>MU269984.1:21224638-21314638 GCA_021432705.1 Caranx ignobilis | reverse complement strand
GAAAGTTTGAACAAGGGAACATGAGGTCAGTGTGTGTTCACCTGAGTCTGACCCAAGTGCATTGTGGGATATGCTGCTGGGGGAGCGGTGTGATGTATGTAAATGTGATGCAGACAGAGACAGTGAGGCTGAGGACGCGCGCTGCTCAGTAACCAGCTCAGGACTAATTGATTTACTTTTAATTATCCTCCATCTTTTTTTCTTTTTCAATTAAAAAGCTCCACAGCCATCGCCACACTGTAATGAGCGTGTCATGCAGCCGCACACCCACAATGCAGTGCTATACCTCTGTGTGTGTGTGTGTGTGTGTGTGTGTGTGTGTGTGTGTGTTGTTACAAGGTCTTAGGAGATCAAGGTGGGTCTACATGACAGCGATACGCTTCACAGGCTCAGCAAACACAATATGGCCGCTCCCTGCCAGCACACACACGCACACACTGACACAACACACACGTGCACGCTCAAATCACACACACAGACTTACACAGAGATACACGGGGAGATACCACATATTACACACACACACACACACACACACACACACACACGATGCCTAGATTGTGTTTTGTTCTTGTCTCTCTTCTCCTCACTTCTCTCTTCATATCTGTCAGTCTGCTCCCTCCCTCTCTCTCTCTCTCCTGCTCACCCCCTCCCCCACCCCCACCCACCCCCCCATGACTCGGTTTCAGACCCTAAGCTGGATAAAAGCCTCTTTTCATGTCTGATCATATCTGCTGCTTTGTTTTCCAGCTATGAATCATGCACACACACACACACACACACACACACACACACACACACACTCTCTCTCTCTCTCTTTGCACAGTGCTTGCTCAGTCGACCACTGATCAAAGTAAAAGTCAGGTGTTGCCTCCACCTACTGGTGATTTGTAGCAGTCACATTTTTTCTCCAGATGCTCAGGGTGTTGCAAAGACTTCTGGGTAATGTGTCTGATGCGTCCCTGTGTGAGGAGTAAAGATGTGTTGAATGTGAAGCAGGTGTCTCTGTGAACGTCTCGGGGTCGTGACCTGTTGTGTTTGTCCTCTGCAGCGGTGGCAGAAGTCGGGGACTCACCTGGAGCACCTGGTGTCCCGGTTCTGTCTGGACTCGGAGATGGCTCTGGACGGCATGGACTCGTCCCGCATGCTGGTGATCAGCCCCTGTGAACTCAGCGCCTACACACAGAGATGGGAGGTGCCCTTCTCCTGACCACCCCCACCCCCCACCCCCACCCCCACCCCACACACACACCCCGACCCGACCCAATGACCCTTCACCTGCCCCGTCACCCATCCCCCACACCTGGGCAGAGACGAGCTGCTCAGACAGACTGAAGCTGCATGAGCACGTCACGTCACGGTGCTGCGTTCAGGAGCGTCCGACACACGCCTGTCCTGGTCCTGGAGACGTGTGGTGTCCTCAGACGTTGGTGGAATCGAACCAAGTGCACCTTAAACCCTGAAACTGTCCTGTGATGTTTCAGTGGGAATGAAGCCGAAGCACAGCTGGAGCTCGTAGTTGTTCAAAAGCACAAACTCTCTGTTGCAGCTCTGCTCACTCTCAGCTCCAGACCCTCAGAGTCTCAGCTCCAGACCCTGACCCTCAGAGTCTCAGCTCCAGACCCTCAGAGTCTCAGCTCCAGACCCTCAGAGTCTCAGCTCCAGACCCTGACCCTCAGAGTCTCAGCTCCAGACCCTCAGAGTCTCAGCTCCAGACCCTCAGAGTCTCAGCTCCAGACCCTGACCCTCAGAGTCTCAGCTCCAGACCCTCAGAGTCTCAGCTCCAGACCCTGACTCTCAGAGTCTCAGCTCCAGACGTCACCGGGCTGCTGGGACTCCACGTTCATCCTCCAGCTGTAACAACACTTTAAGTAATGACCCCCCCCCTCCAGTTTGCTTTGAACCAAAATAGAGTCAAAGGGCGACAGAACCAAAAACCATGTGACACCGGTGAGTCCTGATCCTGATCCTGTGACACATCTTCAGTGGTTTCCTTCACCATGAGCAGATTTGACCACAGAAGAAGAAGAATGGAGGTCAGAACTTTACCTGCTGGCCCAACATGTGCCCGAGTCCGGCCCCCATCTGGGCAGAGCCCGGCTGTTCTCTCCTGCTGTTCAGTAACAGATAAATGATGTGCACCAGATATGGAGGAAGCATCTGACAATCAGGCCGTGACCGGGCCAGACTCAGGCCGTGACCGGGCCAGACTCTGGGTGAGGACCTGATGGATTCTGGGCCAGGAGGAAAACAAGTAGCTGTGGGCTGGTTCACTGACAGAGTGAGCTGCAGGATGAGAGCAGGTGAACCCAGAGTGGGCGTGTCCCTGCTCCACTCACCTGGACTCAGCAGGAGAAGCTGAGCGCCGGGCTGAACGTCTCTTCTTCTGCTGCTGCAGCACCAGTGAGATCATGAAGCTGCCAGAGCTGCTGTTATTGTTCTTGTTGACAGGACACAGCTACTGTGGAGGTCAAACCTGTGACCTCTGGTCATGTGACGCTCGCCCTCTGGTTTTTCATTTCAAATTCCACAGCGTGGAAACTGAGCTGAGGTGAAGTGTTGTGTTCGGGCCTCGCTCTCGTATATGCTCACATTTTTAAAGATCCTGTTTGACTCCTTAATAAAGGTTTTATAACGGCTGCGTGTGTCTGACTTTCTTCACCTACAGTCAAACTGCTGTTTGGACATAAAATCAACACCTAGCTCACTGTTGTCAGTGTGTTGGTCCCGGCAGAGGAAGACGACGAAGAAGACAGAGGCCAAAAAGACACAGATGGTGGTGCTGTGAAAGTGCATTACACTCCACACCTGTAGGCGGAGCCAGAGAGCAGAAAACACAGCTCCCACAGTCAGTAAGACAGTAGGTGAAGCTCCTGTCACGTGATTGGATGATAATTGTAAAAAATTAACAGGTGTTCCTAAAAAGTGGACATTTGAATTAATGACGTTTCACCATCACCAGTGTGTTTTTCACTCTGTTCACATAAGCACGAGCCTCGGTCATACAGCAGTGTCCAGCTGTGCACGAGCCCATTGAGGTCACGTTTTCACCACAATAAACTGAGGCACGAGAGAGGGGCTGTGTACACACACAGGGAGGGGGAGTTCAGCCCCCCCCTCTCAGACCACCGGTTCTCCGTGACGACACCGTGGGACTGTAATCCGCTTCACCGACCCGGGACAGCGGAGGATGTGTCACGCGAGCAGCTGACACTTCACCGCACGAGCCGCTCTCACCGACACCGCTCTCTTCCACCGGAGACGCGCTTCACGTGAGTACGGTGACCTCTGCATTTCGCCATTTTCTGCTCCCCTGAAAGGAAAACAGAGGGAACCCCGCACTGATGGAGGCTTCGGCTAAATCACAATGGTTTTAATCAGAGTCACGGCTCCGGGTCATGACGTCAGCAGTCGTGACATTTTGGGATGCTCCCGACAACAGAAATTAATAAATGAAAGACGTTAACGATTGTGAGCTACGTTTCCAGACGGACCGCTATTTCCGACGCACTGAGCTGCCTGTAGTCCGCCTTCTCATCCGTGTCGTAGTAGTCGAGTTGAGGCACCGGGGTGAAGGACTACAAATCCCGGCTACAGAGGAGGAGGACACAGCGACCGCAGGCTGCGTTCAGGCTACAGCTAAATGTAGGAACTTGTAGCACTCAGCGGTTAATGTCGCGGTAAAATCGCCAAATGGGACGTTTGTGTGACCGCGGAAACAAAACACACAGACTGATGTAAAGTGTCGCGTGCGTTGTTAAGTGGTGGGTGGTTCAGTGGGAAATAAACGGGTGTCGTCGTTTTATCACTTCCGGTTTCGTTCGATACTCAGCCCGGAAGTGTAACTCTCGGTTTTCACGGTACATGGTTGTTTTTGGGCAACAAGAAGGAGACGGTAAAGGCCGTTTGTTCCCGCGCTGTGACTCTGTCCGGCCGGAAGCTGTGGAAGCTCCGGTTTTGTCCTGCTCGTGGAAAATGCGAGCTTCGCCGAGGGTCGTGAAAGCAGCACTGGTTCCCCCGGCGCTCAGTTGACGTCATATGCAGGGGACACGGTACTTGCTGCTAGCTAGCTAAATAAAACCTGACTGTAAACACCGTCAGTGTTGGTTTATAACCGTTTACGTCGGTGCCTCCGAAACGGGACATAAACGATGTCGGTCCCCGCGGCGCAGAGACGTGAGTCACATCAATAGTAAAGTGATGTGTTCAGGTCCAGTGGAGCGCAGAGAGATGTGTCCTCTGATCTCTGAGCTTCACAACCTGAAAACTACAAACATCTACACACTCTTTCACTCGTGTTTGTTGATGACGTCGTCAAGTTGATTGTTTGCTTTTAAATTAACGATGAACGTCTGAGTGTTTGAGACACATTCGTCCCCCAGTCTGTCGCTCTGCCTTATCAATAGTTTGATTGACCCTCTGTTCACTGTCAGTGATTGATAATGATTAATTAATCAACACGTGGTCGACCAGCCGAAAATCAATGACAGAACAGTGTAGATCACGAGGAGCTGATAAAACCAAAGCACCAGACCTGGTCCAGTCTGGTCCTCTGGTCCTCTGGTCCAGTCTGGTCCTCTGGTCCAGTCTGGGCCTCTGGTCCAGTCTGGTCCTCTGGTCCTGCTCAGGGCCTCTGGTCCAGTCTGGTCCTGGTTCTCAGATGTTTGAGGGTTTGATCATTCAGACATCTGAAGGTGTCACAACAACCTTTGATCCTCGTGAACAGATGATTTATAGCTTGTATTGATTATCATGACGAGGTGACGTGGTCTCACCTGAACCTGGCTGTCTGTACCGATCACATGAACAAGTGATGGATCAAAAATAAAAACATCAGTTTCTGACAAAGTAAAATCTGAAAGCTGTTTGGATTGAAGTTTTCAGAAGGATCACTGATTGATTTTGTATTGACACAGCTGATTGATTATTTGTTATTGACCACTGGTCTCCTCCTCCTCAGTCACCACATGTTCCTTCTCCGACTGAGCTCCCTCGGCTCCTCCTTCCTGCCCTGTGGCTCCTCTCCTCTCTGCAGGGCCGGCCTCAGGGGCAGGTTTGTGGTTCCTGCTCCTTGTCCATGGTGGTCGGTGCAGGGCCTCCCCCCCTGGCCTCCGCCGCCCCCCCACCTCCACCCAGCAGCCTGGCAGGTTTTCACAGGGAGGACGTTACAGCTTCATAACCTCAGAGGAGTCCACAGCTGTGGAGGCCTCTTGATGGAGCGCTCCTCAGACCGAGAGCCTCCTCAGAAAAGGAGGAAGAGTGAGGAGGATGGAGCAGGAGGAGGTGGAGGAGGAGTAAGGAAGGCCAAGGACGGAGGCTCCAAGAGGGAGCTCCACCAGCTGGATCCCAGGGTGGAGCGAGGCCGTCAACCGAACCACCTCCTCAGAGACAGAGGAGGAGGAGGAGGAGGAGCAGGAGGCAGAGACAAAGAAGGAGACAGGACTAAAGCTGTGAGTAAAGACAGGCCGAGCAGAGACGGAGTCCCAAACCAAAGGTGGCAGAAAGAGTCACAACCTGGACCAGGATCCAGGACTCAAACCCCCAAATCTAAACCGGACCAGAGTTCAACTCCTTCTCACAGACCCAAACCCAACCCCTGGTTCAAAGGGAGGGGGGCGGAGGAGCAGGGGGGGCAGCACTGGAGAACAAAGGGACCAGAAGAACCCCCGAGGGACAGGCAGAGGGGAGGAGGTCCATGGACGGAGCTGCAGTCTCAGCCTCGCTGGCCTGGAGAACCTCCTCCACCTGGAACCTCGCCACCTGTCGGACGTCCGGCTGCAGCGGCTCCAGGGAAACGTAAGATCTGTGCTCAGAGTCAGGACAGGTGAGCAGCAGGACAGGTGAGGGTTCTCACACCTGTGTGTCCCCTCAGCTCTCTACAGGTGCTGGGAGTTCCCCCCAGGCTGCGGCACCTCCCCCCGGCCTGCAGGGGGCGGTACTGCCTTCGACTTCTCGGTGATGTCCTACAACATCCTGTCCCAGGAGCTGCTGCAGGACAACAGCTACCTGTACCGACACTGCGACCCGGCCGTCCTGTCCTGGGAGCACCGGCTGCCCAACCTGCTGTCAGAGGTCCAGCAGCTCGACGCCGACGTGAGTCAGCTCAGTGCCCGCCCCCCTTTTGGTCACATGACACATGAGTCAGGTCTGATGTTAAAACTGCCTCTGTTTTCAGATCCTGTGTCTGCAAGAAGTCCAGGAGGACCACTACCAGGACCAGATCAGACCGGCTCTGCAGAGGCTGGGTACGGTGTGTGTGTGTGTGTGTGTGTGTGTGTGTGTGTGTGTGTGTGTGTGTGTGTGTGTGTTTCTGCTCTATCTCCTGCTGCTTTATAAAAATATGTGTGTGTGTGTGTGTGTGTGTGTGTGTCAGGCTACCAGTGTGAGTACAAGAAGCGAACAGGAAATAAACCAGATGGCTGTGCCATCATCTTCAAGTCGTCCCGCCTCTCCTTGCTCTCCTCCAATCCTGTCGAGTTTTTCCGGCGGGGCGACGCCCTCCTGGACCGGGACAACGTGGGACTGGTTCTCCTGCTGCGACCAAACCACGGCCCCGGCCGGTCCGATCCCTCCGCCTTCATCTGCGTCGCTAACACACACCTCCTCTACAACCCCCGCCGTGGCGACATCAAGCTGGCTCAGCTCGCCATCCTATTGGCTGAGATCGGCCGACTGTCCCGCCGCCCAGACGGGTCGACCAATCCTGTGGTGCTCTGTGGGGATTTTAACTCCACCCCCTGGAGCCCGCTGTACCACTTCCTGACCACAGGCCGGCTGAAATACAGAGGACTACAGATCAGCATGGTGACACACACACACACACACACACACACACACACACACACACACACAGACTGGAATCACAGGTGTGTAGTGATGCATCATCTCACCTGTGTGCAGGTGTCTGGTCAGGAGGACGTCCCCAGAGGACAGCGTCTCCTCACGCCTCCTCTCTGGTCTCAGAGTTTAGGAATCAACGACCGGTGTCAGTATGAAGACAAACGCCCAGCTGACTCCGCCCCCCCCAGCCCCACTGGTCAGTTTGATGTGGTTCAGTTGAACTGATCTGAGCTCGACTTTAGTTCCAGTCACTTTGATCTGGTTCAGTCCAGTTGGATGAGCAGATGTTTGATTGACAGCTGTCTGTGTTCCAGCTGTGGAAGGAGCCATCTCTAGTCTGACTGTGGATGATGTCACCACTGAAGCTGCCGCCGCCTCTCACAGGTGATCAACCAATCATCAATCAACCAATCACAGCCCTGAGTTTCTGCTTCTGCTGTAACACACAGGTTCAAGACTGTAACTGTGTGTGTGTGTGTGTGTGTGTGTGTGCGTGTGCGCGCAGAGCGAGGATCGAACACACCCTGAAGCTGCGCTCGTCCTATCAGCACATCCTGATGCCTGATGGGAGACCTGAGATCACCACCTGTCACTCACGCACGGCCATGACAGTGGATTACATCCTGTTCACTCCAGGTACACACACACACACGCACACAGACACACAAACACACAGACACTCTCTGTCTGTTTTCTTACATCATTCCTCTCCTCCTCCCCCACAGAGCTCCTATCCTCCCCCTCCTGTCGTGGTGGGCGTGGCCTCCAGCTGTTGGGCCGGCTCTCGCTGGTCGGCCAATCAGAGCTGGAGGAGGTCAACTCTCTGCCCAATCAGCATCATTCATCAGACCACCTCCCTCTGCTCGCTCGCTTCCGCCTCCACTGCTGATGGCCAGGGTGTTAGCTGTTAGCATCCGTTAGCTGTTAGCATCGGTGGCTAACGCTGCAGCTCAGGGAGGAAGGAAACCAACGTCCTGCTGAGGAGGAGAAGAAGAAAACTACCAAACTCTTCAGACACATTTTCACAGTTTTCAAACCTACAGGTGAATTTAACGTCAGGAACTAAAACCAGACTCTGACGGTGTTATTGATCTCTAATCCAGACCACTGACTGATCACAGATCAGTTTCTGACCCGGAGCTGCAGCAGCTGAATAAGTGATGTTTTACTTGAATCTATTTTTCTATGGTTTCAGAGGAGGAGCTGCTGTTTACAGTCTGTAAATAAAGAGGTTTTTACACAACACAGTCTGTTGTTGTTGTTGTTGTTGTTGTTGTTTCAGTCAGCTGTTCCTGGTTCAGTTCGTCAGGTCTTCACTGTAGAAGAAGACAGACGCTCTATACCAGGTCATTAGTTCAGTTTGTACGTCGTAAACAGGTCAGTGATGAAGCTCCCACATTCATTATCATCATTTATAAAATGAGTCTGAGGCTCCTTTCAACAGTTATAAAGTAAAATGAGTCAGTAATCACTTTCACGTTCTCCTCTGAGAACACGCAGGAGACCACGCAGGAGAACACGCAGGAGAACATGCAGGAGAACACGCAGGAGAACATGCAGGAGAACACGCAGGAGAACATGCAGGAGAACACGCAGGAGAACATGCAGGAGACCACGCAGGAGAACATGCAGGAGAAGAACACGCAGGAGAACACGCAGGAGAACATGCAGGAGAAGAACACGCAGGAGAACACGCAGGAGAACACGCAGGAGAACATGCAGGAGACTCACGGACTCACAAAGTTTTGATTTTGAGCGTTTTTACGTCGTTTTGTAATAAAACATGTTTTGATGTTCTTTAAACTCCAGACCTTGTGTTTGAGTGGAAAACACAGAGCAGGTCTCGGTCCACAGTTACACAGCTGATCTGGCTCTGACCTGACTTCACCTGGTTTCACTGCAGAACGTCTCGTGGTGCTCCTGCTGTAGTTCAGTGTGTGAGCAGCAGGTGGCAGCACCGACCCGTCACCACTGGACCTGAGGATCAGGACCCGTCTCCTTTGTTGCTGTGTCTGTGAGTGTTGAACCCTCAGAGCCACCGTAGATTTGCTCGTTAATGTCTGATGTTCTGCCTGTTCGTGACGTCACCTCTGCTCACAAACAGCTGGTTCATTAATGAGTGAACAGCAATGACTGAATCCAGCTGTGGATCACGTGCTGCTGCCATGTTGTTGTGATGGTGCTGAACACACCTGTCAATCATCCTGAGCTGGGTCCTGCACAGCTGAGCTAACGTTAGCGTTAGCATCTTTATATTCACATCACACAGCTGCAGAGGAAGAAACATTAAAACTGACACACACACACACACACACACCTTACATCATCACACACACACACACACACACACACACACACACACACACAGTGAGGTGACCAATCCCTGAGCTGCTGCACAGATGAGAAATTAAGGATTATTTCTACACATCTGCTGCTTCCATGTCCCTGTCTGCACACACACACACACACACACACACACACACACAGATCTGCAGGGGAATATAAGCTGATTATTTTATCAGAAGCGAGGCGTGTGTGTGTGTGTCTGTGTGTGTGTGTGTGTGTGGCATAATTCAATCCTGTCTCTTTCTGCAGCTTCTTCTTCTCCCTCAGTTTGCTGACACCTCGTTTCCTCGTGTTCTGCATTATCGTTTACATTCACAGCCATGAAGCTGTGTATACAGCGTGTGTGTGTGTGTGTGTGTGTGTGTGTGTGTGTGTGTGTGAGAGAGAGAGAGAGAGAGAGAGAGAGAGACAATGAGACTCCTCAATTCTAAGAAGAAATGTTAATAATCAGGTGACTCGATGGATGAATGGAGACGACAGTTAAAAACACAAGTGGTTTATTAAAAGACAACATGCTGCGACAGTAGAAACAGCTGTGAGCAGAGAAACATCTGGAACAGTCACTATGGTTACACTGAGGGCCACAGCTCCGCCTCCACAGGTAGAGAACCACTCACTTGCTCCGGAAAAGTGATACTCATCACATCAGTGTGTGCGTGTGTGTGAGCTCTGCTGGCTGAACACTGTGGTTGAGGGTTCGATTCCCTCAGAGCAGATCTGTTTAAAGTGTGTAAAACAACAACAGGAAACACATCAAGGTCATGACAACAGAGGAGGAGGAGCTATGACCTCCTGCTCCTCCTCCTCAGGACAAACTCAGTCTTGTGGCTGAGGCAACACACTGAGGCACCGGAGGCTTCACGTGGACACATGTTCTCCAGATGTTTCTGAAACTTAAATTGTCCTCCTCTGTCACGGGGCACATCATCACTGATTGGCTGACGTGTCACTTCCTGTCTTTACCTGATCTGATCTCTGTGTCTATGTTTGAGTATTGTTTGGATTTCAGATGAAGGTGAAGATGAAGAACGACGTTCAGCACTTTGCAAACAAAGGCCTTCAACACACACCTGCTGCAGACACCAGGTGTGTGTGTGTGTGTGTGTGTGTGTGTGTGTGTGTGTCACTCAGGATCATACGCTACAATCAACACATCAAACACAAAGCCAGGAGGACGTGTCTTCAGTCAGAACAGGACGTGTGCAAAATAAACTCACTATTTGAAAAGGAAAAGTGTTGAACTCTGTGTGATGAGAGAGAAGGTTCACAGAAACAACTCTGGATCGTACAGAAGAGCATTCGGCCGACGACGGAGGGTTTTTTTTCCAAAATTCTGCTTTTTTTTTTTTTAAATTCTCGTTTTTTTCACAGATATTCACTGTTTTTTTCAGAAATTCTGCCTTTTTTTCACAAAAATTCTGACCTTTTTCTCTGAAATTCTGCCTTTTCTCTCAGAAATTCTCAGTTTTTTAGCGAAATTCTGCCTTTTTTCACAGAAATTCTGACTTTTTTCACAGAAATTCTGCCTTTTTTCACAGAAATTGTCAGTTTTTTTCCCGAAATTCTGCCTTTTTCACAGAAATTGTCAGTTTTTTTCCCGAAATTCTGCCTTTTTTCACAGAAATTCTGCCTTTTTTACCCGAAATTCTGCCTTTTTTCACAGAAATTCTCAATTTTTTCCCAAAATTCTGCCTTTTTTAACAGAAATTCTGCGTTTTTTTCACAGAAATTCTGCCTTTTTTCACAAAAATTCTAATTTTTTCCCAAAATTCTGCCTTTTTTCACAGAAATTCTGCCTTTTTTCACAGAAATTCTCAATTTTTTCACAGAAATTCTGCCTTTCTTCACAGAAATTTTGACTTTTTTCACAGAAATTCTGCGTTTTCTCACACAAATTTTAATTTTTTTTTGAAATTCTGCCTTTTTTTCACAGAAATTCTGCCTTTTTTCACAGAAATTCTGCCTTTCTTCACAGAAATTTTGACTTTTTTCACAGAAATTCTGCGTTTTCTCACACAAATTCTAATTTTTTCCCAAAATTCTGCCTTTTTTTCACAGAAATTCTGCCTTTTTTCACAGAAATTCTAATTTTTTCCCCAAATTCTGCCTTTTTTAACAGAAATTCTGCCTTTTTTCACAGAAATTCTGCCTTTTTTCACAAAAATTCTCATTTTTCTCCCGAAATTCTGACTTTTTTCACAGAAATTCTGTTTTTTTCACAGAAATTCTGCCTTTTTTAACAGAAATTCTGCGTTTTTTCACAGAAATTCTGCCTTTTTTCACAAAAATTCTAATTTTTTCCCAAAATTCTGCCTTTTTTCACAGAAATTCTGCCTTTTTTCACAAAATTCTCATTTTTCTCCCGAAATTCTGCCTTTTTTCACAGAAATTCTCAATTTTTTCCCAAAATTCTGCCTTTTTTAACAGAAATTCTGCGTTTTTTCACAGAAATTCTCTGTTTTTTTTCAGAAATTCTGCCTTTTTTACCCGAAATTCTGCCTTTTTTTCACAGAAATTCTAATTTTTTCCCCAAATTCTGCCTTTTTTAACAGAAATTCTGCGTTTTTCACAGAAATTCTCTGTTTTTTTTCAGAAATTCTGCCTTTTTTCACAGAAATTCTGCCTTTTTTCACAAAAATTCTCATTTTTTTTCCAGAATTCTGCCTTTTTTCACAGAAATTCTGCCTTTTTTCACAGAAATTCTGCCTTTTTTCACAGAAATTCTGCATTTTTTCACAAAAAATTCTCATTTTTTTTCCAGAATTCTGCCTTTTTTCACAGAAATTCTGCGTTTTTTCACAGAAATTCTCAGTTTTTTCACAGAAATTCTGCCTTTTTTCACAAAAATTCTCATTTTTCTCCCGAAATTCTGCCTTTTTTCACAGAAATTCTGCGTTTTTTCACAGAAATTCTGCTTTTTTTTCACAGAAATTCTGCCTTTTTTCACAAAATTCTGCGTTTTTTCACAGAAATTCTGCGTTTTTTTCACAGAAATTCTGCCTTTTTTCACAGAAATTCTAATTTTTTCCCAGAATTCTGCCTTTTTTCACAGAAATTCTAATTTTTTTCCGAAATTCTGCCTTTTTTCACAGAAATTCTAATTTTTTCCCAAAATTCTGCCTTTTTTCACAGAAATTCTGCGTTTTTTCACAGAAATTCTGCTTTTTTTCACAGAAATTCTGCCTTTTTTCACAAAAACTCTCATTTTTTTCCCGAAAATCTGCTTTTTCACAGAAATTATAATTTTTTCCCAGAATTCTGCCTTTTTTTCTCAGAAATTCTGCCTTTTTTCACAGAAATTCTGCCTTTTTTCACAGAAATTCTGCCTTTTTTCACAAAAACTCTCATTTTTTTCCCGAAAATCTGCTTTTTCACAGAAATTATAATTTTTTCCCAAAATTCTGCCTTTTTTTCTCAGAAATTCTGCCTTTTTTCCCAAAATTCTGCGTTTTTTCACAGAAATTCTGCGTTTTTTCACAGAAATTCTGCCTTTTTTCCCAAAATTCTGCGTTTTTTTCACAGAAATTCTGCGTTTTTTCACAGAAATTCTCATTTTTTTTCCAGAATTCTGCCTTTTTTCACAGAAATTCTGCCTTTTTTCACAAAAACTCTCATTTTTTTCCCGAAAATCTGCTTTTTCACAGAAATTATAATTTTTTCCCAGAATTCTGCCTTTTTTTCTCAGAAATTCTGCCTTTTTTCACAGAAATTCTGCCTTTTTTCACAGAAATTCTGCCTTTTTTCACAAACTCTCATTTTTTTCCCGAAAATCTGCTTTTTCACAGAAATTATAATTTTTTCCCAAAATTCTGCCTTTTTTTCTCAGAAATTCTGCCTTTTTTCCCAAAATTCTGCGTTTTTTCACAGAAATTCTGCGTTTTTTCACAGAAATTCTGCCTTTTTTCACAGAAATTCTGCCTTTTTTTCACAGAAATTCTGCCTTTTTTCACAAAAATTCTCATTTTTTTTCCAGAATTCTGCCTTTTTTCACAGAAATTCTGCCTTTTTTCACAGAAATTCTGTTTTTTTTCACAAAAATTCTCATTTTTCCCAGAATTCTGCCTTTTTTTCACAGAAATTCTGCCTTTTTTCACAGAAATTCTAATTTTTTCCCAGAATTCTGCCTTTTATTCACAGAAATTCTGCCTTTTTTCACAGAAATTCTAATTTTTTCCCAGAATTCTGCCTTTTTTCACAGAAATTCTAATTTTTTTCCGAAATTCTGCCTTTTTTCACAGAAATTCTAATTTTTTCCCAAAATTCTGCCTTTTTTCACAGAAATTCTGCGTTTTTTCACAGAAATTCTGCTTTTTTTCACAGAAATTCTGCCTTTTTTCACAAAAACTCTCATTTTTTTCCCGAAAATCTGCTTTTTCACAGAAATTATAATTTTTTCCCAAAATTCTGCCTTTTTTTCTCAGAAATTCTGCCTTTTTTTCACAGAAATTCTGCCTTTTTTTCACAGAAATTCTGCCTTTTTTCACAAAAACTCTCATTTTTTCCCGAAAATCTGCTTTTTCACAGAAATTATAATTTTTTCCCAAAATTCTGCCTTTTTTTCTCAGAAATTCTGCCTTTTTTTCACAGAAATTCTGCCTTTTTTTCACAGAAATTCTGCCTTTTTTCACAGAAATTCTGCCTTTTTTCACAAAAATTCTCATTTTTTTCCAGAATTCTGCCTTTTTTTCACAGAAATTCTGCCTTTTTTCACAAAAATTCTCATTTATTTCCCAAAATTCTGCCTTTTGTCACAGAAATTCTGCCTTTTTTCACAGAAATTCTCAGTTTTTCCCAAAATTCTGCCTTTTTTTCTCATAAATTCTGCGTTTTTTACCCAAAATTCTGCCTTTTTTCACAGAAATTCTGCGTTTTTTCACAAAAAATTCTCATTTTTTTCCAGAATTCAGCCTTTTTTTCACAGAAATTCTGCCTTTTTTTCACAAAAATTCTCATTTTTTTCCCGAAATTCTGCCTTTTTTCACAGAAATTCTGCGTTTTTTCACAAAAAATTCTCATTTTTTTCCAGAATTCAGCCTTTTTTTCACAGAAATTCTGCCTTTTTTTCACAAAAATTCTCATTTTTTTCCCGAAATTCTGCCTTTTTTCACAGAAATTCTGCGTTTTTTCACAAAAAATTCTCATTTTTTCCAGAATTCAGCCTTTTTTTCACAGAAATTCTGCCTTTTTTTCACAAAAATTCTCATTTTTTTCCCGAAATTCTGCCTTTTTTCACAGAAATTCTGCCTTTTTTCACAAAAATTCTCATTTTTTTCCCGAAATTCTGCCTTTTTTTCACAGAAATTCTGCCTTTTTCACAGAAATTCTCAGTTTTTTCACAGAAATTCTGCCTTTTTTCACAGAAATTCTAATTTTTTCCCAAAATTCTGCCTTTTTTCTCAGAAATTCTGCCTTTTTTCACAGAAATTCTCCGTTTTTTCTCAGAAATTCTGCCTTTTTGCACAGAAATTCTCATTATTTTCCTGAAATTCTCAGTTTTTTTCACAGAAATTCTGCCTTTTCTCTCAGAAATTCTCAGTTTTTTATCGAAATTCTGCCTTTTTTTCACAGAAATTCTGCCTTTTTTCACAAAAATTCTCATTTTTTCCCAAAATTCTGCCTTTTTTTCTTAGAAATTCTCAGTTTTTCCACAGAACTTCTCAGTTTTTTCACAGAAATTCTGCCTTTTTGCTGAGAAATTCTGCCTGTTTCCACAAAAATTCTTACTTTTTTCTGAAATTCTGCCTTTTTTCCCTGAAATTCTGCCTTTTTTCACAGAAATTCTCAGTTTTTTCACAGAAATTCTCTCTTTCTTTTTTGCAAAATTCTGCGTGTTTTTACAAAAATTCTCTTTTTTTAAAAAAAAATTCTGCCTTTTTTCTCAGAAATTCTGCCTTTTTTCACAGAAATTTTCATTTTTTTTCCCCCAAATTCAGCCTTTTTTCACAGAAATTCAGCCTTTTTTCACAGAAATTCTCTGTTTTTTTCTCTGAAATTCTGCTTTTTTTCAAAGAAATTCTGTTTTTTTTCACAGAAATTCTGCCTTTTTTTTAAATTCACTTTCTTTTTCTTCTAAATTCCACCTTTTTCCACAGAAATTCTTTTTTTTTTTTCGAAATTCTGCCTTTTTTCACAGAAATAGTTTTTGTTTTTCTTCAAAATTCTGCCTTTTTTACAGAAATTCTCTGTTATTTTCTCAGAAATAATTTTTTGACTCTTCACTCAGAATCTTAAAAAAAAATATATCTCCATTGTCAGCCCTAATGCTCTTCTGTAGAATCTTGAGACAAAAAGACAAGTGAGAGAAAATGTTCTGACTTTTTTCTCTGAAATTCTAATTTTCAAAATTCTTTTTGCTTTGAAATTCTCTTTTTTTCTTTGAAACTCTGACTTTTTTTCCACAGAAATTGTCCGTTATTTTCTCAGAAATGATTTCTGACTCTTCACTCAGAATCTTAAAGAAAAAATATCTCCATTGTCAGCAAAAAGACGAGAGAAAATGTCAAACTTTGTAATTTTCCAAAAACAAACGTCGTCATCTGAGAAAACTTCACAAGAAAGAAAAACAGTTACTAAGAAATCGCAATTTTGACAAAAAAGTCTGAATTTAAGAAAAAATGTATGAATCTCATGAGAAAAATGTCTGTCGCTGTCGTCTGATTGGCTGCTGGTCATTTCCAAAAAATATGTTTTTTTTCTCTAAAACTTTATTTGAATTCTCCATACATTATAACTTTATTATCATTTCAGGTTTTTTTCCTCCGAGCCACAAAAAAACAAAAAAAAGTGAAACATTAAAGATAAAAACCGAAAACGTTCAATCACAAACAAACAGCTGCTACATGGTGTCACCATCACCGGTGACATCACACAGGTGTGTAGTCAGGCAGGTAGTTTGTCTCTGTTGTTGGGTACTAACCCAGGTTCAGTCTCTGTGGTTGTTTCCTTGGATACGAGTGAACTTTG
Organism: Caranx ignobilis; assembly: GCA_021432705.1. NCBI lineage: Eukaryota > Metazoa > Chordata > Actinopteri > Carangiformes > Carangidae > Caranx > Caranx ignobilis. The sequence goes on along the minus strand of MU269984.1, from coordinate 21,298,489 downwards.
ATGAGTCAGAACAGCACTGTGCTTTTATTCTGAAAAACATGGACGTGTCCAGCTGCTGGTCGTCCACTTCCTCTCTGTGCTCCGGCTCAACCCCGGCTCAACATTAGAAACAGGTAAAAGTGGTCTGCACCGTGGCTCAGACGGGATCTACAGAGAAGCTGCTGGTCATGTCTGAAGGAGTGAGGAGTTTCCTCTGTGGCTCCGCCCACTGTTGCTGCAGCTGAGGAAGACGAGGGTTGGACTCCGACACAGTGAGTGCATAGCTCCACCGTGAGGTGAGGAGTGAAGGTGTTGGTGGAGAGGAGCTGATGATCCAGTCTGTGGTCACGGTGATGTCATCTGTTCGAGCTGGAGTCATAGAAGGTGTTGTGTGACATCACTTCCTGTGATGTGATCATGATGTGTCTGCCTCTGAACCTCTGAGCAGGGCACCACTCACTGAAGACACACTCCAGTCTGTGATATGTGAGACCATGCTACTTCATGTCTGAGGTTAAAATCACACCTGAGGCCTCTGAGATGTGATTGGTCGATGGCCTCAGGTGGAGAGTCCACACAGCAGTGGACAATCAGTACCGGTCTAAACCGGATTTGATGTGATATGTGGTGAAGAGAGGACCATCTGATCCTGGACCAGCTGATCCTGGACCAGCTGATCCTGGACCAGCTGATCCTGGACCAGCTGGCCTTTGTTTGTGCTGAGTCAACAGACTGTCATGTTGGTGGATTCACCTGCTGAGCCTCTCACACCTGGTCACAAGTCGTCAGGTGAAACGCTGGATGTGATGAAGGGAGCTGCTGGACTGAGGGGAGGGACACAGCTGTGATGTCACGCTGTGATGTCATAGTAAGTGAAGAGGTAAAACACCAGCAGAGACTCTTCTTCCTGCTGCTGTGACACAGGTGATCAGGACAGGTGTGTGTGTGTGTGTGTGTGTGTGTGTGTGTGTGTGTCAGATGCGGATCTGGTAGCCGTCGTTGAGGGTGCTGAGCTCCGGAGGCTTCCTCTCCACTGCGGCCGGTCTGACAGACAAACAGAGCAGAAGAACATGTGACCTGTTAGACAACCAGTGGAGCTCTGGAGTCGGACTCTGAAAGACAACAGCAGTTAAGGTGGAAATGTTCCGCCTTAAGGACCCAGTTCAACACTGAGGATCAGAGGAGTTACTGTAAGAGATGATGTGTCTGGTTGTCAGGTGGACGGAGGACAGTTTGACTCCAGAGACATAATGACACATTCATGTAAACTCACTGTAATCCTCCATTAACCCACTCTCTGTGACATTGACCTTTGACCTTTGACCCGCAGTCTGATGGAGCTGCATGAGGCGTTTGAGGGTCAATGGACAAAACTGTCAGTGTTCGTTGAGTGGTGTCCAATAAAGTTCCATTTGTATGAACTGACAACATGTGATATTATAGACATGATGTCCAAACTGACACACACACACACACACACACAGCCACGTCAGCATGTGTGTGTGGTGACTCTGCAGGATGGCTGCAGCTGCTGTCCAAGTCAGACTGTGTTACATCTCACCACACAGCTGCTGGCACACACACACACACACACACACACACACACACACACACACACACACACTGATGACAGTGCCCAGTGTCAGCTGAACAGAGCAAGGACTTGTCTGCCTGGTGATAACACTGAGCTGTCCTCAACACACACACACACACACACGACAGAGACACACACACACACACACACACAGACACACACACCTACGAGGGGTTGTTACCATCAGTGTCAGAACAATGACTTCACCTTCAGTCTAAACTCTCCTTGACCTGAGGAGCAGAGCTGTGTGTGTGTGTGTGTGTGTGTGTGTGGGGGGGGGCTCTTTTCAACTCACTGCTGACTTTGGGGACTTTTACTCTGAAAATCTTGTTAGCTGCATAAACAACAGTAATGGTGTTGAACACACACACACACTTACGATTTGTCTCTGCGGTGTGTGACGCGTCGCTGGGGGCTGCTCTGGCGTCGCCGTGGTGATAGAGATTTTCCTCGGCTGCGCTCTTTGATGGGTGACTGAGCGCTGGAGGACTTGAGGATCTGACAGGAAGAGGAGGAGCTTACATCAGTCAGAGGACACACACCACCACTAGAGCCAGTCTCCATGTTCACACTCCTCCTGCTGATACAACTCACCTGTTTACTCCTCACTAACCACTGAAGAAGGACTGAGGGGGCGGGGCTAATGCTTGCCTGCCACCAACTGTTATGCCCCCCCCCCCACAGAAATGTATAGCATGTATAATAAAATGTATAATAATCACGACATGACAGTGTTCTCTCTCTCTCTCTCTCTCACACACACACACACACTCACACGTTTAAAGTCAGAAGATCAGACTGATGTCGGCCATGTTTGTTCCACTGCTGCTCACATCTGTTTGTGCTGCTTCTCCATTTGAACCTCTGCAGGAACCAGGACAGAGAAACAATGTGTGTGTGTGTGTGTGTGTGTGTGTGTGTGTGTGTGTGTGTGTGTGTGCGTGTGTGTGTGTGTGTGTGTGAAGCTATCATTAAGCCGTCAGTGGGAGGAAACTGCAGCATGAACATGGAAGGAGAGTTTTTCCTGGACAAAGCAAAAGTCAGGAAGCGGCTGATGTTTCCCAGCTGGTCACACTCATCATGTGGTTCTGAAAGATATGTGGGTCAGTGTGTGTGTGTGTGTGTGTGTGTGTGTGTGGTGTGTGTGTGTGTGTGTGTGTGTGTGTGTGTGTGTTACAGTCTTTTTTTAGCTGGAAGCTTCAGCTGTTGAACCAGTGGAGATGGAACTGAACACAAACTGTGTTCTCCTACGGCCACTAAACACAACCTCTGCATGAACCTAATTCTACCCTTCACCCTGAAGACAAGTCCTGACACACACACACACACATTCACACACACACACACGCGTGTGTGTGAATGTGTGTATGAACATGTACATGTATGTGTGACAGCTGCATACTCACTGACCTACATATCTTGCTGACATGCAATCCACACTGCACAACAGTCTCTCTCTCTCTCTCTCACACTCACACTCACACACACACACACACACACACACACACACACACACACACCCTGCCCCTCTGTGTCCTGAATAGCTGCTGACAGTCTGTAGTGCAGGACGGAGATGTTCCTGCACATGTGTAGATGTTGTGTAGTTTCTCTCCTTGTGTCAACAAACCGCCACATGAGCCACCACAGGTCAACACAGGTGGCCGTTACCGTGGTAACAGTGGTGTGAGGGCCTGGGCTGACCCTGGGGTGAAGGTGTGTGCCCAGTCTGGGAGACCTGTGTGTGTGTGTACCTTCATCCTCATGTCTCGTCCATGCTTCTCCAGCTCCTTCCTCATCTCCTGAGCTCCCAGTCGGGCTGCGTTCAGCACCAGGTGCTTCCATTCGATTGGCTGGAAGACGTGAGGGTCGTGAGGCACGTACAGGCCAATCTTCACCTGGGGAGGCAGAGGGGGGAGGAGCTTAAACACACCTTCATTCCACCTGTCTCCACCCTCCTCCTCCTCCTGCTCCGTCACAGCTCCTACCTTCTTCAGGGTGTGCTGGTATCTCTTGTAGGAGCTCTCGAACTCGGCCACCAGTTCTCCCAGGGTGCGGTGGGTCAGCGGTTTGTCCATCAGGTCCTGGCGCCGGCTCATGCCCAGCGACCCGTAGCGCCCGTTGCAGTAGACGCCCAGAACCACGTGGTGGAAGCAGTGGCCTGAGAACTGGGTCTTAAAGCTGATCGGGAACCGCTCCAGAGACGTGAGGCCGTTGGTCAGGTAGCTGGTCAACGAGGGGTTAAGGATCAGGTGTTTCCTCTCACTGTGTGTGTGTGTGTGAGTGTGTGTGTGTGTGTGTGTCTTCCTGTCTGACTGAATCACTCTGATTCACTGTTGTTCTTTTATTTAACAAGAAAAACAAAGACAGAGCTCGATGAGAAAAGAGGATGTTGACAAACTGTGTGTGTGTGTGTGTGTGTGTGAGTGTGTGTGTGTGTGTGTGTCAGATGAGGTCTGTGTGAACTCTTATCTGCTAGTTGCAGCTTTAAGGTGCAGATCTTGACCTTTGACCTCCTCCTCTCTCCACAGGTGGTCCGTCCTCTAATCACCGCTCCACTGGACAGAAACACTTCCTGTGATGAAGGACATGTGACACTGTTGCCATAGAGACTGTTTCAGCACGTCTTCACGGGAGGAAACAGACCAACTCTTGTGTGAGGATGTAATGCAGAGCTAATTCACTGCCCCCCCCCCGCCCCCCGTCCCCATGTGCTCCATCCTCGCGCTCAGAGACGATGTGGACAGAAGCATGTGGACACTACCTGTGCTGATCGTGAGTTTGATGCTGGTGTCAGAGGACTGTCTACCTCTTTTATTTTGAAAAGTCAGACAGATTATCATCAGACTGGGGGCTGGTTTAATACAGTGACACACACACAGAGCTGGTGTGACCCCCCCCGAACATCCTGAGGCCTGCTGTTCTGATGGGGGGGGGTGACTCATCCTAACAGACAGCTCCAACTGCCACCAGCTACAACAGCAGTTGCTGTGTCCCTGTGTGTCCTGATCTGGGGTCAGCTGTGTGGGGGTCACATGACCTTCAGTCTACCTGTTGGTTTAATGTGCAGGCCGAGACCAGGTGTGACTCCTCCCCCCTGTGTGTGATGTCAGAGCTGACCGGTCAGGTCGGTGTCAGGCAGCCTGAACAATAGCAGGTGTGTGAAGAGGGCGTGGCCTCCTCAGCTGTGAGCGGCTGAAAGGTCGGCGGCTCACCTGCCACACACGCTCAGGCCTCATAGCTCAGTGGTTAGAGCACTGGTCTTGTAAACCAGGGGTCGCGAGTTCAATTCTCGCTGGGGCCTCAAACCTTTTTATAGAGTGAGTGTGACCTGAGGTCGGTGAAATGTGACACTGCACCAACACACACACACACACACACACACTCACACACACACACACACACACACACACACCACGCTGATGTGAGAGTGTGACTGTGTGAAGGTCACAGAGTCACAGCTGCCTCCTCTTCTTTCTGTTGCCCACATTAAGATCACTGTCACCATGGGAACCAGAACATGTCAAACTGGACCATCACACACACACACACACAAACAAGCTGTGTCCCAATTCAGTGGCTCCATCCTTTGGAGGCGACATGTGGAGGCTGATGACATCACAGCGTCCTGACGAGGCCTGTCCCGGGTCGAAGGCTCCTCCTCCAAAGGCGGCGTTCCTCTGCCGGTTCTATCCTTCGTGGCCTCCCGTGTCCCATGAGTCCTTGCATGCTGTTATCATTAGCCACCTAGCATGCTAGCTATCGAGCGCTGAGGCGTCCTGTCGCACACCTCCCTCAGCGGCACGGTGGCGCAGTGGTTAGATCTCCTGACACCCAACAAGAAGGTTTAGTGTTCGATTCCCTCAGGTTCTCAGAGTGCAACATGCTCGTGTCGACAGGTGACAGGTGAACCTGGACATGTGTGTAACATACATGTAGATCTGTGGTGAGAGCTTCACACTGTTGCTTTAAAACCTCGGCTCTGCTCAGTGACTCTGAGCTCAGTGTGTGTGGTGGGGGGTTAAACTTTGAAGTGGGCTTGTTGCCAGGCAACACGGTGCAGGAAGGGGGGCATTAGGATATTAGAGCTAGATGTCTCATTGATTCCATCCGCAGATAACAAAGTGTGTGTGTGTGTGTGTGTGTGTGTGTGTGTGTGAGTGTGTGAGTGTGTGAGTGTGTGTGTGTGTGTGTGTGTGAAGGATACATTCCCAGGATGACGGCTTCCAGGCATTTGATTGGCAAAGACTCTCTGATCATCTCTCTCGCTGTCTCCATTAACCTGGGGGGGAGGGGGGGGTAGAGTGAGAGGAGGGGGAGGGAGGAGCAGCAGGAAGAGGAGGGATATTTTTAGTTCATTATTTTTGAAGCAGTCGTTCACTTTTCTGGTCACATGACCTCTGCCCTCCAGGCGCAGGTCATGTGACAGGTGTCCACTCACCCACACAGAGGACGGCTCTTCTTGATCTCAAAGAACTGGGTTCCTGTGTGGTTGTATCTGAGGGGACGTTAAGGAGCACCTTCGTCTTCATCATCATCATCAAACTCTGCAGAACATTCAAAGCGTCTTCCGTGGCGTCAGGTGTGTGTTGTCATGGCGACCAGCGGTGCCCCGTGGTCATGGTAAAGGATACTGCAGGGCCTTCATGTAGTTCTGGATGGCCACCAGCCAGTCTGGGACGGACATGGAGGGTCTGAAGGTGGGGACAGAGGGAACGGGATGCTGCAGAGACACACACACACACACACACACACACACACACACACAGGGTTCAGGACTGTTCATATAAACATCCAGTGTGTGTGTGTGTGTGTGAGAGCTGACAGTGTGTTGTGTGTGTTTGTGTGTGTCAGTGTGTAGCTACTGTGGTGAGACTGAGACCACACTTCTGTTTCTGTCCGACCTCGACCACAGGAAGTGACCTCCGCTGCGTCAGGCGCTCACTTCCTGCTGCGGTGGTGCAGGAAGGATGAGGTCACTTCCTGTGGGTTTCTACTTGTTTGTTTACACAGAGGCAGGAAGTGCACAGGACGACGTGCAGGCTCAGTCTGCCTAACTGTGGCTTTAATATACACACACACACACACACACACACACACACCTGCCTCCTGCTGGGTCAGATGAAGGAGCAGCAGGAGTCACAGGTGACGCTCACACACCTCACCTGTCACAGCCACAACAACAACGACAACAACAACAACAACGCAACATGGCGTCTGACTGGGCGCAGTGTGTCGGCAGTCTGTCATGTCCAGGCAGCAGAGGGAATTCTGGGAAACACCAGCAGCAGGTGGCCCCCTCCTCACACACAGACTGGTAATTAATCTGTCTCTAACCCTCCCTTCCTGCGCTAAGTGAACTAAAACTGTCTCCCCCCTGACAGCAAACACCACCGTCCTCCCAACAGAACCGCCAAAATAAAAGCCTGCTGTGTGTGTGTGTGTGTGTGTGTGTGTGTGTGTTTCCTCTGCTGTGTGCATTAAAAATGGAAGAGACCCAACAAGATGGAGAGGAGGAGGATCATGTTTCCTGCTGTGTGTGTGTGTGTGTGTGTGATCAGGACACCTGGCTGTAGACCGTGGCCTCGGAGCACATCTGTCTGGACTAATCTGCGTTGGCAGGATCAGCACGCAGACCAGAACCAGAACTTAATCTGGACCTGACCGAGGTCACTCAAGGTCAACGTCACACCTGTCGTGTGTCAGTGTGACACTCTGAAGACACACACACACACACACACACACACACACACACACACACACACACACTGACTGTTACTTTTGTTCCCTGGCAGCAGCTTTAGTTGGTTTCCAGAGATTATCCAGCACCCTGATTGTATTACAGGGATTATTATGTGCCTGTGCCAACACGTCCACTCTGTTAATGAGGGCACACACACAATGACAGCTACACACAACTACACAGCAACACGACAACAGCAGCATCACTCAGCTCTCATAAACAACTGATTATTGATTATTGCTAAATATCATAAATTGACAAACAGCAGGTTTGTCAGCTTCCTCCCTCGCTACAGACTCCACTCGCTCAGAGAGTGTATCCATGGTAACCGCCTGACACACACACACACACGCACACACATCGGTGTGTTGTGTTGTTGTCAGTGTGTGTATATGAGTGTGTGTGTGTGTGTGTGTGTGTGCACACGTCCTCCTGTCGTCCTTCTGTCCAGCTCTACACCATGGGACCTGGGCGCCGCCAGCCAACCGGGTCACTAATGACCACATGGCCAATTAGCAGAGCTAAACGAGAGCCAGATCTCCTCCTCCCTCCCTCCCTCCCTCCCTCCTCCCTCTCTCCCTCCCTCCCTCCCTCCCTCCCTCAGCCTGAAACACAACGAGCTTTCACCCAAATCACAGGAAACTGTGAGTGAGACGATGATGTGCATCGTGTGTGGAGTTTGTCTGTAACAGGGGCGGCTGCTGCCAAGGACCTCACCATACGATACGTATCACGATACCTGAGTCACGATATGATACGATACGATACTGCGATATCCAAATTTTGCGATATTCTACATGGCTCACTGGAAAAACTAAAGAAGCACTATGCTTCGTGGGGCGCCACATGGTGCAGTGGGTTAAGAGGAGGCTACAGTCCTCGCTGCAGTCGGCCCTGGTTTGCCGCACGTCATGCCCCCTCTCTCTGCCCCCCCATGTCCTGTCTCTCTACACTGTGCTGTCCAATAAAGACAAAATGCCCCAAAAATACATCTAAAAAAAAACAAACTAAAAAGCTTTATGCTTCTTAAAATCCAAGTTTTATGTTTATCAGATGAAACTGAGTCAAATCAATGCAATGAAACGACCTGTGCTGTTTTATAGGTTAAGGTTAGAGGGTTAACGTGTTTGCATGAACGACACACTGTCTGCAACACAACGCAGCCTGCGTCAGTGTTAGTCTGCCTCAGCACAGTGGCACATAGTGTGGGTCAGTGTCTAAAACTGATTTATTATTTGGAAAATATATTGATATCCAAACGTTGAATATCGATATTAAATCAGGAGACAATATATTGCCTTATTGATACTTTTGCCCCCCCCAGTCTGTAACACCCAGTGGTCAGGTGACCTGCTGTTACATCACAGTGACACTGAAGGAAGAAGTTGTTGAGGAAATAAAACGCAGCAAATTCAATTATTGTATTCATCAATGATTCTGATCGAATCTTGTTCCAGTGTGTGTGTGTGTGTGTGTGTGTGTGTGTGTGTGTGTGTGTGTGTCAGTGACATAAAGAAGAGTCTGTGTTGAGTCTGTGAAACTAGGTCAAAGGTCACGATCAGTGATCAATTGTCAGAGACACTCAACATCTGTGTGTTAAAGAGATCTGGCATTTTACAGACCATAATAATCATCAATATGTGTTGTGTGTGTGTGTGTGTGTGTGTGTGTGTGTGCAGATGAACCTCACTAAAACAGAGCGACTCCCTCCTGACAACATGTGTGTTTGGCCACAGTGAGGAGGAGGAAGAGGAGGAGGAGGAGCAGCTCTGTCTGAGGGACAGGGAGGGACAGGGAGGGACAGGGAGGGACAGGGAGGGACAGGGAGGGACAGGGAGGACCAGAGGACGGCCCTGATCAAAGAGGCGTCTGTGAAGCTGTGGTGTGACGCTGCGTCATGTGAACGTCCTGTGGTGCTGATTTCATGCCTCCAACAGGAAGCTGAATCATTTCACCGTCATAAAGAGGAGACGGAGCCTCCTGCTACACGCCTCCTCCTCCTCCTCCTCCACCTCCTCCTCCACCTCCTCCTCCTCACCGGTACCACGTGATGCTCCTCTGAACCAAGTGTTATCAATAAGAAATCAATACAGCTCAGTATTGATCCAGTATTGTGAGAGTGCACTGTACGGGGAACACCTTAGTGAACACACCCCAGGGCAGCTCGCTCACCTTGGGCAGGTACGCAGCGTTTCGTATCCTGTCCGCCATCTCCTGGCCCTCGGGGTGCACGGCGGCCACATGGGACCACATCCTCTCCCAGGTGACGCTCTCGATGGGGAAGCCGCTCCGGTTCACGTAGAACAGGACTCCCCCGTCCTTCTCCTCTTCCTCCCCGGGGGACCGGGGGCTGTTATTGGGCGGAGAGGCCGAGGACTCCTCCTGGGTGCTGCAGCGGAGGAGGCAGTGGGAGCTGGAGCTCTTGGACCGGCCGTGCCTGCTCAGCTTGGCCGGAGAGGTGCCGGTCCGGCTCGGGGAGTTAGGCCCGGTCATTGATCCCAGGAGGAGGAGGAGGAGGAGGAGGAGGAGGAGGAGGAAAGGTCAGCACAGGGATTCTTCCTCCAGCTAAATCAGCTCCTCTTGGTTCGAGGTACGGTACATTTTCATCTTCAGGGAAAAACCTGCAGGGAAAGTAAAAACCAGAACCATCAGCCTCACCAGGACCTGTTCTGCATCAGACCTGCATCAGACCAGACCTGCATCAGACCAGACCTGCATCAGACCTGCATCAGACCAGACCTGCAGCAGACCTGCATCAGACCAGACCTGCAGCAGACCTGCAGCAGACCAGACCTGCATCAGACCAGACCTGCAGCAGACCTGCATCAGACCTGCATCAGACCTGCATCAGACCAGACCTGCAGCAGACCTGCAGCAGACCAGACCTGCATCAGACCAGACCTGCATCAGACCTGCATCAGACCTGCATCAGACCTGCATCAGACCTGCATCAGACCAGACCTGCATCAGACCTGCAGCAGACCAGACCTGCAGCAGACCTGCATCAGACCAGACCTGCAGCAGACCTGCATCAGACCTGCATCAGACCTGCATCAGACCAGACCTGCAGCAGACCTGCAGCAGACCAGACCTGCATCAGACCAGACCTGCATCAGACCTGCATCAGACCTGCATCAGACCTGCATCAGACCTGCATCAGACCAGACCTGCATCAGACCTGCAGCAGACCAGACCTGCAGCAGACCTGCAGCAGACCAGACCTGCAGCAGACCTGCATCAGACCAGACCTGCATCAGACCTGCAGCAGACCAGACCTGCAGCAGACCTGCAGCAGACCAGACCTGCAGCAGACCTGCAGCAGACCAGACCTGCATCAGACCAGACCTGCATCAGACCTGCAGCAGACCTGCAGCAGACCAGACCTGCATCAGACCTGCATCAGACCAGACCTGCATCAGACCTGCAGCAGACCAGACCTGCAGCAGACCTGCAGCAGACCAGACCTGCAGCAGACCTGCAGCAGACCAGACCTGCATCAGACCTGCAGCAGACCAGACCTGCATCAGACCAGACCTGCATCAGACCTGCATCAGACCAGACCTGCATCAGACCTGCAGCAGACCAGACCTGCAGCAGACCAGACCTGCATCAGACCTGCAGCAGACCAGACCTGCAGCAGACCAGACCTGCATCAGACCTGCATCAGACCAGACCTGCATCAGACCTGCATCAGACCAGACCTGCAGCAGACCTGCAGCAGACCAGACCTGCATCAGACCAGACCTGCATCAGACCTGCATCAGACCAGACCTGCATCAGACCTGCATCAGACCAGACCTGCATCAGACCAGACCTGCATCAGACCTGCAGCAGACCAGACCTGCATCAGACCTGCAGCAGACCAGACCTGCATCAGACCTGCATCAGACCAGACCTGCAGCAGACCAGACCTGCATCAGACCTGCAGCAGACCAGACCTGCATCAGACCTGCATCAGACCAGACCTGCAGCAGACCAGACCTGCATCAGACCTGCAGCAGACCAGACCTGCAGCAGACCTGCAGCAGACCAGACCTGCAGCAGACCTGCATCAGGTCCCTGACACTCTGCTTCCTCACCTTCATACTTCTCTTCTCATATGATTCCATCAAACCTGTTCTATTCTCTCCTCAGGTTTCAGCTGATAACGCCCCCCCCCCCCCCCCCCCCCAGCTTCCTGGTTACTTCTGTGTGTATGTTAGCAACATATAGAAACGGGTCATATAGAGTAAAACAAACCAGGAGACACGTCGTCACCAGCTCACATGTCTTCAACTTCTCATTATGATGAACACTATTGTTCTGAATGGTATCAGCTGTTGATTTTACCTGTGGACTGATCGATCAGCTGACTGTATGAGGAAATCAAAGAGGTTCACAACACAAAGTTTATGTGAAAGTAAGTGAATGTTTCCACAGTCAGTGATTAACCATGTTAAATAATAATGAGCTCAACATTGATCAGAAACAGCTTCATTACGATGATGTGTTTTCCTACAGCAGCTCCACTGGCTCCTTCACTCTGCACTGTAGGAATGACTGGTCTCTGTCCCATCAGTCCTGTCCACGACACATCACATATAAACCAACAACCAGCTATTAGCATGCTAGCTTCGGTTCAAATCACATTAAAGACAATGGAAACACAGTGGTGTTTTTAAGCTGCAGGTGGAGCAGAGGTTCATGTAAAACAGTGAAGTGCTGTTCATTCACTCTGCTGCAGCTTCTCCACCACTTCAACCACATACAGTTCAGTGACTGGAACAAACTCACAGCAGTTATTGTCACAGGAACATGTTCGGACCGATGTGTGGTTTTTTTTCAGGGGTTCACTGAAAACTCACCGACCGTTGGTACAAACTCACCGTGTCTTCCATCGGGGCTCCACACACACACCGTCCGGGTTAAGAGGCGGTGGACGCGGACGGCAGCAGGCAGCGAGCCGCGGCAGGTCCCATTCATCCCCCGTGTCTCTGTCCCTCCACCCCGGGCTCTGAAGGCTTGTTTTGGTCGGAGGACGCTTTGTAACTTCACCTCCCTCCGCTGCGGGTCAAGCTACTGACGGCTAACGGCCGATGGGCGGCAAAGGCACGAGACTCCTCTTCAAAGTAAAAGCGCTAGGTTTGGTGACCCCGTGTAAATCGACAGGAAGAAGGACATAGTGCGCGGTCATTCCACGAACACACCACTTCTCCTCGTGTGGAGGATGAAATGCAGCCGTAAACACGCCACCTCGTCGGTTTTAACAGAGCGAATCCACGGCTCGTAAAGGTTAGCGTTTTTATTTTGAAAATCCCACCCGGAAGCTATGCTGTTTTAGCTAGCTAGCTGACAGCTCCTCTATCCCCCGTCTCTTTACACTGCGGGGGCCGTCGCCTCCCACCTCCCCGGTCCGGGAAAATGACCTCCTCGGTGCATTCCTCCCGGCAGCGGCCTGCGCGGCGCCTCGGTATCGACTACTTCCTCCCGGAGTCCGTCTTCATGGTGATTAAAGGCCTCTCCGGTGCCTCACATGATTCAATCATCGGGGATCAGACAGTCCTTCTGGCTGCCGACCGTCCTCCGGTCTCCCTCCGCGCTCAGCGTCCCCAGCTCTCGGCAACGTTCGACGGCCTCCCATTGGCCAAACCAACAAAGAGGGGCGGCCGGAGAGGAGGCGCTACCATATTTGGAAGCGCCGGCTGTCTGTGATTGGCGGATTTTGATGGACGAAGGCGTCAACAAGTGATACATCTGCAACAAATGGGATTTTCTGCCTCTGTCGCTGCAACTGTTGATTATTTGTCACATTTAGTGTATTTTCATGAGCGCGACGAGGTGCGTTCACTGTCACAGTAGAATATGTAAATGAACGGCTTAATATTAATGACATGATAATCAATGCAGCGGCAGACGAAAACATGCATGCATCAGTTTTATTAAAAGCTTCAAACGCTGTAAACGCTGACAACACAGAGGGGGGGGGGGGGGTCCGTCTAATGCACATAAGATACACACAGGTGAAACACCCCGGAGAAAAAATGAAAATAAATAAGAATAACTCTTAAACCCTGAAGTAGCACTTACTGATATCCATATACAGCGCTTTAATGTACCTGTCGGCTGCTGGCTTCATGCAGCCTGTTCACCTGGAAACACCTCAGTAATGTTGTCCATCACCTTTGCGCCGCAGCAGTAACTTAACTTGGCTCACGGCTCCCCCTTCTGGACAAAACATTGTACAACAGCACAGGAAAGTAACAGCTGGATGAAGTTGTGCATCTGTATCAGAAGTGGTGCAGTGTAGCAGAATAAATAATGAGCTGGACCATGAAGCCAGAGACAGGACGGATCTGCTCAGAGACACTCAGAGACGTGAGACGTGAGACACTCGTACATGGAGTCAATACAAACATTGTTTCCACACCAGGGAGCTTCGATGCGTCATCATTTGTTTGGTTAGTTGATGGTGGCGTAGACGTGGGGGGGGTCATCTGAGGGAGCGTTCGCCATGCTGTAGATCACTGTATCATCACCACCCCGGACCTACGGGGGGGTGAGAGGGACAACACACACAGATGACACAACAGGACACGATGTGGAACAGTTGTCCAGAGTTGCACAACATGAGGAAAGATGATGTTGTGTCTCCATATGTAGTAGCTGACAGCTCACCGTGTTACTGCAGCTGGGGGGGAGGGTGATGGAGGTGTAGGAGACGCTCTCCTCAGCCTGCACACAGAAAACACACCGTCGCTGTTACAGTCATGTCTCTGCCAGGAAGTGGTTCTTCTGCTGAATGTCCACAGCCTGTCTCAGGCTCAGTGTTACAGGTGATGCAGTGTGTTCAGCTTGTGTTCAGCTCACTGAGCTGCTGACCAGTCATGGATATGGAAGTGTCCAGGTCAGAGATCTGTTCCATGAAGAAACTGCTTCATCTGTTTGTTGTTTCCTGGAAGCAGCCTGACTCACCTGTGGCTGCGTGCTGCGGTTAGATAAAGACCTTTGACCTTTGTAAACCTCTAACTGTTGATCATCGTAGAAACTCACCTTGTTCTCAGCTGTTTTTCTGCCTGAAAAGACAAAGAAAAGTTTTTGTTCACTTCCTCTGTGAAAACTTGTTTTGTTTTTTTTCATCTTGACACATTGATGATCATTTTATCTGTGAATCTTCTCACCGTTGTTCCTCCTCCTCTTCCTCCTGATGATGAAGAGCACCACCACTGTTAATATGAGCGCTGCTGAAGTCATGGCGATGATGGACCACCAGCTGCCACCTGCAGACACAGAGAAGATGCTCTTCTGCTCACAAACATCTGTCTACAAACATACAGCTGCTCTTTTTGGCCGAACCAGAAACACCAGGGTCAAACATCTGGACCTGCTGCCGTCTGAAATGTTCATAATTGTCTCCTCTCTGTTGGACTTCCAGGACGCCCAGAGACCTTTACAGGTGGTCAGGTTGTGTTGTGTACCTGTGTTTGTATCTGGCTGCTCTGACACTCAGGATCAATACAGTTATGTGTGTGTGTGTAAGCAGCTTCCTCTCAGTCTCAGTGACACTCGGAGCACGTTACACTGCTCCAGTAGAGTAAATAGTGGAATCTGTTTCTATAAATAGTGGAATCTGTGGAATCTGTTTTCTACCACAGAGTGAGACACACGTCTGTCTCCTCCAACTCTCCCTGAAGGATCCTTCTACAGGTAAATACACCTGGAGTCACAGCTCAGTCTGTGATGTGGTGTAAGTCTTGTGTTAGTCATGTTTTCACTCGCCTGTGTTTGTGGAGTCTACATGTGGGTCCTGTGTTTCTCCCCCGACTGTGACAGAGACGTTGTTAAGAGGAACTACAGATGTACCTGTGGCCTTGTCTGATGTCGTCTCCTTGTCTCCAGATGATGAACCTTTCTTTCCTGCCACACAGAAAGAAAATCCCTCAAATGAGCGACTGCAGTTTGTCACATCAGGAGCAGATCTTCATGTTCTCTCTGTTTCTCACCTGATGAACGAGGGCTGAAGGTGAACTGCTGTTTGTTCCCAGGGGAGCTGCCCGTCACTTCACACTTGAAGTTATCCAAGTTGTTTGAACTGAAATGAGTTTTTAAAAAGCTGACATTGGCTGAGCAGCCAGACTGTGATGTCTTCAACCTGTGATCTTTATCCACAGGTTTACCTTCAAACAGCCACCTCACTTTGCCTCTAAAGTCTCCATATGAAGACACAGAGCAGTTTAATGTCACGTCCTCACCGACCTCCTGTTCAGTCACTGATGGAGACAACGAGAGAGAAATGAGCTTCATCACTGTGATAATCAGAATGAGTGAGATGATTCAGTGTAAATACTCACTGCTGACAACAGACAGAGAAAATGTTGGATCTTGTCGTCGTCCTGATGTGTCGACCTGTTCACACAAGTACAGACCAGCGTCCTCATGTGACACGTTCTTCAGAACCAGAGAACAGTTCTCTGTGACTCTGAATCTGTCTGACTTAGTCTGACCCAGTACAACCAGCTGTTCAGATGAGTCTTGTGACTCACTGAAGGACCAGGTGGTCCTGTTACATTTAACCTGATGACCTCTGATGTTTCCACAGGGCAGAGTGGCTTCATCTCCAAGTCTGAAGATCAGGGAGGAAACCTGTCCACGTACAGCTGAGGAGAAGACGAGAGAGAAACATGAGGAAGTGAACTGAAGAAGACAACTGACAGGCTGAGGTCCATCAGGATCCTCTCAGATTCACCAGCAGCAGGCTGAAGATGTTTTTGTGAAGCCTCTTCTGCTTTTCAAAGGCAGGGCAGATCGTTCCAAAGAAAAGAAACCTCCTCAGTCGAGACAGAGTATATCCTCATGTATATGTTCAGTGAAGTGACCAGCAGATGTCAGAGTGGTGTAGCATCAGGGACAGACCATGTCTTGAACCACTCTGCTTCATGAAGCTTCATCTCACCACGTACGTTACTGTATTTATTTATTTAGAGGACAGTGCACATTAATGAACATTACTGTAAATGTGCCAGTGTTAGCCAAAGGCTAATTTACAACTGTAGTCCTCCAGCATGATGTCAGGGTGAGGCCCTCAGGCCATTAAAATACACAAGGACAATAACAACAAGCAGACAATGACACATAACGAAACCAATACATACAGTGCAATCTCATAACAGCTGTCATTACAGGAGTGAAACTAGAATAAACTGCACTGGGGAAGATAAACTATCAGAGGTGGATGAATGTGATGGAGGTGCAGCAATGCTGTGCTAAGATGGACTGAGGAGAGGTAGTAGAAAAGGTAACACCTTTGTAAAGTGCTGCAGTGTTCGTGGTGAGGTGCAGATGTAAACATGTCACTGCACATGACCCCGCGGTCACGTCATGTCACCAGAGCATGAAGACAGGAAGTGCAGGGGCACTTCCTGTCTTCATGTGCTGCAGCACATGGTGGGTGTGGTGAGGAACCAACAACCAAACTGTTCATCACAGAAACTCGAAACTGTCACTTCACTAAATCCACTGTTGTGTGTTTTATTTTGACGGGATGTGATGAGCAGGTGATGATGTCACCGCTGTAAACAAACAAACAGCTGATAAATGATCATATAACGTATAGTCAGTGACTCAAACCCTCTCTCCTCGAGGCCCCTGAACTCACCATGTTAACACCAAACAGCACAAAGCTACATGCTAATGCTAACACCAGCCTCATTCATGTGCTCACCTGTGAACTGAAGCACCAGCATCACGTTTAAAGCTGTCTGAATCCACTGGAGTCCAGCCATCGTCCCTCTGCTGTCCACCTCGTCTTCCTGCCTCTCGTCTCTGAATGGCTCCTGAACGCAGCGTTTGTTTCTCATGAACGCTCGGCCAGTTTTCTCATCGTCACCTTGTTCCTCTTTTTACATCTTCTTTATTCTGAGTTTCAACACTCTGTGTTTTTATGAGCCGTGATAACTTCCCCTTTCTGTGGCCTGCGTTGACTCTGTGTTTCTGACGCTCAGAGTCAACCTGCCCTGGAGCAGGTCAGGAGGTCAGCATCTGTTACCATGGTGATTTACCTTGGCAACAAGGGAACCACCACAGGTGTAAAACCCAGAGTCCTTGATGCTGCTGTTTTTAAATCGCTGCACGTGGCGCTGATGTGTTGGTCTAATCAGCTTTATTGATTTACTTCTACACAAAGCTCATAAACAGTAATAAACAACACTCCGTAACAAACACCAGATCCTTCATGACTGGTTCATCAACATCGTCACTGATCTCTGGTGAGATGATGATGATGAAGATGAAGATGAGGGAGGTTCCTCCTCCTCCTCCTCCTCATCATCATCATCATCATCACTTTATCTGCACAGAAAGGCTTTTTACAACAACTGCTGGGAACATGATCATAAAAATGAAACGTACATTTCTACACTGACACTTAAAGCCCCTACAAAGAACTTTTAACTGTAAAAGTCTCTTGTTTCTGCTGAGGCCATCGGTGGGAAGATCAGCTGTTTCTAAACAGTGGACGGGTCGGTCCACTGGACGAAACAACGCACAACACTCAGAGCAGAGGAGACGACGAC
Organism: Caranx ignobilis; assembly: GCA_021432705.1. Lineage (NCBI taxonomy): Eukaryota > Metazoa > Chordata > Actinopteri > Carangiformes > Carangidae > Caranx > Caranx ignobilis. The sequence continues at coordinate 21,280,629 of MU269984.1, read as the reverse complement.
ACATTGGACGAGGCTATAAATTAGCATTGAGTTGTTGCTATGCTAGCCAGTAAAAACCGGGCTCAGTTTTATGGCTACATTTTCGTCATGGCTGATATTGGGACAGGATCCATAAAGAGAAGCCTACCGCTTTGTCCACAGGGGCAGACAAAATCAACACAACATGAAAGTTCCTTGTAGGGGCTTTAAGTAAAATGGCTCCAAGGCCAAACACTGCCACACATGAGATCCATATAAACAGATAAACAAGAACAGTATCAGAACAGATCCTCCAGTGTAACTCACATCTACAGCTATAAATAAAGCATCACTATACACAAAGATATAAGTTACTATAAAACAGTAGAAACAATCAGTGGGGATCAACACAGCAGTGACACAGTGTGATGACTGCCCTCCACTGGTTTCTGTATCTGTCATCAGTGTAAGATCAATATATTGATATGATAGGTAACTATTCTACAGTATTTGATTTGTCTGGTTTGTTGACGGTGGCGTAGACGTCACTGGGACCAGTGGAGGGAGATTTCACGGTGCTGTAGGTCACTGTGCCATCATCATCATCATCTTTAGCCTGAACCTTCGGAACAAAACAAAAACATAAAGTTTACATGATGAAAGAAACAGGAAGTGACAGTGTCTGTCTTTCATTTTTGTTATTCTCATTTCAGCCACAAGAATTAACCAGAGACCAAACCTGAGCCACATCACACCTGAGCCAGTCACGTGTGAAGGACCAGGGCAAAGGTCAAAGTGTGTATTACAACAACCCCATTAGTTCACAACTGAAGCTTCAGCTGTTGGATCGAATGCACTGAAGTTCATGGTCCCCAGAGGATGAATCCAACCAACTCCCCACAACAGGGAAGTTCATTCATCCATCCATCCATCCATCTATCTATCCATCCATCTATCCGTCCATCCATCCATCTATCCATTCCTTCCATCCATCCATCCATCCATCCATCCATCCATCCATCTATCCATCCATCTATCCATCTATCCATCCATCTATCCATCTATCCATCTATCCATCCATCCATCCATCCATCCATCCATCCATCCTAGCTGAAGCTACCATTGTGTGGCCTCACAGAGCTGCTAACAGGGCAGTGACTTCATTCCCCACCAGCACCAGTTCAACCAGTCAGACAGCTCACCTGGGCTGGACTCCTGGTGTTCTTGGTGTAGCTGACGGAGGCGTAGGCGACTCCATCTTCAGGATCAGCCTGCACAGACACAACCACACAAACGCAGCTCAGGCACATGTGAGTCTGTGGAGCTTTACTTCCCCTTTTCTGCCACAGTGTGAAGTTGGACTCAGACTGTGTCACATGCTGCTGAACCATACAGGACTAATGTGCAGTCAGACTGGGTGAGTGTGTACTGGGTGTAGTGGGAGCTCACCATGTCCTGACTGGTCTGAGGAGCGGACTCAGTCTGTGCAGGGTTTAAACTCAGCCTCTGAAACACAGTCAAGTTCCCAGTTACACCACAGGACACATGTTACAGAACTCTTCACAGGTTCATTTGAACAAAGAGCTTAACAGAACAGTTGTTGCACAGGTTTGATCTGATAGATGGAAGCTAATCACTGAACGTCAACACTCACTGTGCTGTCGTGGGTCTGCGTTTTGTTCCCTGAAGAAACAAGAGAGAATTGACTTCAGCTTCACCTGTAAAACTGAAGGTTTCATTCAAACATCTTGTCTGTGACGTGTCTCTCACCTTCACTTTTCTTCTTCCTGATCAGGGCTACTGTGATTATTAAGAGCATCGCTAAACCCACAGCCACAACGACGTACACCCACCATGCACCACCACCTGGAGAGAGACGGAGGAGCTAATGGTTTGTCTTCTGTTGGTGTAAAAACGCCATGGACTCACATCACGTCAAAGGGTCAGTAACAGGACTGAAGATTGAGGTCAGAGATGGTGAGAAGGCAACAACAGGTAAGATGTGAAGTCTCCACCTGTTTCAGCTGTTGCTCCGTCTCCACCTGGTCCAGCTGTTGCTGAAGATAAACAGAAAGAACAGAAGATGAGAAAAGGTGTTAAAGTTGTGTAAAGATGACGTCGTCTTTAAACTTCACCTCCATCTGAAGAACAAACCTGTGTCTGTCTCTCGTGAGGCCTCAGGGCTGAAGGTGAACTCCTGCACTTCACCACTGTTTGTATATGTCACTTCACACTTGAAGAACTTTTATACTTTGACTTGTGACGAACATCAGACAAGTTAAAGACCACACTGGCTGAACAGTCATGAGGTCTACTGTCGATGTTGTGGGACTGAGGTCCCTCATACAGCCACTTGACTGAGTACAGACACTGTCCATCTTTAAGCACTGAGCAGTAGAGTTGGACCATGTCACCGATCTTCTCTTCAGTCACTGTGGAGACGGAGAAATGAGCTTCATCACTGTAATAATCAGAAAGACTGAGATGATTCAGTGTTTTATAACAAACTGTTTCACTCACTGTTAAATGCAGAGAGATGAAACACAGACTCTGGTCCTTGTTGTCCTGATGTGTCGACCTGTCTGCAGCTGTACAGACCGACATCATCACGTGAGACCTTCTTCAGAACCAGAGCACAGTTCTCTGTGAGACTCAGTCTGTCTGATCGATCCTGAGCTCTCTCACCAATCTGTCCCTGTGCAAACAGCTCCACTGCTCTGGAACCAGACCTGAAGGACCAGGTGGTACCTTTACATTTAACCTGATGATCTCTGATGTCTCCACAGGGCAGAGTGGCTGCACCTCCAAGTCTGAAGATCAGGGAGGAAACCTGTCCAGGTCCAGCTGAGGAGAAGACGAGAGAGAAACATGAATGATGTTAGTGAGATGTCACCTTCACAAGGTCAAAACTGTTGTTGTGGAGATCTTGACCTTTGACCTGCAGCCACCAAAGTATAATCAGTTCATCCTTTAGTCCATGTAAACATTTGTACCTAATGTGAAGGGGTTTGGGTCAAGGTGTCACTGAGACATCGTGTTCACAAGAACCAGATGGAGGGATGACCTGAAAACAAAATGGCTGCTGTTTGGACTGATGCTGAAGTAAAATCCAATTTGACCCTAAACAGCTGTATAAGTTGTTTTTCATCGTCCATCCTTTCCACTGCGTCTCTGAACTTCATTGTCTGCTCCAGTCATCATCACTATGGCCACAAGATGTTGCCTAGCAACAAAACCAGACTAGCATACCATCATAGCAATCTGCTGCTCAGGCGACCTGAGCACTGTTAATTAGAGGACAGTCTCAAATATCCAACTCCATTGCATCCTCCAACAAATCAAATACAAGCATACCTAAACTGGTTGTCATGGTAACACAGAGCACGTTAACAATATCAAATATGACTTAAATCCAAACATAGTGTGAACTAGTTCACTCAAATGTCGATAGGGACACGTCCCCACTGTCCATTGTAAACCTACGTCCTTGAATCCACCTCATACAGAATGTGTCTGAACTGGACCTTCACCGTCTCTGAGAAGAGCCGCCATCTTTACAGACAGAGTGATGGTCCAGCAGATCTTCTTCATGCATCGTGTTGTTGATTCAAAGCTCCATTAATGTTTAAAAACCAACCCTCAGCTGTGATGAGCCTGAAGCTGCTGAAGCTTCTGATGTCTCTGTCGTGATGAGTGAGTCCTCACCTGAGACCTGAAGCCCCAGCATCACAAAAACAGACGTTCTCCTCCGTCTAGTCCCCCTGAGTTCAGCCATCGTGCTCCTGTCTCCTCCTGACGCCTTCGACCAACAGATGAACTGAGGCTTCTTTAACAGCTGTTTACTTCTCTGTTTTACAGCGACTGAGACTTAAGTGACTCGAGTCTCTTTTTTTCGCCTTTCAGTTGCTGAAGTGACGTTGTAAGAGACTTCAGGTCTGAGTTGTAGTGAATGTCACAACACCATGAGTCCAGATGTTTCACAGCTCAGGATCAAACATTACAAACACTGACACAAGCTGGTTTCACAAGCTCTCTCATCAACCGTGCAATGTTTACGTTGTTGTAAAAAGAGGAAGCAGTCGCACATGTAGCTGTGCAACTGTTGTCGTCCCTGAAGGTGATTCTGGGGGTTTGGAGCTGGAGGTGGAAAAGAGGCCCCAGGATCCAGCCCTGAGGAACTCCGCCTGTCACAAAACATCTGTGCCCCAAACTAAAATCAACTGTACGTTCTGTTATTAAGATTCTCCTATCCATGTGTTAGCCACCCATCATTTAAAATGAACTATGACCTGTTGGTGATGGTAACATCAAGACCACCAGTATGAATGAGTATGACTGAGTGAGGTGGGTCACATGAGTAGAGCAGTGCAGCTCGAGCAGGCTGCATGAAGTAACTCAACAACCACTGCTCCATGAATGAAGAGTCGGAGAAACATCTACATCTACGCCAGCAACCTCACAGGAAGAGTTAGTGTGTCCGACTCTCGTAAGGCCTCAGGGATGAAGGTGGACACCTGCAGTAACACAGACGTCTGTCTCCAACTCTCCCTGAAGGATCCTTCTACAGGTGAATACACCTGTAGATGTAGTGATTTTATTAGACGATGCCTCAGTAATAAAGTCAAGTTCAGACTAAGTCAAACCACAGACAGTCGAACGGAGAGGGTCAGGTTTTTGTCTGTCCCTGTTTAGTTTGGGGGGTGTTTCCCTCCAGACGATGAACCTCTCTTTCCTGCCACAGAGAAAGAAAATCCCTCAAATGAGTGACTGCAGTTTGTCACATCAGGAGCAGATCTTCATGTTCTCTCTGTTTCTCACCTGATGAACGAGGGCTGAAGGTGAACTGCTGTTTGTTCCCAGAGGAGCTGTTCATCACTTCACACTTGAAGTTATCCAAGTCGTTTGAACTGAAATGAGTTTTTAAAAAGCTGACAGTGGCTGAGCAGCCAGACTGTGATGTCTTCAACTCTCTGTGATCTTTATCCACAGGGTTACCTTTGAACAGCCACCTCACTTTGTCTCTACAGTCTCCATATGAAGACACAGAGCAGGTTAATGTCACATTCTCACCGACCTTCTGTTCAGTCACTGATGGAGACAATGAGAGAGAAATGAGCTTCATCACTGTGATAATCAGAATGAGTGAGATGATTCAGTGTAAATACTCACTGCTGACAACAGACAGAGAAACCACAGTGGTGTGATAAAGTTGTCCTGAATTGATCTGTAGACACTCGAAGCGACCGGCGTCTCCAGCTGAGACCTTCTTTAGCATCAGAGAACAGGTCTCTGTGACTCTCAGTCTGTCTGATGTAGACTTGTCTTTCACAATTATCCTCCCAAATCCAACCAGCTTTGTGTTTCTTGAACCACTAAAGTACCAGTCAGTGCTGTTACACTCATGTTGACCATCTATCACCTGTGTACAGGACAAAGTGACGTCATCTCCAGCTCTGACAGTGATGTAGGAGGATGAGGAACGTTGTCCAGTCACTGCTGTGAAGAAGACGAGAGAGAAAAATGAGCCACTGAACCACTATAATATACGTCGGACAAGAAAACAAAAAAGCACAGCAGCTGTTTCACAACTACTTTTATTGTTAGTTGATAAAACTGATGAGACGAGAATCAAACCAAATAACTGTGATGATGTCACAGCAGCAATGTGAATCAGTGATGTCATGTTTTCTTACGTGTGACCTGAAGCCCCAGGATCAGAGAAAGACAGGTTTGAATCCACCTGAGTTCAGCCATGGTGTCTGAGCTTCTCCTCTCAGAGTCTGAGCGAAGGTATGACTGCTCCTCTTGTTTGTGGGCTGTCACTTCCTAACTCTCTCTCTCTCTCTCTCTCTCTCGCCACTTCCTCAAAGTGTGTTTGTCATCATGTGGGCGGAACCACTGAACCCTTAATCTGTGGATTCATCTGTGACCCAGAGGTGTTGAGCAGAAACTTTACTGACTGACCCTGAAGGCAGCACCTGCTCATTGATCCAATATTCTCTGATCAACAGTATCAGAATCAATAAGGATTAAAGAGGCTGGAGTCCCAGATGTTACAAAACCCAACAAATGTGTGTGGTGAGGAAACACCTCATGAACCATCATGTGCAGGAGCTCATCGTGTTCTCACCTGGTTCCTCACCTGGTTCCTCACCTGAGGTCGGAGCAGTGAAGTTGAACTGCTGACCTCTATTATCAGAGACCTGACACTGAAACGACTGCTGGTTCTTTGTCTTCCTGAGGTCAGTGGAAGGAAACGTGACAGTAGCTGAGTGAACAGACTCTGATGTCTTCATGTCTGTGTTTCCTCCACCCACAGCTCCACCTTCATACAGCCACTTCACTGTGTGTGTGATGTCTCTATGAGTCGATACAGAGCAGGTCAACGTCACCTCATCACCGACCTCCTGTTCAGTCACTGTGAAGACAGAGACAACGAGAGAGAAATGAGCTTCATCACTGTGATAATCAGAATGAGTGAGATGATTCAGTGTAAATACTCACTGCTGACAACAGACAGAAGAACATGAGTGGAGTGATAAAGTTTTCCTGAACTGATCTGTTGACACTCGAAGCGACCGGCGTCTCCAGCTGAGACCTTCTTTAGGACCAGAGCACAGGTCTCTGTGACTCTCAGTCTGTCTGATGTAGACTTGTCTTTCACAACTATCCTCCCAAATCCAACAAGCTTTGTGTCTGTTGAACCACTAAAGTACCAGTCAGTGCTGTTACACTCACGTTGACCATCTATCACCTGTGTACAGGACAAAGTGACGTCATCTCCAGCTTTGACAGTGATGGAGGATGAGGAACGTTGTCCAGTCACTGCTGTGAAGAAGACGAGAGAGAAAAATGAGCCACTGAACCACTATAATATCCGTCGGACAAGAAAACAAAAAAGCACAGCAGCTGTTTCACAACTACTTTTATTGTTAGTTGATAAAACTGATGAGAATCAAACCAAATAACTGTGATGATGTCACAGCAGTGATGTGAATCAGTGATGTCATGTTTTCTTACCTGTGACCTGAAGCCCCAGGATCAGAGAAAGACAGGTTTGAATCCACCTGAGTTCAGCCATGGTGTCTGAGCTTCTCCTCTCAGAGTCTGAGCGAAGGTATGACTGCTCCTCTTGTTTGGATCCTATCACTTCCTAACTCTCTCTCTCTCTCTCTCTCTCTCTCTTGCCACTTCCTCAAAGTGTGTTTGTCATCATGTGGGCGGAGCCACTGAACCCTTAATCTGTGGATTCATCTGTGACCCAAAGGTGTTTAACAGAAACTTTACTGACTGACCCTGAGGGCAGCACCTGCTCATTGATGATCACCAATTCTCTGATCAACAGCATCAGAATCAATAAGGATTAAAGAGGCTGGAGTCCCAGATGTTACTATGGCAACAGCCGTGGTTCATCTCACAGTCAGTTTGCAACACGTGTTCAACTTCATGAAAAAGAGGAAGTTAAGCGTGAAAAGGCATGACTCTGCTGCAGCTCTTCCTGTCTTCACACAGTTTATCAAGACCCAGATCAGATCTTTGGACATTTTGGTTCCTCCTTTGTTTTCTGAGAACTGAGGAAGAGGAAGAGGAAGAGGAGGGGTGACCACAGTGACCACATGACCATGGTTGACATGGCAACAAGTGTCAGAGTCAGAGCATGAAGACCACAGACTAAAGATAGAGTTGCATATACAGAGGTATATAGAGTCCTTGCTGCAGCCCCACCGTCCATCCGTCCGTCCTGCAGCTGAAGCTACAGGACAGTGATGGTAGGAAACAACAGAGGAAGTGATGATGACGATGATGATGATGATGATGACGATGATGATGATGATGATGATGATGATGATGATGGTGATGATGATGATGATGGTGCTGTTTTTTAATTTGTGGTTACAGCTCAGTTTGTTCAGAGAAGTAAAAGGGAAGAATTTCAACATGTGTGTGTTTTACTGTCTGGACTCATGGGAGGTTCTGGAGGTTTGGAGGTTTGGAGGTTTGAAAAGAAGAGGACCCAGAATCCAGCCCTGAGGGACTGGATGGAGAAACTGGAGACAAAGTGAATGATGATGGTGTCACGGTCAGTTCCAGATACCAAAAACCACAGGGCCTGGGCAACAAAAGTGACTGATTACAGAAGGCAGTGACACAGAGGTGTGTGGCAGTCCAACAGGTCAGTGGGTAAAAGATAAAAGAGAAACTCAAACTAAACAGAGAGGATGAGTGAGAGCTCATCAGTTTGTGCAGTAAAACAAGAACGTCAGCGTCTGTGTCCTGAGTGTGACAGTGAAGCCCCACTGAAACCTGCACCGTGCACCATGATCACTATTATTGATCCATTAATTCATATTTTCATGTTTGATCTGAATTACAGAATTAAAGAGTAACAAGTAATTTCCATAATGTTGAGTGTTTATTTGATGTTTCGCTCCAGTATAATGTTGTACAACAACCTGAGGGTTACATTGATATGAACAGAACAGAGACTTTGAGCCTGTTTTGTGAACACAGGTCAGGTCGAGTCCAGCGAGTCCAGTGGATGACGAGCTGCCCAGTGATCACCAGGAGCTCAGATCTACGACCCGACTGAACAACTGGATTCACCCTCTGCCTCGTGGCAGGACTGGACTGGCACCAGCTCCAACACACACACCACACTTAGAGAGCACTCTGACTCCACACACTTTAACCAATCAGACCCTCCTCTGATTCCATCAGTATCCCCTCTGGTCAGTGGACACTGCTCTGCAGCTGATCAGAGTGTGAAGGGGTCACACACAAGGACAGCTGATCAGAGTTAAAGGACCCACTTTGTTATTTTTCAGACTGTGTTTAATTGTTATGCTGTGGTCTGTCTCTGGTGCGTCTCACTCTGCGTCTCACTCTGTGTCTCACTCTGCGTCTCACTCTGCGTCCCTCTGCTCAAACAGGACTCTTTTGAGTGGCGCACACACCCAGTTCACATCGTAGACTACATCGCCCCGAACAGGGACTCAAATGCCTGTATCGAGTTTCTCCTGGTCATGTTTTAACCAGCTGGTGATGGTAACATCCAGACATCCGGGTGTGAATTCACTGAAGAGATGAGAAGGGCCTTTTTTGTGCTGCAGACCTGATGGCGGATGCGTCGTTGATGTAAGACAACCTGCACGTTTCTTCCTTCGTATCATTTGTTTAGATGTAGAGCTGGTTCGTGTTTCTGCTTGTCTTTGCCTGTAGCAGCCTCAGCTTGTCAAATGTCCTTTTCCTGTGGTGGTGAGAGTGAACTAACATAGTGTTTTATATCTATCAGCGTTATCAGTAGACAAGACAAGTGTTGCACAGGCTGCTGTCGGGTTCAGGCCCATTTGTCTGATAAGCTGCTGAAGATGAGCTCCATCGGTCGGAGTAAAACCGTGTGGCGTCCGGATCGTGGTGCAGATGGAGTTTGTGTAAATTAAGACATACTATTGTTTTGTATTTTGAGACAAACTAAAGCCACAGTTAACAAACTCAACGTGTGTTTATGTGGGTTCTCCACACTGAGCTCCTCCTGAACCTGTAGAGTTAAGCAGTGGGTCACACCACTTAAAACAAGCGACGTTATCTGCCTGTTTCCAGGTGCTGAACTTTCTTTGCCTGTTATACAGTAAGAGAGCGTCTATGGTTAACATCGTATGGTGTTCGGTTAATATCGTGTGTTCAGTGGAGACATGTTTGACGTTTACAATCTGATGTTTATGTGTGAAATTGATCACTTTACTGAAGAAAAACAACATTTACAACGTTATTACAGTGTGGTTTACATTGTAGTTTCACTAAAGTAAGAACAAGTTATTTCATGTTTACAGAAACACACACACACACACACACACACACACACACACACATACACCCCACCACCACCTCCACTTTGTCCCCAACACAGACCGAATACTCTGTACATTCATCCAACAGTAAAACAACATGGCTCTCATTTGCATAAAACACCTGGTCAGCTCCTGCTCTTTAGAGTGAACACAATGCATGATGGTAAATATTCCTCACACAACAAAGTGAGGGACCAGGCTAAAGGCTAATGCTAAGCTAACAGTCCATGTGATCAACACCATGTGAATCATGTGATACTGACGTTCAGCTTCTTGTCAAACCCCACTAACAGGTAGCAAGAAGAAGAACAACTGAAGGCCCCAGACTGGTCCCTCACTTTATTGTGTCCCCAGACTGGTCCCTCGCTTTATCGTGTCCCCAGACTGGTCCCTCGCTTTACTGTGTCCCCGGACTGGTCCCTCGCTTTATCGTGTCCCCAGACTGGTCCCTCGCTTTACTGTGTCCCCGGACTGGTCCCTCGCTTTATCGTGTCCCCACTACATTTCTGTTGTGTTGGCAGTTTCTGTCAAAGTGATTAAGTTATTGTCTGAACTCGTAGCCCGTTTGTGTCTGTGTGTTTTCTGGAGCTGCAGTGAGCTGAGCCCTCAGGGCCACCGTAGAACAGACTGTAGTTACAGATGTACAGTAAAATAGTGACACTGAGAACATAAAGATGAACAGTGAATATGTGAAGCACAGTGAGCAGACACATGAAGGCTGAGTGAGCCCTTGACCTGTCTACATGTTATCTAACCTAGCGCTCCCCTTTCTGGACAAAAGCTTTATAGAGGAATCCCTCCAATCAAGCCACTGACTCCGCCCCCTGCTCCATACCTGTCCTGTGTGTCACAGGTCTGGGGAGTAAAGTCTGAGCATGGTTGTGAAGCTGGTAAATGTTCCTCAGCTGCTGCAGCGGCTCAGTTCTGTGGCTTGTTGACGGTGGCGTAGACGTCACTGGGATGAGTGGAGGAGGAGGAAACCTTCACAGTGCTGTAGGTCACCGTGTCACCTTCATCACCACCATCATCACCTCTGACTGGAACCTGAGAGGCAACAGAGAAACAAAGTCACACACACACACACACACACACACAGTGGAGCTGAGGAGTCAGGAGAGTTGACCAGCATCACCAGTTCAACCAGTCCCACAGCTCACCTGGACTCCAGCTGCCTTCTGTTTCCTGATGTAGTTGACGGTGGCGTAGGAGACGCCGTCATCAGGATCAGGCTGCACAGGGAGGACGACACAAACACAGCTCAGTCACACTCATCACTCTTCCTGTTCTTGCTGCTGCTCGTTTTCCCAACACTTCCTCATCTCACGCCATCTCACAACTTTCTGCTGCAGTCGGGCTGCATCATCTTCCTTCTGCTTTCTCATCACTGTCAGAGCTAAATTTAGCTCAGGAGTCACTGTGTGTGTGTGTGTGTGTGTGTGTGTGTGTGTGTGTCCTACAGTTACAACACACAGGACAGTAAAGGAGCAGTGTGTGATCTCTCTCTACACTCCCCGGCCACTTGATCAGCTTCACCTGTTCACCTGCTTGTTCTTTCCTCCTGCATCAAAGAAATAAAGTACCTGTTGCAGCTTTTCAGCGTCTTGGTCCGTCTGTGTTCTCCTCCCTAAACAGACCAAAGGAAAAGTCCGGATCAGCTTCCACACTGACACATCTCCTGATCCTGGAGAAGCCCTGTTAACCTTCTCACCTTTCCTTCTCCTCCACATGAACAACGCCACAGCTGCTATCAGGAGCGCTGCCAAACCCCCGGCCACCGCTGCCACGTATGTTAGAGGTGAGATGCTGCTGACAGGTGGAGCTGTTGGGTCAGTCCCAGGTTTTCCCCTCTTGGTTCTTGTTGTCGTGTCGTCACCTGGACAAACGAGAACAAAAGCCAACAAATGTGTGTGGTGAGGAAACACCTCATGAACCATCATGTGCAGGAGCTCATCGCATTCTCACCTGGTTCCTCACCTGAGGTCGGAGCAGTGAAGGTGAACTGCTGACCTCTAATATCAGTGACCTGACACTGAAACGACTGCTGGTTCTTTGTCTTCCTGAGGTCAGTGGAAGGAAACGTGACAGTAGCTGAGTGAAGAGACTCTGATGTCTTCATGTCTGTGTTTCCTCCACCCACAGCTCCACCTTCATACAGCCACTTCACTGTGTGTGTGATGTCTCTAGGAGTTGATACAGAGCAGGTCAACGTCACCTCATCACCATCATCATGTTCAGTCACTGTGAAGACAGAGAAAATGAGACAGAAATGAGCTTCATCACTGTGATAATCAGAATGAGTGAGATGATTCAGTGTAAATACTCACTGCTGACAACAGACAGATAAACCACAGTGGAGTGATAAAGTTGTCCTGAACTGAGCTGTTGACACTCGAAGCGACCGGCGTCTCCAGCTGAGACCTTCTTTAGCATCAGAGCACAGGTCTCTGTGACTCTCAGTCTGTCTGATGTAGACTTGTCTTCTACAACTATCCTCCCACCTCCAACCAGCTTTGTGTCTGTTGAACCACTAAAGTACCAGTCAGTCCTGTCACACTCATGTTGACCATCTATCACATATGTGCAGGACAAAGTGACGTCATCTCCAGCTCTGACAGTGATGGAGGAGAATGAGGAACGTTGTCCAGTCACTGCTGTGAAGAAGACGAGAAAGAAAAATGAGCCACTGAACCACTATAATATACGTCGGACAAGAAAACAAAAAAGCACAGCAGCTGTTTCACAACTACTTTTATTGTTAGTTGATAAAACTGATGAGAATCAAACCAAATAACTGTGATGATGTCACAGCAGTAATGTGAGTCAGTGATGTCATGTTTTCTTACCTGTGACCTGAAGCCCCAGGATCAGAGAAAAACAGGTTTGAATCCACCTGAGTTCAGCCATGGTGCGTTTGTGTGTCCGTCTCTTCATCAGTTTGTGAACTGTTGCCTGACGGAGGAAAACACTTAATATCATGTGTGGTGAAAAACAAGCCACTTCCTCAAAGTGTGTCTGTCATCATGTGGGCGGAGTTTGTCTTGTGATGTAAATTCAGCAGTGTGTGAAACAGGCTGCGACGCCTGCAGCTACAGGAAAGTGATGGTGGAAAATAACAGAGATAATGATGACGTGTTGATGCTTTTTCCTTTTTCTCAGAGTTTGTTCTGAGAATTAAGACAGAAGTATTGCAACATGTGTGTGAATAGAAGCAGCAAAGCTCTTAACGTCTTCCTGTCTGGACTCTGGGAGGTTCTGGGAGTTTGGAGTTGAAGTTTGAAAAGAAGTGGCCCCAGAGTTCAGCCCAGAGGGACTCCACCTCATTTTTCTCAAAATATTCTTCATACAAAGTGAATATGAGCAAGAAATTAGAGCTGGAGACAGAAAAGTGAAGAAAGAGAGTTGATGAGTTTGTGCAGTAAAACAAGAAGAGCATCAGCGTCTGTGTCCTGAGTGATCCAGTTTGACAGAGTCTGAAGAAGAAGATCAACATCTACAGCAAAGACAGTGAAGCTCCACTGAAACCTGCACAGTGCACTGAGACCAGACACTGTGTGATCAGCACATTGTACAGTTCTCACTTGTAATACAGAGTCTCTGTTCAGGCTGGAAGCTCATTCAAAGACAGACTCAACATTCACACACACACACACACACACACACACACACACACACAGAGGGATACGAGCACCAGGAGGAGGCTCTAGTTCCTGGTGAGCTGATGTTGATGTGGAAGTGGTGGATCAGTGGAGTCTGACAGAGTTTTCATAGTGGACTGGACCTTCATCTTCATCTTCATCACAGTGCACCTGTGAACAACAACACAACACAGTGGAGCTGAATGTGACAGCAGAGACCAAACAGACTCCCACATTCCCTCCCAGCTGAACCTGAACGCACCGCGGCTTCATGTCTGATGTGCTGTTTACCTGAGTGGCTTCTGCACCTGAACGCCTCCCTGCTGGGCTTCTCTCAGGTGCTCTCTGGTTCCCTGGAAAATGGAGCACAGAGTCTGAGGTCAGCAGTAAACTCCCAGTTTGTGTCAGTGAGCCTGAACTGGTGTGGGAGTGGATGTTGTCACCTGCAGCTCTGATGAGGAGAACAGTGATGACAGTGAGGAGGAGGAGTTCAGCCACACGCATCAGCATCATGATGAAGGTCAGAGCAGAACAACATGAAGCAGCTGTGGAGGAGACGACAGCAGTTTTCTAACCAAACCTCAGGTTTTATTTGAGACGTTTGAGGGTTTCTGGACAAAATGTGTCTTTGATTACGGTTCATGTATAATAAAGTTACACTGACATCATGCAGCAGATTGTCAGTTTTTAAACACTTCAAATGAGAACAAAGATCCTGATGAAACCCTTGAACTGACTGACAGCCTTGATAAGAAGTGTTGTCTGTGTAAACATGCTGAACTGAGCTGCTTCTTCACCTTTACTTCCTTCTGTGGAGTTTCTTCTCACGTCTTCACCTTCACAGACAAAACAGAAAGAAAGACTCTGGTGAGAAAACCCATCAGTGACATTCAGTTTGAACTGAAGGAGAAGCAGCTGGTCAGTGTTGACGTTGAGGTGATTTCAAGGAGCTCACCTGTGGACTGGAGGCCAAAGGGAAACAGCTGCACGTCTCCTCCACTTCTGCTCATCACCTCACACTGGACCAGCTGGTCATATTCGGACTCACTCCCATAACGCAGACTTGTGAACTCCACGGTGGCCAAACAGTCGGACTGTGACGTTGCCACAGCTGTGCAATGTTCACCCACCTCTGGACGACTGAGCAGCCACTGCTCAGAGGTCGTGCATGGCCCATACGTTCAGTCACTGAGAGAGAGACAACAAGGCTCATCAGTGTCGTTACCTCACCAACACAACAGACAGACCAGCGCCTAAAGATTCACAGGTGACCGCAGACAGGTCGGTCACAACATCTGGAGCTCATTGACGTCCTGATGTGTCAGACTGTGTGCAGCTGTACAGACCAGCGTCCTCCACTGAGACCCTCTCCACCACCAGAGCACAGTTCTCCGTCACACTCAGTCTGTGTGCCTTTGGTCCGGCTGCTCGGTGAATCTTCCCCAGAGTGACCAGCTCCACAGTCGGACGCAGGGAGTGTGTGAAGATCCAGGTGGTGGCCCTGCAGTCCACCTGACAGCCTGCTGTGGTTCTACACGGCAGAGCGACGACGCCTCCGCTTCTGACGGTGACAGAGGACAGGGTCTGTCCATCTACTGCACAGGATCAAAGGAGAGAGCAGCAGAGGAAGAGTTCAGATCTTCAGACCATGTGGAAGAATCTGCTCTGTGACATATTCAAGGCTCTCACCTGTCAAATAAAGCAGCAGCTTCACAAATCCTGAGATTTGAATCCCACTGGACAGAAACATGTTGGTGTCATCAGTCAGAGTTCAGCACGAGCTGCTGCTAAATATAGAGCCTGGTTTCTGCTGCTGCTGCGTCACTGTTGGGTTTCTGGTGAAGACAGGAAGTGGCTTTTCTGTCTAAGTGTGTGTGTGTGTGTGTGTGTGTGTGTGTGTGTGTGTGGTGATGGTGTAATACTTATTTTTACTTTGGGGAACTTTGCTGATGTCCAGTGATGATGTGTCCGCCTCCACTTTGTCCAGTCACTGTTACATGTTCTGTCACACGGTCACTGACATCTCCACCTGCTGAATCCAGGTGACGTCTTGGAGCTGTGTCAACATCTGTCTGTGGTGCTGAGGAAGAGGAGGAGGTGGAAGTCGCTGCTCCTTCACACTGTATGTTCACTGTGCACGATGGCTGTGATCAGAGACACAGGACGAGCAGCAGGTTCTGAAACCACACAGAGAACCACAGCACATGGAGGAAACCAGATGTTGTAATAGAAACATCTGTTCTCCTGCAGGTTGTTTTATTTTGACTCGAGGCCGTGAACGCCGAACACAGGGAAGATGCTCCCAAGAAGCATGACTCCTGTTGCCAGGCAACCTTAACAACACGTAACTGTCATTCACTGAATCCTGAGCTTTTTAGGCTCCTAGTTTTAACTGTGTGTCGCGACATCACAGCTGTCGTCAGAGAATCAAACTGTCACAATGAGGAAAGGAAAATGTTGCAGGTGCTTTTTAAAACATGTCATTTGATAAACAGTTTTTCTGTTTGACTCCTGATTCAGTCATTAATAACAAAATAAAAGACTCATGGTAGTGAGATACGTGTGTACAGGAACTGGCAGGATGAGCTCGTCACTGTGACGACGTGAACTTCTTGCTGAGAAACTTCAGGAGCAAATCAAGAGTCAGTGAGAGGAAGCTGTGGCGATGGTGATGATGAGGAGGGAAGCAGCTGCTGTGACTGCACTGATGACATCACAGGTCTGAGGTCAGTGTGTGAGCTCGCAGCTCCACCTGTGTCATCGTCCTTTTCAGCACCACGGACAGAGGCGGCTCAGCTCTGAGAACGTGTGTCTCACTGACAAAGACAAGTAACTACATCATCACTACACACACCAAACGTACTCATACACAAAATGATGAACGCTGTTTCTTACACTCAGTGGTCACTTTATTAGGTACATTTAAGATGGACTGTGTAGGACCCCCCCCCACCTCCGCTTTGTCCCCAACACAGACCAATACTCTGCACATTCATCCTACAGGTAAAACAACATGTCTCTCATTTGCATAAACACCTGGTCAGCTCCTGGTCTTTAGAGTGAACACAATGCATGATGGTAAATATTCCTCACACAATAAAGTGAGGGACCAGGCTAAAGGCTAATGCTAAGCTAACAGTCCATGTGATCAACACCATGTGAATCATGTGATACTGACGTTCAGCTTCTTGTCAAACTCCACTAACAGGTAGCAAGAAGAAGAACAACTGAAGGCCCCAGACTGGTCCCTCACTTTACTGTGTCCCCAGACTGGTCCCTCGCTTTATTGTGTCCCCAGACTGGTCCCTCACTTTACTGTGTCCCCAGACTGGTCCCTCGCTTTATCGTGTCCCCAGACTGGTCCCTCGCTTTACTGTGTCCCCGGACTGGTCCCTCGCTTTATCGTGTCCCCGGACTGGTCCCTCACTTTATCGTGTCCCCGGACTGGTCCCTCGCTTTATCGTGTCCCCACTACATTTCTGTTGTGTTGGCAGTTTTTGTCAAAGTGATTAAGTTATTGTCTGAACTCGTAGCCCGTTTGTGTCTGTGTGTTTTCTGGAGCTGCAGTGAGCTGAGCCCTCAGGGCCACCGTAGAACAGACTGTAGTTACAGATGTACAGTAAAATAGTGACACTGAGAACATAAAGATGAACAGTGAATATGTGAAGCACAGTGAGCAGACACATGAAGGCTGAGTGAGCCCTTGACCTGTCTACATGTTATCTAACCTAGCGCTCCCCCTTCTGGACAAAAGCTTTATAGAGGAATCCCTCCAATCAAGCCACTGACTCCGCCCCCTGCTCCATACCTGTCCTGTGTGTCACAGGTCTGGGGAGTAAAGTCTGAGCATAGTTGTGAAGCTGGTAAATGTTCCTCAGCTGCTGCAGCGGCTCAGTTCTGTGGCTTGTTGACGGTGGCGTAGACGTCACTGGGATGAGTGGAGGAGGAGGAAACCTTCACAGTGCTGTAGGTCACCGTGTCACCTTCATCACCACCATCATCACCTCTGACTGGAACCTGAGAGGCAACAGAGAAACAAAGTCACACACACACACACACACACACACAGTGGAGCTGAGGAGTCAGGAGAGTTGACCAGCATCACCAGTTCAACCAGTCCCACAGCTCACCTGGACTCCAGCTGCCTTCTGTTTCCTGATGTAGTTGACGGTGGCGTAGGAGACGCCGTCATCAGGATCAGGCTGCACAGGGAGGACGACACAAACACAGCTCAGTCACACTCATCACTCTTCCTGTTCTTGCTGCTGCTCGTTTTCCCAACACTTCCTCATCTCACGCCATCTCACAACTTTCTGCTGCAGTCGGGCTGCATCATCTTCCTTCTGCTTTCTCATCACTGTCAGAGCTAAATTTAGCTCAGGACTCACTGTGTGTGTGTGTGTGTGTGTGTGTGTGTCCTACAGTTACAACACACAGGAACAGTAAAGGAGCAGTGTGTGATCTCTCTCTACACTCCCCGGCCACTTTATCAGCTTCACCTGTTCACCTGCTTTTCTTTCCTCCTGCATCAAAGAAATAAAGTACCTGTTGCAGCTTTTCAGCGTCTTGGTCCATCTGTGTTCTCCTCCCTAAACAGACCAAAGGAAAAGTCCAAATCAGCTTCCACACTGACACATCTCCTGATCCTGGAGAAGCCCTGTTAACCTTCTCACCTTTCCTTCTCCTCCACATGAACAACGCTACAGCTGCTATCAGGAGCGCTGCCAAACCCCCGGCCACCGCTGCCACGTATGTTAGAGGTGAGGTGCTGCTGACAGGTGGAGCTGTTGGGGAGGTGTCACCTGGACAAACGAGAACAAAACCCAACAAATGTGTGTGGTGAGGAAACACCTCATGAACCATCATGTGCAGGAGCTTAACGCATTCTCACCTGGTTCCTCACCTGGTTCCTCACCTGAGGTCGGAGCAGTGAAGGTGAACTGCTGACCTCTAATATCAGTGACCTGACACTGAAACGACTGCTGGTTCTTTGTCTTCCTGAGGTCAGTGGAAGGAAACGTGACAGTAGCTGAGTGAACAGACTCTGATGTCTTCATGTCTGTGTTTCCTCCACCCACAGCTCCACCTTCATACAGCCACTTCACTGTGTGTGTGACGTCACTATGAGTCGATACAAGCAGGTCAACGTCACCTCATCACCATCATCACATTCAGTCACTGTGAAGACAGAGACAACGAGAGAGAAATGAGCTTCATCACTGTGATAATCAGAATGAGTGAGATGATTCAGTGTAAATACTCACTGCTGACAACAGACAGATAAACCACAGTGGAGTGATAAACTGCTCCTGATTGATCTGTTGACACTCGAAGCGACCACCGTCTCCAGCTGAGACCTTCTTTAGGACCAGAGAACAGGTCTCTGTGAGTCTCAGTCTGTCTGATGTAGACTTGTCTTTCACAACTATCCTCCCACGTGCAACAAGCAGTGTCTGTTGAACCACTAAAGTACCAGTAAGTCCTGTCACACTCATGTTGACCATCTATCACATCTGCACAGGACATAGTGACGTCATCTCCAGCTCTGACAGTGATGGAGGAGAATGAGGAGAATGAGGAACGTTGTCCAGTCACTGCTGTGAAGAAGACGAGAGAGAAAAATGAGCCACTGAACCACTATAATATACGTCGGACAAGAAAACAAAAAAGCACAGCAGCTGTTTCACAACTACTTTTATTGTTAGTTGATAAAACTGATGAGACGAGAATCAAACCAAATAACTGTGATGATGTCACAGCAGTAATGTGAATCAGTGATGTCATGTTTTCTTACCTGTGACCTGAAGCCCCAGGATCAGAGAAAACAGGTTTGAATCCACCTGAGTTCAGCCATGGTGTCTGAGCTTCTCCTCTCAGAGTCTGAGCGAAGGTATGACTGCTCCTCTTGTTTGGATCCTATCACTTCCTCTTTTCTCTCCTCCCTCTCTCTCTCTCTCTCTCTCTCTTCTCCCTCTCTCTCTCTCTCTCTCTCTCTCTCCTCTCTCTCTCTCTCAGTTGCTGAACTTCCTTTGGCAGAATGAATCAACGTCTCATCTCTGTTGCAGCTTTTTACTTCCTTGAATTTATTTACAAATTCAGACTTTTTTTTTTTTGCTTTACATTTGAGCCATTTTGTGACACAGTGCAGAAGTGGATCAATAATCCACCAGCTGCGACAGTCAGAGTTCAGAGGTCAGAGGTCAGATCCCGTGACAGGACGGTGGTGCGGTGTTGGGAGATGAACTGAGGAGGAAGGTGGAGGAGAGTTTTGTGAACGTGCTGCAGCAGCAGGTGGAGAACCTGTGGTTCAGTGTGGACAAGAAGGACCTGAGCTGGCGATGAAGACGAGACATCGGGCGCTCTGATTGGCTGAGAGCTGAACCTCAGTATGACGACCACACAACACCTCCCGCTCACTGTGGGGTTAAAAGGAACGACCCTGGTGAAAACAAGACGTGGATATAAGAGGGTGGAAGTGATCCTTTAAGACAGAGGCGGCCGTCCTCTGTACCGGTTTATACACACGCTGATGGATGAAGCTGAGACTCAGCTATTTCACCACAAGGCAGGAGGATGAAATAGACTCAACAGAAACACAATAAAATAAGACTAACGTGGTTCTGTCGGTGTCAGAAACTACTGAGTTTGAGCCAGAGAGGCTGATCCAGGGTCAGGTGACCTGGACTCGCAGGTTCATTCTACGTTAACAACAAAATCACATTTGACTCGATGCAAATGGATGTTTTGTCCTTCAGCAGTTCCTGTATATGATAAATAACAGCGATGAGGCTGATGTCTAAAGCTTTGACATCAAACACTTTATTTGACAAAGTCTCTCCTCCATCTGAACATCAGCCTGTTCAAACACACAGCAACCACTCGTTCAGGCTGAAAGACAGGTGGAAAAGAAAAGAGCTGAAAAAAGAGAGAAAAGAATCAACAAACATTTACAACATGTCAAAAACAGGGCAAAAACCACAAACTCTCAGCTTCCTCTTCAGTGACCTCGTTGTGGTTTGTTTAACCTACGGTGGCCCTGAGAGGTCAAAACACTACGACCTCAGAAACCAGCTTCATCACACTGCTGACACATGAGCTGTGAACACAACACAGCTCCCAGCAGACAGTGAGCAGCGTGTCCCTCCGGGCCACCGTACTACAGTCTTTAGCTGCTCTGGTTAACGTTTTCATGGTTCACCGCACCGTCGTCTTCATCTTCATCACTGTTCACCTGCGGGAATAAAAGGAACAGGTGAATGTTCTCAGCTGCTCCGAGTGTCTCCAGCAAACGCAGCAGCTCCTGCTCTGTGGTCTGCTGCACATGCTGCCTCCAGGAGTCAGGTTGTGTAGCTGTGTGTGTAGCTGTGTGTGTAGCTGTGTGTGTAGTTGTAGTTCAGTGGTTGAACTCACCTTGCCGTTCGTTTGTCTCTTGTTTCCTGAAACCAAATGAAAGTGAAGTTTATTTTCCACAGTTTGAATCCAAGCAGTTTGTTGATCGACCTTTGACCTGTGGGGGTTTTCACCTTTGGTTCTTGTCCACATGTTGACTGTCACCACGGTGACGATGAGCGCCATCAGACCCACAGACACGAAGACGAGCCTCAGCAAAGCTGCAAACAGCAGAAGAAGAAACAATGAAAGGTTTTCTCTCTTTTATTTTGAAAACCTCAGTAAATCAACCAGACGCTCCACAGACTGCGTCTTCACTTTCTACATGGTTATTTACTTGGCAATGAGGACAGGAAGTCATGTGACATTGAAAATGAGGTGTCTTTCAAAATGCCGAGGACAGAATGGGCGTCTATAAGTGAGACAGATGATAAGGTCTGTTCTGCTTCGCTTAAGACATGAAGACATTTCATTAGAGGTGCGACGTCCCATTTTTAGTGTCAATTCATAACCCTCCCTATGTGATGTGCACACGATTGAACCCCCAGGGAAGCCAACAAATGTGTGGTGAGGAAACACCTCATGAACCATCACGTGCAGGAGCTCATCGTGTTCTCACCTGGTTCCTCACCTGGTTCCTCACCTGAGGTCGGAGCAGTGAAGGTGAACTGCTGACCTGTATTATCAGAGACCTGACACTGAAACGACTGCTGGTTCTTTGTCTTCCTGAGGTCAGTGGAAGGAAACGTGACAGTAGCTGAGTGAAGAGACTCTGATGTCTTCATGTCTGTGTTTCCTCCACCCACAGCTCCACCTTCATACAGCCACTTCACTGTGTGTGTGACCTCTCTATGAGTGATACAGAGCAGGTCAACGTCACCTCATCACCATCATCATGTTCAGTAACTGTGAAGACAGAGACAACGAGAGAGAAATGAGCTTCATCACTGTGATAATCAGAATGAGTGAGATGATTCAGTGTAAATACTCACTGCTGACAACAGACAGAAGAACATGAGTGTGTGATAAAGTTTTCCTGAACTGAACTGTTGACACTCGAAGCGACCTGCGTCTCCAGCTGAGACCTTCTTTAGGACCAGAGCACAGGTCTCTGTGACTCTCAGTCTGTCTGATGTAGACTTGTCTTTCACATCTATCCTCCCACGTCCAACCAGCTTTGTGATCTTGAACCAGCAAAGTACCAGTCAGTGTTGTACACTCATGTTGACCATCTATCACCTCTGCACAGGACAAAGTGACGTCATCTCCAGCTCTGGCAGTGATGGAGTGGGAATGTTGTCCAGTCACTGCTGTGAAGAAGACGAGAGAGAAAAATTGAGAAATTGTTAGTTGATAAAACTGATGAGAATCAAACCAAATAACTGTGATGATGTCACAGCAGTAATGTGAGCAGTGATGTCATGTTTTCTTACCTGTGACCTGAAGCCCCAGGATCAGAGAAAGACAGGTTTGAATCCACCTGAGTTCAGCCATGGTGTCTGAGCTTCTCCTCTCAGAGTCTGAGCGAAGGTATGACTGCTCCTCTTGTTTGGAGCCTATCACTTCCTCTTTTCTCTCTTCCTCTCTCTCTCTCTTCCTCCCTCTCTCTCTCTCTCTCTCTCTCTTCCTCTCTCTCTCTCTCAGTTGCTGAACTTCCTTTGGCAGAATGAATCAACGTCTCATCTCTGTTGCAGCTTTTTACTTCCTTGAATTTATTTACAAATTCAGACTTTTTTTTTTTTGCTTTTACATTTGAGCCATTTTGTGACACAGTGCAGAAGTGGATCAATAATCCACCAGCTGCGACAGTCAGAGGTCAGAGGTCAGATCCCGTGACAGGACGGTGGTGCGGTGTTGGGAGATGAACTGAGGAGGAAGGTGGAGGAGAGTTTTGTGAACGTGCTGCAGCAGCAGGTGGAGAACCTGTGGTTCAGTGTGGACAAGAAGGACCTGAGCTGGCGATGAAGACGAGACATCGGGCGCTCTGATTGGCTGAGAGCTGAACCTTAGTATGATGACCACACAACACCTCCCGCTCACTGTGGGGTTAAAAGGAACGACCCTGGTGAAAACAAGACGTGGATATAAGAGGGTGGAAGTGATCCTTTAAGACGGAGGCGGCCGTCCTCTGTACCGGTTTATACACACGCTGATGGATGAAGCTGAGACTCAGCTATTTCACCACAAGGCAGGAGGATGAAATAGACTCAACAGAAACACAATAAAATAAGACTAATGTGGTTCTGTCGGTGTCAGAAACTACTGAGTTTGAGCCGGAGAGGCTGATCCAGGGTCAGGTGACCTGGACTCGCAGGTTCATTCTACATTAACAACAAAATCACATTTGACTCGATGCAAATGGATGTTTTGTCCTTCAACAGTTCCTGTATATGATAAATAACAGCGATGAGGCTGATGTCTTAAGCTTTGACATCAAACACTTTATTTGACAAAGTCTCTCCTCCATCTGAACATCAACCTGTTCAAACACACAGCAACCACTCGTTCAGGCTGAAAGACAGGTGGAAAAGAAAAGAGCTGAAAAAAGAGAGAAAAGAATCAACAAACATTTACAACATGTCAAAAACAGGGCAAAAACCACAAACTCTCAGCTTCCTGTTCAGTGACCTCGTTGTGGTTTGTTTAACCTACGGTGGCCCTGAGAGGTCAAAACACTACGACCTCAGAAACCAGCTTCATCACACTGCTGACACATGAGCTGTGAACACAACACAGCTCCCAGCAGACAGTGAGCAGCGTGTCCCTCCGGGCCACCGTACTACAGTCTTTAGCTGCTCTGGTTAACGTTTTCATGGTTCACCGCACCGTCGTCTTCATCTTCATCACTGTTCACCTGCGGGAATAAAAGGAACAGGTGAATGTTCTCAGCTGCTCCGAGTGTCTCCGGCAAACGCAGCAGCTCCTGCTCTGTGGTCTGTCTGCACATGCTGCCTCCAGGAGTCAGGTTGTGTAGCTGTGTTGTGTAGTTGTGTGTGTGTGTAGCTGTGTGTGTAGCTGTGTAGTTGTAGTTGTAGTTCAGTGGTTGAACTCACCTTGCCGTTCGTTTGTCTCTTGTTTCCTGAAACCAAATGAAAGTGAAGTTTATTTTCCACAGTTTGAATCCAAGCAGTTTGTTGATCGACCTTTGACCTGTGGGGGTTTTCACCTTTGGTTCTTGTCCACATGTTGACTGTCACCACGGTGACGATGAGCGCCATCAGACCCACAGACACGAAGACGAGCCTCAGCAAAGCTGCAAACAGCAGAAGAAGAAACAGTGAAAGGTTTTCTCTCTTTTATTTTGAAAACCTCAGTAAATCAACCAGACGCTCCACAGACTGCGTCTTCACTTTCTACATGGTTATTTACTTGGCAATGAGGACAGGAAGTCATGTGACATTGAAAATGAGGTAAATCTTTCAAAATAAAAGCCAGAGGACAGAATGAGCGTCTATAAAGTGAGACAGATGAATAAAGGTCTGTTCTGCTTCGCTTTAAGACATGAAGACATTTCATTAGAGGTGCGACGTCCCATTTAATTAGTGTCAGTTAATAACTCTCCCTATGTGATGTGCACACTTATTGATTACCCCCAGGGATCAATTAATCTGTCTATATTATCCCAGATGATGGCACTGATGCTAATGCTAGGTTGTAGCCAACTCTGCAACCTTTATTGTGAAATTCATCAGACAGTGGAGAGATCAATCTGATGAAGACCACCTTCAAAGTCATGAAGAGTGTCATTGGGAACTCTGGTTCCTCACCTGAGGTTGGAGGTGAGGTGCTGCTGACAGGTGGAGCTGTTGGGTCAGTCCCAGGTTTTCCCCTGTTGGTTCTTGTTGTCGTGTCGTCACCTGGACAAACGAGAACGAAAGCCAACAAATGTTTGTGGTGAGGAAACACCTCATGAACCATCACGTGCAGGAGCTCATCGTGTTCTCACCTGGTTTCTCACCTGAGGTCGGAGCAGTGAAGGTGAACTGCTGACCTGTATTATCAGAGACCTGACACTGAAACGACTGCTGGTTCTTTGTCTTCCTGAGGTCAGTGGAAGGAAACGTGACAGTAGCTGAGTGAAGAGACTCTGATGTCTTCATGTCTGTGTTTCCTCCACCCACAGCTCCACCTTCATACAGCCACTTCACTGTGTGTGTGATGAAACTATGAGCTGATACAGAGCAGGTCAACGTCACCTCATCACCATCATCACGTTCAGTCACTGTGAAGACAGAGACAACGAGACAGAAATGAGCTTCATCACTGTGATAATCAGAATGAGTGAGATGATTCAGTGTAAATACTCACTGCTGACAACAGACAGAAGAACATGAGTGGTGTGATGAAGTTTTCCTGAACTGATCTGTTGACACTCGAAGCGACCTGCGTCTCCAGCTGAGACGTTCTTTAGGACCAGAGCACAGGTCTCTGTGACTCTCAGTCTGTCTGATGTAGACTTGTCTTTCACAACTATCCTCCCACGTTCAACAAGCTTTGTGTCTGTTGAACCAGCAAAGTACCAGTCAGTGTTGTCACACTCATGTTGACCATCTATCACCTCTGCACAGGACAGAGTGACGTCATCTCCAGCTCTGGCAGTGATGGAGGAGAATGAGGAGGATGAGAAATTTTGTCCAGTCACTGCTGTGAAGAAGACGAGAGAGAAAAATGAGCCACTGAACCAGTATAATATACGTCGGACAAGAAAACAAAAAAGCACAGCAGCTGTTTCACAACTACTTTTATTGTTAGTTGATAAAACTGATGAGACGAGAATCAAACCAAATAACTGTGATGATGTCACAGCAGTAATGTGAGTCAGTGATGTCATGTTTTCTTACCTGTGACCTGAAGCCCCAGGATCAGAGAAAGACAGGTTTGAATCCACCTGAGTTCAGCCATGGTGTCTGAGCTTCTCCTCTCAGAGTCTGAGCGAAGGTATGACTGCTCCTCTTGTTTGGAGCCTATCACTTCCTCTTTTCTCTCTCCCTCTCTCTCTCTCTCTCTTCCTCTCTTCCTCTCTCTCTCTCTCTCCCTCTCTCTCTCCCTCTCTCTCTCTCTCTCTCTCTCTCTCTCTCAGTTGCTGAACTTCCTTTGGCAGAATGAATCAACGTCTCATCTCTGTTGCAGCTTTTTACTTCCTTGAATTTATTTACAAATTCAGACTTTTTTTTTTTTGCTTTTACATTTGAGCCATTTTGTGACAAGTGCAGAAGTGGATCAATAATCCACCAGCTGCGACAGTCAGAGGTCAGAGGTCAGATCCCGTGACAGGACGGTGGTGCGGTGTTGGGAGATGAACTGAGGAGGAAGGTGGAGGAGAGTTTTGTGAACGTGCTGCAGCAGCAGGTGGAGAACCTGTGGTTCAGTGTGGACAAGAAGGACCTGAGCTGGCGATGAAGACGAGACATCGGGCGCTCTGATTGGCTGAGAGCTGAACCTCAGTATGACGACCACACAACACCTCCCGCTCACTGTGGGGTTAAAAGGAACGACCCTGGTGAAAACAAGACGTGGATATAAGAGGGTGGAAGTGATCCTTTAAGACGGAGGCGGCCGTCCTCTGTACCGGTTTATACACACGCTGATGGATGAAGCTGAGACTCAGCTATTTCACCACAAGGCAGGAGGATGAAATAGACTCAACAGAAACACAATAAAATAAGACTAACGTGGTTCTGTCGGTGCCAGAAACTACTGAGTTTGAGCCAGAGAGGCTGATCCAGGGTCAGGTGACCTGGACTCGCAGGTTCATTCTACGTTAACAACAAAATCACATTTGACTCGATGCAAATGGATGTTTTGTCCTTCAACAGTTCCTGTATATGATAAATAACAGCGATGAGGCTGATGTCTAAAGCTTTGACATCAAACACTTTATTTGACAAAGTCTCTCCTCCATCTGAACATCAGCCTGTTCAAACACACAGCAACCACTCGTTCAGGCTGAAAGACAGGTGGAAAAGAAAAGAGCTGAAAAAAGAGAGAAAAGAATCAACAAACATTTACAACATGTCAAAAACAGGGCAAAAACCACAAACTCTCAGCTTCCTGTGCAGTGACCTCGTTGTGGTTTGTTTAACCTACGGTGGCCCTGAGAGGTCAAAACACTACGACCTCAGAAACCAGCTTCATCACACTGCTGACACATGAGCTGTGAACACAACACAGCTCCCAGCAGACAGTGAGCAGCGTGTCCCTCCGGGCCACCGTACTACAGTCTTTAGCTGCTCTGGTTAACGTTTTCATGGTTCACCGCACCGTCGTCTTCATCTTCATCACTGTTCACCTGCAGGAATAAAAGGAACAGGTGAATGTTCTCAGCTGCTCCGAGTGTCTCTGGCAAACGCAGCAGCTCCTGCTCTGTGGTCTGCTGCACATGCTGCCTCCAGGAGTCAGGTTGTGTAGCTGTGTAATTGTAGTTGTAGTTGTAGTTGTGTAGTTGTGTAGCTGTGTTGTGTAGCTGTGTAGTTGTAGTTGTAGTTCAGTGGTTGAACTCACCTTGCCGTTCGTTTGTCTCTTGTTTCCTGAAACCAAATGAAAGTGAAGTTTATTTTCCACAGTTTGAATCCAAGCAGTTTGTTGATCGACCTTTGACCTGTGGGGGTTTTCACCTTTGGTTCTTGTCCACATGTTGACTGTCACCACGGTGACAATGAGCGCCATCAGACCCACAGACACGAAGACGAGCCTCAGCAAAGCTGCAAACAGCAGAAGAAGAAACAGTGAAAGGTTTTCTCTCTTTTATTTTGAAAACCTCAGTAAATCAACCAGACGCTCCACAGACTGCGTCTTCACTTTCTACATGGTTATTTACTTGGCAATGAGGACAGGAAGTCATTTGACATTGAAAATGAGGTAAATCTTTCAAAATAAAAGCCAGAGGACAGAATGAGCGTCTATAAAGTGAGACAGATGAATAAAGGTCTGTTCTGCTTCGCTTTAAGACATGAAGACATTTCATTAGAGGTGCGACGTCCCATTTAATTAGTGTCAATTCATAACCCTCCCTATGTGATGTGCACACTTATTGATTACCCCCAGGGATCCCAACAAACGTGTGGCGAGTTAACACCTCATGAACCATCATGTGCAGGAGCTCATCGTGTTCTCACCTGGTTCCTCACCTGGTTCCTCACCTGGTTCCTCACCTGGTTCCTCACCTGAGGTCGGAGCAGTGAAGGTGAACTGCTGACCTCTAATATCAGTGACCTGACACTGAAACGACTGCTGGTTCTTTGTCTTCCTGAGGTCAGTGGAAGGAAACGTGACAGTAGCTGAGTGAAGAGACTCTGATGTCTTCATGTCTGTGTTTCCTCCACCCACAGCTCCACCTTCATACAGCCACTTCACTGTGTGTCTGATGTCTCTATGAGTCGATACAGAGCAGGTCAACGTCACCTCATCACCATCATCATGTTCAGTCACTGTGAAGACAGAGACAACGAGAGAGAAATGAGCTTCATCACTGTGATAATCAGAATGAGTGAGATGATTCAGTGTAAATACTCACTGCTGACAACAGACAGAAAAACATAAGTGTAGTGATAAAGTTTTCCTGAACTGAACTGTTGACACACGAAGCGACCGGCGTCTCCAGCTGAGACCTTCTTTAGGACCAGAGAACAGGTCTCTGAGACTCTCAGTCTGTCTGATGTAGACTTGTCTTTCACAACTATCCTCCCACGTTCAACAAGCAGTGTGATATTTGAACCACTAAAGTACCAGTCAGTGCTGTTACACTCATGTTGACCATCTATCACCTGTGTACAGGACAAAGTGACGTCATCTCCAGCTCTGGCAGTAATGGAGGAGAATGAAGGACTTTGTCCAGTCACTGCTGTGAAGAAGACGAGAGAGAAATGAGGCCTCTGACACCTCTGTTTGATCTGTGTGTGTGTTTCAGTGTTTGAGTGTGTGTCTGTCAAGGAGCAGTATGACACACTACACCCATGGTTGCATTAATGTAACATGACAACATGAACAAGTGCAGACTGAGCAGGACTCTCCTAGAACCAGAACCAAAACCAGAACCAGACCTGGACTGACACAGGAGGATGGGACTCAGACTGGTGTCAATGAGCAGCAGCACTGACAGACACAACATCCTCATCTTAAGTGTGTGTGTGTGTGTGTGTGTTCTTACCTGAGAACTGAAGAACCACAATCAGACATAAGGACACTTTGATCCACTTGAGTCCATCCATCGTCCACTCAGCTGTGAGCTGTTGGAGCCTCTGAAGAGAGACAGAAGCTTCCTCTTTGTCTTTTATCGTTCATGTTCCACTTCCTAATTTTAACCATTTGTGGCGTCTTGTTTTTTGAGAAGCGAGGAGGAGGAGCTCTGGTCACGTGGGTCGAACAGCATCGGCATTAGAGCTGTGGAGATGTGACCCCGTGACACACACACACACACACACACACACACACACACACACACACACACACACACACACTTTACATGCCTTTATTGTTGTGACTTTTATTAGCGTGTGCTGTTATCATGTTGTTTGGGGTTTTATATTATTGCTGCCTGTGAATTTAACACTTGATGTTGAGCACCTGCACCTGAGGGACACGCCATGCCTGTTCACTCACTGCAGAGCACACAGCAGCAACACCTTCCCTCCACCGTCATCTCTAACCCTTTTCTCTGATGTTAAATGCAGCAATATGCAAATTCAAATGGAGTTTGTACCAAACGGTTCGAACTTAAAAACGCAGCCTGAGCCCAGAGCTTCAGGTCCTCCTCCTGTTCATGCTGGGAATAACACAAAGTGGTAGATATGTCAAACCTGATAATGATAAACCCCCCCACAACCCTGCAAAGATAAGTGGTGTGGATGGATGGATGCATTACCCACAATGCACCACTCTTATATCTGACACTGTCAACATGTTACTGTCTCATTGTCAAACAGCAGATGACTCTGGCCTCAGACTTTCTTCTAGGGAGGTGGAGTGACGGCTCAACTTCTACATGGTGTATGGTCAAGGCTTAGTCCCATCTGCAGCAGCTGTGCGTTTGAATCCGACCATGGACCCTTTGCTGCCTATCCTCACCCCCCCCCCCAGCTGTCTTCTCTCTCTCTACTGAGCCACTTCCGTGTGTTTGTCATCATGTGGGCGGAGCCACTGATCTCTTTACCTGTGGATTCATCAACGACCCAAAGGTGTTGACGACAGAAACTTTACTGACTGACACTGAAGGCATCACCTGCTCATCGATCCACTATTCTCTGATCAACAATATCAGAATCAGTTAGTAGTAAAGAGACTGCAGTCCCAGATGTTACTATGGCCTCAGGACCTCAGAGGGGTTTCACACCAGCACAGAGCCCTGCCGGTGTGAAACCCCTCTGTGAGCTCCTGAGAGGTCCTGTGAGGTCCTGCGAGGTCCTGTGAAGGCCGAAGAGGTCCTGAGAGGTCCTGTGAAGTCCTGTGAAGGCCTGTGAAGGCCTGTGAAGTCCTGTGAGGTCCTGTCAGGTCCTGGGAGGT
This sequence comes from Caranx ignobilis, assembly GCA_021432705.1. Lineage (NCBI taxonomy): Eukaryota > Metazoa > Chordata > Actinopteri > Carangiformes > Carangidae > Caranx > Caranx ignobilis. Next base: position 21,250,301 of record MU269984.1, on the reverse strand, counting down.
CCTGCGAGGTCCTGAGAGGTCCTGTGAAGGCCGAAGAGGTCCTGTGAAGTCCTGTGAGCTCTTGAGAGGTCCTGTGAGGTCCTGTGAGGTCCTGAGAGGTCCTGTGCAGTCCTGAGAGGTCCTGAGAGGTCCTGAGGCCTCAGTGTAGATGGACATCTTCTCTGTGAAACTGTGACATTTTGAATAAATTTGATGTTTTACTTTATTTCAAATCAAACTAATCACTGAATCATGTAGAGATCAGTGAACGCAGGCCTCATGTCTTAAGGCTGAGCCTGTGACAGTATGATTTTTATCCACATGGGGGCGACAGAACAAACCAAAAGTTCACGACCAGTAACATGAACCTTCCTGAGGGGTCATGAATAAGATCAGTCCGATATTGGGTTTGTAATAAAACAGTGGAGCTCAAATCTTGTCCCAACACTCAGCGTGAGCTGCAGCAGAACGTTTAGTGGCGATGAAACACAGTGAGGTGTTTACTGACCCTCATCACTTCACTTTGCCACTTGATCAGCTTGTTTCTGTGAAATAAATGCATTTTCTCTGGGCATAAGTTGAAAACTGCATTTGTTTCCTGTGTGGTTCCATCAGTGGCCTGTGGTTTAATCTTCCACATCTACACCTTTTCAGTCAAGTAGCTGCTTGTTTTGTGTCTGTGTTTAATGTTAATGACAGTTTAACACACGTGTGTTAACGTCTCATTATCACCACAGCCTGGTGTGATCTCTGGGAGAGGGAGATGGATGTTATTCCACTTCAGCTTCATCTAAACCTGACTCTTGTTATCAGCTCAGTGTCGAGACACAGTTGGTGGGTTACTGTGTATCTGAGGTCCTGGGGGGGTTATTTCCTTATTGCAGGTTTCCTGGTGAAAGGTTCGCCTGTCTTGGGGGCAGGGCAGAAGCAGCAGAGCTCTGCATCGGTCTGTGGTGCAGTGTACAGGTTGTACGTTCATTTGAAAGTGATTTGTTTTTGTTTTTATGTTCAAATTCCCATGAAAAGCAGAATGAGAGAGAGTTCAGTTCTTCAGCTGCTTCATTTGAACAGAAGAGTTTGTAGATTATTTAACAGGAAGTCTTCTCCTGCCTCTGAGCACTCCTCTCTCTCATTTGTCTGGATATTCGTTGTTATCATCATCTCTCACTGAGAACAATGAAACGGTATATTCAGATGGAGGAATCCAGAGTTGACTCATAGTGAGGACGAAGCAAACTGATCGACACATGTCAGCACTTCTCAAAGCCTGTGATCCACTCATGTTTCCTAGTGTTTGCTTCCATGTTTGTTGTTGTTGATGGGTAGGAGATTTAAACCCTGATCTGTTTCAACCTCTCTCAGATTCCACTCTTTGTTCCCGCAGGACGCTGCTGGAGAGCAAGACCTCAGGACAATAAAATGACCAACGAAGGAAAGCGATGCGCTGTGGATCCAGCTCAGACTCTGCTGGATGAAAAGTGACGGAGGACAAAGTTAAACAACAGTTTAATCTAAACCCTGACAAACGATCTTTGTCCTCAATAGAGCAGCTTGTGTTTACTGATCTGGTTCACTCTGTGTAGAGTCACACAAGGTGATTTTACCATTCATTCACTCATGTTTATCATTCACTCAGGTTTATGACCTGTAGGTGAAGGGTGCAGCAGTGAGCAGGATGCTGACAGCTCCTTAAAGCTCAACTTAACCCCCCCTCAGCTCTGCACATGAAGATGTAAAGTTGAGTTTAAAGTGAAGTTAGGTTTAGACTCAACGGCCTCAAATCCTGGATTCATGTGGAGAATCGAATCCTCACATTCTCCAAAGGAGCAGCAGCAGGTTTCTATGGAGACATATATGGAGTAAAGGTCTGCTGCAGAGGCACACACCCTATGCATTCATCTTTCCAGCCAAACCACACTTCTGCTAAAACGACTTGACAGTAACAATAATTAACCTGTTGAGGCCAAACTTGGCTCCACCTCTCGTTCTCTTTCCGATTGCATGACAGCATTAAGATGATGTTGCTCCAGATCACAAAGCTCAGATGTATCACCTGATAAAAGACCTTGAGCTGAAGACAATCTACATTTACTGACTTTACAGGGTGAACTTTCTCACACTTGGGTGTTACCTGTGGGCAGGGCTGTCTGCCTTGCTGGCAGCTACAAAAACCTGTTCTCCTTCTCCTCAGATAAAAGCACAGCCGGGCAGGAAACAGCAAGGAAGGGCACGTTTCTCTTAAAACAATGGGGGTATTAGAGGTTTTACTTCAGTCTTCTAGCTCTGTCTCCCTGCTGGGGGCTCTGGTGGTCCTGCTGCTCATCTGCCTGGTTTCCACCTTCATCTTCAGCTCCCAGGAGAAAGGGAAGGATCCTCCAGGACCAAGACCACTTCCCTTGCTTGGTAACCTGCTGCAGCTGGACCTGAAGAGACCCTACAACACATTACTGGAGGTGAGGAGGAGGATATGTGGTTCTCTGTTGTTGTTCTCTTTATGTCTCTGGTGAGTGTGTCTTCACAGTGTTTCTCTCCTGTTCTTAGTTTTCAAAGACATATGGATCAGTGTTCACCATCTACATGGGCCCGAAGAAGGTGGTGGTCCTGGCAGGATACAGGACAGTGAAGGAGGCCCTCGTCAACCACGCTGAAGAGTTTGGAGACAGAGATGTGATGCACATTGTGCAAGAAATTAGTCGAGGACACGGTAAAGAGAAGAAACCACCGCTCTGTGTTCACCACTCCCTTTTCACCGCTCTGTGTTCACCAGCTCTGTGTTCACCACTCCCTGTTCACCGCTCTGTGTTCGCTGCTCTGTGTTCACCATCTCTGTGTTCACTGCTGTGTTCACCACTGTGTTCACCATCTGTGTTCACCATCTCTGTGTTCGCTGCTCTGTGTTCACCATCTCTGTGTTCACTGCTGTGTTCACCACTGTGTTCACCATCTGTGTTCACCATCTCTGTGTTCGCTGCTCTGTGTTCACCATCTCTGTGTTCACCATCTCTGTGTTCACCATCTCTGTGTTCGCTGCTCTGTGTTCACCATCTCTGTGTTCACCATCTCTGTGTTCACCACTGTGTTCACCATCTCTGTGTTCACCATCTCTGTGTTCGCTGCTCTGTGTTCACCATCTTTGCTCTCTAATACTTCACCTCAGGGGTTTTATGGTCCAACGGTGAGTCCTGGAAAGAAATGAGGCGTTTTGCTTTGACCAACCTCCGAGACTTTGGGATGGGGAAGAAGGCCTGTGAGGACAAAATCATCGAGGAGTGTGACTACCTGATCAAAGTCTTCAAGAAATCTAAAGGTAATTATCTGTGAGTTAAGCACCTGCAGGATGAACATTATTGTGTATTGTTAAAATAGAAGTCCCTCAGTTAGATTCTTTCCTGTCTGCCTTCTTGCAGGAGAGGCCATTGATACGACCCAACCAGTCAACTATGCCGTCTCTAATATCATCTGCTCCATTGTCTACGGCAGCAGGTTTGAATACAACGACTCGGAGTTCACGTCTCTGGTGGATCGGACAAACACCAACATCCAGCTCGGAGGCTCCCCGTCGATACTGGTATTGTTTCATATTTATAAAAATCTTTGAGCACTGTGATAATGTGACACAGAAAACTGCTGCATCTGAATAGAAAAAAGCAAACATCCTGATATTTTGTTGACCAGGTGTACAACCTGTTCCCATGGATCGGGAGATGGATCGCTAACAGGAAGCAAATTCACAAACTGATTGATGCCAATAAGAAACAGAACCTGGAGCTGTTCAGACATCTGAGAGAAACGCTCAACCCACAGATGTGCAGAGGCTTTGTTGATGCCTTTCTGGTCCGCAAACAAAATCTTGAGGTTTGTCAACATCTGTGTGGTGCTCACTGTGCACTTCAAATCTGTACTGCTTCCTATCTTATACATTACTTCAGCCTGCTGACGCAGGTGCTTCCATCAAAGGGCCAAGTTCAGTGCACTCAGTTAGTTGGTTTACCTTCCACTGTTCCATTCATGATGCTGCACAGCTGACCACATGACCATGACACTGAAGGGGTCGGTCAAGTTTCTGTCCACAACACACGTCAGTCAACTCATCAGTAAAAAGAAGAGAACCGTAACTCTTAGTGGCCTAACTCATTAAAAGTAATAAAACAAAGTTCTGACTCACCTGTATCTGCAGGAATCTGGGATTACCAACAGTCACTTTAAAAATGAAAACCTAATGGCCACAGTCCTGAATCTCTTTACTGCCGGCACCGACACAACAGCAACGACGCTGAGATGGGCTCTTCTGCTGATGGCCAAGTACCCGAGAATACAAGGTAAGGAACTGGAGGCCTGCAGTTTTTGCTACAACAGCAACCAATTCAACAGCAGCAACAACGGCTTCATCAACACAAATGATCTCCATCAAAGCACCGTTCCTCTCTCAGACCAGGTCCAGCAGGAGATCAGCAGTGTGATAGGAAGTCGTCAGGTGCAGGTTGAAGACAGGAAGAACCTGCCCTTCACTGACGCCGTCATCCACGAGACTCAGAGAGTGGCCAACATCGTCCCCATGGCCCTGCCTCACAAAACCAGTCAGGACGTCACCTTCCAGGGTCACTTCATCAAGAAGGTCCGACTGAACACAGTGATGTTCTACATTGGTTCCCGTTTCCTCAGTCAGACAAATTTCTGAAATGTTTGTTCTCTGTCACAGCTTCTGAACCTTGAATACGGAAATCTGTGAGAAAACTCACAGTCTCTTAGTCCAGGGTTAGTCCAAACATGTCAGTCTGGTCCATAATATAGAATGAAGAAGTTCATCTCTGGGTTCCTCACAGGTGGAAAACAAAGCTGCTTCTTAGAATAAAGAAGACTCGATCACATTCAGTGTTGTCCACAGGGAACCACAGTGTATCCTCTGCTGACATCAGTCCTGTACGATGAGAACGAGTGGGAGAGACCTCACTCCTTTCATCCTGCTCACTTCCTGGACAAAGATGGAAAGTTCATGAAGAGAGAAGCCTTCATGCCTTTTTCTGCAGGTTCGTGACCTCAACCACCTGAACCTCTTCTCATTGCCATCCACTTAGTTGCAGATGATGCGTAAACATTTTCCTTCACTGCCTCTCACAGGTCGTAGAGTCTGTCTTGGAGAGAGTCTGGCCAGGATGGAGCTCTTCATCTTCTTCACCACCCTCCTGCAGCACTTCCGCTTCACTCCTCCACCTGGAGTTTCAGAGGATGACCTGGATCTGACTCCACGTGTGGGCTTCACCCTCAACCCTTCACCTCATAAACTCTGTGCTGTGTCTTGTATGTGAGCAGCTGCTCGATTAACATGTGGCATGCACAGACAGACACTAGGCGGTGGTAAAGCACCTTCCTTTTGTTTTTTTTAGCGTACTGTATGTACCCCATGTTCACATGATCATCGATCAATTCTCGATTAAAAGCATGTAATAATGCCCCCCCCCCTCCACACACACACGCCCCCCTCCCTTCCTTCTCTTCCTTTGTCAACATGAACGCGCAGAGCCGACACACACAGAGGTGCATTGCAGCAGCACTGTACAGCTGCAGCACACACACATCTCCTCCCTGCCCCCCCACATAAATGAATTGAGTGCACTGTTTGCCCCCAAAGCCTCAGTTGCCAACTCACTCAAGAACATAACTGTACAATGAAGGTCACAATGTAATGAACCAGCAGAGGTGCAAATAAAAATGCCAAGCTGAAGTCACCAAACTAGCAACCCCTCCTGTACACCATCCAGACACCCCCACTGACACCTGTGTAATTATGAGTCTGTCCTGGCTTTCTATAATAAACTGTAGTTTTCTACATATGATCCTGTGAAGAATCCCATGTGCTGCATGTCTCACCTTCAGGTGTAGACTGTATTTGGACGGGTTTAACTGACACACAGTGATCTAACAAACTCCTCTGCAGAGTTATTAAAGTGAGAGCCCAGGTCCGTCTCTGCTGATCCTGCTGCTGCTCTGCTTTGGTTCTTCCTTCTGTTTCACATGCCAGGATGACAGGAAGGAGGCTCCAGGCCCCAGACGTCTCCTTCAGCCTGGTAACCTGCTGCAGGAAGGAGGCTCCAGGCCCCAGACCTCTCCTTCAGCCTGGTAACCTGCTGCAGGAAGGAGGCTCCAGGCCCCAGACCTCTCCTTCAGCCTGGTAACCTGCTGCAGGAAGGAGGCTCCAGGCCCAGACCTCTCCTTCAGCCTGGTAACCTGCTGCAGGAAGGAGGCTCCAGGCCCCAGACCTCTCCTTCAGCCTGGTAACCTGCTGCAGGAAGGAGGCTCCAGGCCCCAGACCTCTCCTTCAGCCTGGTACCTGCTGCAGGAAGGAGGCTCCAGGCCCAGACCTCTCCTTCAGCTTGGAACCTGCTGCAGCTTTATGAATAAATGCACATCCAGCCTTCATTGTTGTTCTCAGGGGGAGGTGTCCAGTGAGAGCAGCAACAAACCATGAAGACAGTAAAGTGTATAAAACAAGCTCCTAAAATCACACACAGTGTCTCACATTTCCAGCACAGGCTCCCACACAGGTCCAGGGACCTTTAGCCTCCACTCTGCTGCACACACAGACTCAGTGCTACGTTCAGGACATGAGGTCCTCTGGGAATCAAACTTCAAACAAGCTCAAATACTTAGGACTCGTTTGACACAACAATAAGGGTCTGAGTGCTGAACCCTTATCAGTGAGCATCATGACCACACACAGCAGGGCACCGGAGTCTAAGGCTTAACCCTGTAAAGAGCCAACAAGAGCCAAGTGTTGTGCAAGATGTTGGCACTGAACGAGAACAGTGTGAGGCTGTACAAGTCTGACCCGGATTAGAGGGGGTCGTTGACCTACATACTTCACAGGAGTTCGCTAAAGCTTGTTGGGTCAGTTTTCCAGAGTCAGCTCCTCCCCGATGGGCTTGGCCTATTCTCCAGGGACAAAACAGCATTCCTCTCTGCAACAACAGAAACCGTCTGTCAGGACACTAACAGCATCTAGACGTCTTCCACCATGGAGATATTTCTCCAGTCCTCCAGCTCTGTCTTTCTGCTGGGGACTCTGCTGGGGAAAGACCCTCCGGGTCCCAGACCACTTCCTCTGCTTGGTAACCTGCTGCAGATGGACGTGAGGACACCCTATAAGTCATTCATGAAGGTATCCACGTCCTCCTTCAGACTCACGGTGCCTTTGAGGACTCATTTGAGACTAAATCCCAGTTAACTGTGGAAAAAACCCTGAAAATGCTGAGATCTGGGTCAGAGGTCGTAGTTGGGGTCCCTGCAGTTCTACTCGACAATAACGCATGTGCATATCTACGTGGATCTCCCTATGTGTTGTGTTTGTGAATCAGGCTTCATCTAAACTGTGCAACAAAGAGTCCGAAAAACAGCTGTTTATCTAAATGTGGACACGGAGGAGACGTCAAATTTAATGATTACATGAACACCTGTTTGAGTGTCTCGGCCTCCCTTACCCCTTTCACTTCCTTTAATTTGTGTTTTACCCAGGACCATGTATGTAACATATAGAATATGCTGCTGTTCTTAGTTTTCAAAGACATATGGATCAGTGTTCACCATCTACATGGGCCCGAAGAAGGTGGTGGTCCTGGCAGGATACAGGACGGTCAAGGGGGCACTCGTCAACCACGCTGAAGAGTTTGGAGAACGAGATGTGATGCTCATTATGCAAGAAGTTAGTCGAGGACACGGTAAGACAAGAGGGAACAAGGCCTGTCGTCTCAGTGCACCATTCAACTTTGTGTTTAACGTGTGAAATCAGGAATACACTGTGTTTGTTGACAAATGCCTTTCAGATGGAAAACATGTCCAATGTTCACTGATATGTACAAGAGCCAGGACGTTTTTGGCAGGGACATGTTGACCTGGACAGAGAGGTCAGGCCATGTCTCAGGGAAACAACTGGGACAAAATGTTTCTATAAGTATCTGACGTTGTGTAACCCTTCTACCACCGGCTCGTGTATTCAGAAACCCACCTTGTGTGTAAGATGAAACCTTCCTCCAAAACCTCATGGTAAAAGAGAAATCTCCAAAAGACTGTCTAAGGTCACGTATGATTCTCACTCACATAGGAACCTTCTTAGAGACTGACGGGAACTACTCTGACCTTTAACTTACATTTACTCAGCAATGTCAACAAAAGACACCATTCAATGACACAAACACAATATATCTGGTCTGGAAAATATATTGTACAGTTGCAGTAAACACACTCACACCTTCACTTTGAAGAGGTACAAATAAAGGCCCTGGTGAATATGTGCTGTTTCTGGATGGCTCAGCCTGAGTGCCCTCTTCCTCTGTCTCGTGCTGGTGACCGTCATGGCGGTGGGTACCTCTGTGTGATTGTAGAAATGCCAGGACCAGGCCGCAAATGCCGAACCACTCCCCCGTTGCGGCGGCTCCCTCGTCGGCGACACTGCTCCGTGACGACCGTGCAAACACTGTCCACCACCGTCTCCTCCCGACGTGAGAACTGGCCTTGTGTCCAAACACAGACTCTTAGCGGCGGCGGAGAGTCACGTTGTTCACCAGCAGCTCACAGTCTGTCACCGATGGAAACATCGACCCTCACGACCCGCACACAGTCCACTGCTCCGGCTCCACGCCGTTAACACGTTGTTCGCCTTCTCTTTCTCCTGATCTACCGGAAGTGTAAGAAACTACCAGGTCATGACCTCACGCACGCAACACGTGCAACATAACAGGAAATACTTTTTAACTTGTCCTCTTCATTTTAAAGGCATCTACACCCCATGAAATGACATTTTAAACTCACTCATTTTAAACATTAACTATTTATGTAAATTTTCACTTCGCCATGAACTGGCCTTTTATCTGTAACTTATTCCCATGAAATAAATCAGAGTATTACACTTAAGACAAAAGTTGGACACAATCTAGCATTAGTGAGTACAACTCTACCTTAAGGTAAAATTCATTAGCTAACATTAGCCAGATGCTGCTACATCATCTCCCCATGCACCATGGAGATGATTTGGACTAGTCTTGGTACCTGGGGCTCTCTGTATGTTGTCACAATATAAACCTGTTTTCCTCCACTGTTACCTGTGTGGAATTATGTTAACATGTAGGACATTAACACTGGAGAAAAGAGGAGGGGTGTACTGTACAATTTTGACTCAGAGTTCAGATAACATTGACCTAGTTACGTAGCAACAGGTTACCAGGGCTTGCTGAGATTGTCCCTCCCCATGGGCTGGACATATTCCCCATTTGAGACCACAAAAGGCTTCTCTGGTTACAAAAGCACTCACAGAGCTCAAGACTCTAGAAAGACACCTGTGTGGTTGAGACACCAACAGCCTTGAGACAATATTTATTGAAACCATGGGAATATTGGATCCACTCCTCCAGACTTCCAGTCCTGTCTCTCTGCTGGGGACTCTACTGATCCTGCTGCTGCTCTACTTTGTTTGGACTTTCAGCTTCAGCTCCCAGGACGACAGGAAAGAACCTCCAGGGCCCAGACCACTTCCTCTGCTGGGCAACCTGCTGCAGCTGGACCATAAGACACCTTACAAGACATTACTGAAGGTAAAGATGTTGTGACTGTGTGTGTGCATGTGAATGTGCATGTGTGTTTATTTAGACAGGTGGTGTGTGAGGCTGTCATACACAGATCTACTCTTCTCCGGGCAATGTGCTGTCTCTATATATCTACCTCGCTCAACACCTGGTCAGAAAACCTCAACTGTCCCTTTAAGAAAGCAAATTTAATGTGTGGTGCTGTTCGTAGTTTGCCAAGAAATATGGATCAGTGTTCACCATCTACATGGGCCCGAAGAAGGTGGTGGTCCTGGCAGGATACAGGACAGTGAAGGAGGCACTCGTCAACTACGCTGAAGAGTTTGGAGACAGAGATGAAACACGTATTATGCATGAGTCTAATCAGGGACATGGTAAATAAAGAAAGAAAATCTTTGTTTACCTCAGTGGTGCACTTAAAGCAGTACTTACAGCCTTTACCCCTCAGTGCTATATTCAACACATTTTGTTTCCTCCTTCAACTCAGGTGTCATCTGGTCCAACGGGGATTCGTGGAGAGAAATGAGGCGTTTTGCTTTGACCAACCTCAAAGACTTTGGGATGGGAAAAAAGGCCTGTGAGGACAAAATCATCGAGGAGTGTAAATATCTGACTGAAGTGTTTAGGAAGAGTAAAGGTGAATGGTTTACAATGGTCATCAGCCATGTGGACAACTTTCTCTCTGACAGAAATTATTTACTTGTTAACTTGCTGTTCCCCTTGTTGCAGGAAAAACTGTTGAAACAGCCCAACCAATCAACTGTGCAGTCTCTAATATCATCTGCTCCATTATCTATGGCAGCAGGTACGAATACGATGATCCAGAGTTTACAGCTCTCGTCAAACGAGTGTCCAGGCGCTTAAAGCTTGTGTTCTCTCCTTCCATGCAGGTACAATAAGATACGAACCACTGAGGTCAGAATGAATGGAAGTGTTGGCTTTTCACTCTCCTGATGTAAATATCTGAGTTTCTTTGTTTTTGCCAGATGTACAACCTGTTCCCACGGGTCTTTAGATGGATCGCAAACAGAAAGGAGTTCCATAACATAGATTCTCTCATTAAGAAACACAACTTGGAGCTGTTCCGACGTCTGGATGAGACACTCAACCCACAGATGTGCAGAGGCTTCGTGGACGCCTTTCTGGTCCAAAAGAAAAAACTGGAGGTTGGAAAAATCTGTGGTGGTGACATTTTGGTTTACAGAGCTGATGGATGGTTTGAATCTGTTCATGTTCTGTGGTGATGTTGTGACAGTTAAATATCAATGTAGTAATGAGCCAAGGTAGTTAGGGGGAAGGGATTTCCTGTGGATACCTGGTACAGCCATGAGGCTCAGTGAGGATTAAATCCTGACACTAGTCAGGTAGGACTCAAAAGCAAAATTACCAGACGAACACGAGGAGTATGCTTTAAAGTTTTTACTGGTTAGGCAGGAGGCAGAGGGACAAACAGTCCAATGTCCAAATATCAACAAACAGTGCCACCAGGCAGAGGTACAAAAGTCTGAAAGGGAAATAGGAGAAACCACAGAACAGACCAGGATTGGACAGACAGGAAGGGAATACAGACCAGTGTAGAATACTGAAACAATAGCATACACAGGCAAACCAGGAACAGGAAGTGTGTCCAACACCTTGACAGGAAGGTGGGGACTAAGAGGAGCTGGAAGCTCCAGCAGAGATCTTGATGAAATCCCCACAATTCAAACTAGTAATTCCTTGTATAGTGCTATTACAGTGCAGGACTTTGAGTTTGTTGGAGACCAAGTGAAAATGAAAAAGTGGACCAACAATTTGTTTAAACAGCTGCTAATGCTTTATCACTGCAGGAGTCTGGGGTTGCCAACAGTCACTTCCACAACGAGAACCTGCTGAAATCAGTTACAAATCTTTTTTCTGCCGGCACCGAGACATCAGCAACCACACTGAAAATGGGACTTCTGCTCATGGCCAAGAACCCAAATATACAGGGTAAGGGTCTTCAGCCATCTGCAGATTTTACACAGCAACAACAAAAACAATGTTCATGAGAACAAAAAGAAGTTCTGACCTCCCAGCTCAGGTCCAGGAGGAGCTGAGCAGTGTTGTGGGGAGTCGTCAGGTGCAGGTTGAAGACAGGAAGAACCTGCCCTTCACCAACGCCGTCATACATGAGACACAGAGAGTGACCAAAATCGCTCCACAAGGGATTCCTCACAGAACCTCCAAAGACGTCACCTTCCAGGGTCACTTCATCAGAAAGGTTCAAACAAACAAAAAAACTTTAAAGGTTTGGTTAAAGACCTCAGACAGTTGTCCTACAGCAACAAATGAAGTTGAACTTGAATGTGACGACCAGGGGCTAATGTTTAGCCTGGTTCATGTAGAGTAAACCTGGACATCTTCTCTGATGACCCTTGAGTAGCCTGGAGTGCAGCAACTGTTCTACTTTTATACCTTCTTGATGTCCCACAAACAAAAGTGAAGGTGTCAAGTATTTTCCTGGTGTCTTGAAACATTATTGAGCAGTTTGAGGAGAATATTATCAGCTGTCATATAGGACATGTTTGTCCTGTGTTGTCCACAGGGGACCACGGTGTATCCTCTCATGTCGTCTGTCCTGGTAGATGAGACCGAGTGGGAGAGACCTCACTCCTTCCACCCTGCTCACTTCCTGGACAAAGACGGAAAGTTTGTCAAGCGAGACGCCTTCATACCTTTTTCTGCAGGTTTGGCAGCTTCAGCACTTGCTCCTGTTGTTCATGTTGGGTTTTCAGATGAGCTCCAGAGTTTCCTTTTCTGTCGCAGGTCGCAGGGTTTGTCCAGGAGAGAGTCTGGCCAGGATGGAGCTCTTCATCTTCTTCACCACCCTCCTGCAGCACTTCCATTTTTCTCTTCCACCTGGAATTTTAGGGGATGAACTGGATCGAGTTAATTTGCACCTCATCCTCGACCCTTTACCTCAAAAACTGTGAAAATGTTCCATTCACTGATGTAATCCTGAAAATCTCTTGGACTTGTCTCTTTGGCTACTCGTCATACCTGGAGAACATGAACATGTTTTCTTGTAATTTGAGATGAAAAGGAAAAATGTATTATTTTGATGTCACCAATAAACCTGTCAAACTTTTCCACCACAAATGACATGTTCACACTGATCTGTGTGGATTCACGTCAGTGCTGTTTTCAGTCCCCGATACTTGAAGTGTTTGTTTCAGCCAAGGCAACATCATCAGAACATGGTTATCATGACTCAGCTGAAAAAACTAGATCTGAAGGTGAATCAAACTGTGCACACACATACATACATGCAGTGTTTCCTCATTACACTATTCCTCCGGGGGGGGGGGCAGGGAAACTGTATAAATGGCTCCTGAGGGCCTGCACTGCGACAACAGTTATAGAAGCTTTTTAATCTCTTATAGAAGATATGGTCTTGAATGTAAAGAAAGACATCTGTGATGTCACCTCCAGGTTTCTGAGGAGCAGATTCATTGATTCTGAGGATCTACAGAATCAAGTGGACGACATCCAGGAGGCTCCGTCCACCTTCACCTTCAATCTGCAGAAGTATTGAACAGGTTCTTCACTGCTCCATGCACCTGCTTTACACTAAGTTTGGTGCAATCCACAGTTATATTATGTTAATATCTCTAGGGTTCTCTAGGGTAAGTTTCTACCAGTCCAGCCCAACCTCCAAAAGATGTAATTATAATAATATAATAATTATAATATAATAATAATAATAAAGTAATTGCTTCATCATTAAATGTATGCAGATTATGGATATTTATTGTTACAAGTTTACACTTTGTGTAGTTGTACAAGTTCCAGCTTGATTGTACAGGTGTATTGATATGGAACATATGAGAGTGTAAAGGCCCTTTCACACCAGGGACGCGACAAATAAAAGACACAAAATTGAGAAATATTCAGTGGTGAATATATATATATATATTCAACTCCTGCTGTTCCACTGTTGTCTTGTTACCAACTTCACTTTATCCAACACAGCAGCTCACTGTCTGGTCACTGTCCTGACAGCTGAGCTGTGCCGTGATGTTTCTCCACACATCATCCTTCATTTCTAAAGTTTGTGTCCCTTGTCAAACAAGACAAGGTGGTGAGAAACAGGTTGTTTACAATGTTGTCATGGTGTTGTGTAGGGTTGTGACATACCTCCTTTCCACGCTACATGATTGGTCGATGTGTTTATTTGCAAGGCAAAAGCTCAGAAAAATCGACTTAACTCCAAAAAAAATCAAGTTGCATTTTTGCCACGTAACATTCGCGGTCAGTGCGGAAGGACTCGTGATGAAAACTGGAGTTTGAAAAGAGATATTGACACGCTAATTACTCACACGAAAAAAACGTCCCTGGTGTGAAAGGGCCTTAAGGTTGAATACAAGTATTGTTTATTATCAGCACATTATAAAATTACATCTAAATATAACATTTACTCATTTTGCATCACATGTTTTACTTTTACTTTACCAGTGGTGCTGAATATTTTTACTACTGTTAAAGTACATATGGTTTTTCATTATTAAAGCCTCTGTAAACCCAAATCCACAAAAGTCTTCTAAGTATGTAATTTAGGGACTTATGTACATAATGTTAAACATTTTTCTTTTAAGTTTTTGTACATTTTTGAAATTGGGTTCAAATTGGGCGTGGTTGTCTCTGTGATTTATTACGCAATAAATCCAAACCAATCACAAATCATCCACGTCAGTCGTCTCATCCCGCCCCCCAGTGGCAGCGCAACAAAACCTTTCTGTTCCCGCTGGCCACTGCCTCTTTGAATCTGAGCCAACTTGTCTCTACTTATAGCCTTTTGCAAACTCCTGGCGTAAAGGTAGAGTCTGCTGCTGTGTTCGTTGCCATTGGTAAACGCAACATTCAAACTGAGCCCATCATCTCGGGCTGAACTGTGACAGCAGCGGTAGTTGTCAGGAATGCAAAGTACATTCCACTGGCCTTGGCCAGCAACAGGAGCCTCGAGGGCTCTGGCCAAAGCGGCTACTAATGGCGGATGCTAGCTGCCACTGCATTTCCATTATTGGTTTTATAAAAGCAACACACCACAGGCAGTGGTTCTGTGGTATAATGAGCGCATACCACCGCCTGCTGTGATGTATTGTTTAGCTAGCTAGTTTCCTATCAAGCTATCTATCTCGCTATCCATCTACCTTTCTATCTACCTAGCTATCCAGCTATCTATCTATCAATCAATCGATCGATCATGCCAGTTTGTGCCGTCCACTGATGCATGTCCTCTGGTGTGTCCACAGACTGTGGGTATTTTCTTTTCTTTTTTAAATTTTCCAACAGAGGTGGAAATGTCAATCAAAACGAGAGCTGTCAATCAGAGCATTATCTGCCACGCCCACTCAGTCCTGACAAGTGGTCTGAATAACAAAATGAGCTGTTTTTAAACCTGGTTTTCTAGTAGTTATGAATAGTTATTTTCACTCAGACTTTTGTGGATGCTTAATGAGACAATCGATTTTGATACAAGCATTTTTACTATTTAAAGCCATGTTTACAGAGGCTTTAAGCCTTTGTGCTCCTCACATACAAGGGACAGCACAGAGTTTATGAGGTGAAGGGCACAGAGTGATGCCCACACGTGGAGTCAGATCCAGGTCATCCTCTGAAACTCCAGGTGCAGGAGTGAAGCGGAAGTGCTGCAGGAGGGTGGTGAAGAACATGAAGAGCTCCATCCTGGCCAGACTCTCTCCAAGACAGACTCTACGACCTGTGAGAAGCAGTGAAGGAAAATGTTTACATATCGTCTGCAACTAAGTGAGCAGCAACAAGAAGAAGTGCTGAAGCTCACAAACCTGCAGAAAAAGGTATGAAGGCTTCTCTCTTCATGAACTTTCCATCTTTGTCCAGGAAGTGAGCAGGATGAAAGGAGTGAGGTCTCTCCCACTCGTTCTCATCGTACAGGACCGACATCAGCAGAGGATATACTGTGGTTCCCTGTGGACATAAACATGGATTAAAAGTAAGTTAAACAGTATGTTCATGTTTCTGAATATATAACCTAACAACTATGGATGGATTTCAGTGTGGGACCTTCTTGATGAAGTAACCCTGGAAGGTGACGTCCTGACTCGTTTTGTGAGGAAGTGAAAAAGGGATGATGTTGGCCACTCTCTGAGTCTCGTGGATGACAGCGTCAGTGAAAGGCAGGTTCTTCCTGTCTTCAACCTGCACCTGACGACTTCCTATCACACTGCTGATCTCCTGCTGGACCTGGTCTGAGAGAGAGGGAATCTGTTTATGATGCCTCTTGTGATGTGAGTCTCTGCACATTTGTAGCTCCTTACCTTGGATTTTTGGATATTTAGCCATTAACAGGAGTCCCCATCTGATGGTAGTTGATGTTGTTTCAGTGCCGGCAGCAAACAGATGAAGGACTGTCATCAAAAGGTTTTCATTATGGAAGTGACTGTTGGTGATATCAGAGTTCTGCACATATGGAGAAAAAAATCAAGGCAATCTTTATGTAAAACATGGCATTGTGATAACAATGTGATAACAAAGCTGTGAAGGGCTGCTGTGCAAGATCTTGCATCATGAACAGCTTGGACCAGGAATGAGGTGCAGTGAAAGTCTGTTGTACCAAATGTTTGGAACTCTCTGTGCTTCATTGTGTCATGTTGAGTTTAGGTTTTCACTGTACCATTGTAAACATGTAGAGGCTGAACAGTTTAAGAGGGAGGAGCTCACATTCTCTAACGTGCACTCACAGATGGATTAGTGCCCAAAACAAAGACCAGAGAAGCTCAGATTACAACACACAGAGGAGGTGTTACCTCTTTCTCTGCTGAGGACAAAACAGCAGATGATTGTTCAGTCCAACTCCAGTCTTAAAAATCAACATGTAAAATCAAATATTTAACATTAACTGGAAATGATTAACTAGCATGAGCGCTAGAGTGAAGGCAGGTGATTACCAACCTCCAGATGTTGCTTCCGAACTAGGAAGGCGTCTATAAAACCTCTGCACATGTCTGGATTGAGGGTCTCTGTCAGGCGTCTGAGCAGCTCCAAGTTCATTTTCCTATTGGCTTCATACAGTTTGTGGAATTTCTGTCTGTTAGTGATCCAGCTACCCAGCCACGGGAAGAAGTTGTACATCTGTCATAATATAATGTCAGTCAGTTTTACCAGGTAACTCAAATTCAGTTCTATCCAGATTCAGGGGACTATGTATTATGTGTATTTAAATCATAGTGCTGAACATGTTAGATTCATAAACCTGTATTGACGGGGAGCCGATAAGTTGACCATATTTGTTTGTCCGATCCACCATGGATGTAAATTCAGGATCATCATACTCAAACCTGCTACCATAGACCAGGGAGCAGATGATGTTAGAGATGGCACAGTTCACTGGTTGGGTCGTATCAAAGGCTTCTCCTGCACCCACCAAACAACAACAACAATTAGAATCATATACCATGTTTTTAAACCGGAGATGTTGCTGATCATGCAGGTGGTGTAAATGAAAAATGAAACCAGTACCTTTGAATTTCCTGAACACCTCAGTGAGGTAGTGAGTTTCCTCAGAGATTTTGTCCTCACAAGCCTTTTTACCCATCCCATAATCTCTCAGGTTGGTCAAAGCAAAGCGTCTCATTTCTCTCCATGAATCCCCGTTGGACCATAAACCCCTGAGATGAAGCATTTCAACAAAATATGTGATTATAAAGAGGTAAATACTAAAGAGTTGAAACAGAACTATGACCTCGACTGACTCTCCTCCTGACAAAACCTTCCTGTCTCTCATATATATCAGTGAATGTTACAGTGACGCAACATAAGAGATAAAGTGAATAGGGTTGTGTGAAAAAAAAGGCTTAATAAACAAGATTCAATAACAATGACATATAGAGCCTAAACTAAAAATGACAAAGAAAAGAGAAGCTTCACTCCAGGGTAAAACAAGGCCAACATAATGAACAGAAGTAACTATCTTCTCAACCTAACTAAGAAAATCAGGAGAAAACAAGGAATCAGATTAAATGGCAGTTTACACCTACTCCGTCCAGACAACACGCAAACAAAAACAATTTACAAAGGAACTAAAAGGGGACGCCAAGTAATCAAACACACCCTTGGCCTGCTAACAACCAGGCTAACGGTCACACAGTATACACAGAGTTCGAGGTTCAAACACACACACACACACACACACAGAGCAAGCAACGAGGAGACGTGCCACACTGCACTGTGACAATTCTGGTATGCTGTCTGTGGAACACGGCTGTTCAAGTGGCCCGGAGCCATCAATTGTTTCCCTGAGTCATGGCCTGAACTCTCTGTCCAGGTCAACAGGTCATGTCTCTGCCAAAAATGTTCCTGGCTCTCGTACATATCAGTGAACATTTAACATGTTTTCCATCTGAAAGGCATTTGTCAACAAACACAGTGTATTCCTGATTTCACATGTTAAAAACACTTCAAAGTTGAATGGTGCACTGAGAGGACAGGCCTTGTTCCTTCTTGTCTTACCGTGTCCTTGACTAACTTCTTGCAGTATTAGCATCGCATCTCGTTCTCCAAACTCTTCAGCGTGGTTGACGAGTGCCTCCTTGACCGTCCTGTATCCTGCCAGGACCACCACCTTCTTAGGACCCATGTAGATGGTGAACACTGATCCATATGTCTTTGAAAACTAAGAACAGCAGCATATATCATCGTACATTTATATCATTAAGACTTATGACTGACCCTTTATCACAACTACTTCTTGACTAAACCTAAACATAATCCTAAACTTTGCCTAAACCCAACTTGTTCCTATAATAAAACATGTGTCCATTTCAAAAGTTCTTCACGGGGGAAATCTGTGTCCCCATAGGGAAAAGAGTCCCCACAATGTAACTATGATTTACGTTCCCACAGCCTGAGAAATACCTGAACCACCCTCATGCATGTGGATATGGTGAAGAACCTGATTACACTTTTACTTATCACAATTTTCTACAATAAAAGAAAATCACCTGGTCACATCATTTACCTTCAGTAATGTATTGAAGGGTCTCTTCAGGTCCAGCTGCAGCAGGTTGCCCAGCAGAGGAAGTGGTCTGGGCCCTGGAGGTTCTTTCCTGTCGTCCCGGGAGCTGAAGCTGAAGATTGAAACAAAGTAGAGCAGCAGCAGGATCAGTAGAGTCCCCAACAGAGGGACAGAACTGGAAGTCTGCAGAAACAAATCCAATGACCCCATAGTCGTAACAAAGTGTCCAGAAGCTGCGGGTGTCCTGGTTTCAAATGAAGAAAAGGCTCAATCCGAGGGGAGGGGTAAGGGAGGGGGAGGGACTAACTGTCAAAAACCTGCCCCCACAGCTTCAACTCAGTGAGCATATGGTATGCTTAGGTTAATGTTCCATGGAACCTGGGTCACACAGTAGACAGATGCTCTTTACTGCTGTGCAGAACATTTACAGTATAAAGTGTGCACGTGTGTGTCATGTTCAGGATCCTCTGATGGTAAATCCTGCTGTCTCAACTGAGTATAAATATTTGACCAAGTATTATTTCGTATTAGAACCATGTTCTGATCGTGTTGAATTCTGTCAGGACCACTTGGTCAAAATAATCTTTATTTACTTTGCACAAGTTTCATTTGGCGGTATGGTACTGTTCTGGGACCCCCTGCTCTTCCTTCCTACCCTTCATGAGCCGTCATGAATGGCATTAGCAGGAAGCGTAGCAGCAAAAGAAAACCCAGAGCAGAGCAACCAACATGAATACAATGATAAGGTTCAAAACAGCATGACAGGAGGAGCTGGGGTGGAGGTGGGTTGCAAAGAGGCCAGCAGAGGTAGCAGCAAAGGAGGCCGGGCTGGAGCAGTTTAAATAGCGCGCTTTGAATGCAATTTCCCAAGAGGAAGCACGCACAGGGAAGTCAGCTGAGCCATCAGCTGATCTGCTGGCTGTTGACAGCTACACTGTTACACTGCCAGAACTAACACTACACTTGATTTTATCTCTTCCTTTGCTAAAACAAACACTTTGCACAAACACTTGACTGAAAACAGCACTGACATGAATCCACACAGCACAGTTTGTTGTAGAAAAGTCTAACCCGTTTATTGTTGACATCAAAATAATACATGTTTTCAAATTACAAGAAAAGGTGTTTGTGCTCTCCAGGTATAGTAGGAACAGCCAAAGAGATAAATCCAACAAATGAACAGAGATTTTCAGGATTACATCAGTGAATGGAACATTTTCACAGTTTTTGAGGTAAAGGGTCGAGGATGAGGCACAAATTAACTCGATCCAGTTCATCCCCTGAAAATCCAGGTGGAAGAGAAAAATGGAAGTGCTGCAGGAGGGTGGTGAAGAAGATGAAGAGCTCCATCCTGGCCAGACTCTCTCCTGGACAAACCCTGCGACCTGCGACAGAAAAGGAAACTCTGGAGCTCATCTGAAAACCCAACATGAACAACAGGAGCAAGTGCTGAAGCTGCCAAACCTGCAGAAAAAGGTATGAAGGCGTCTCGCTTGATAAACTTTCCATCTTTGTCCAGGAAGTGAGCAGGGTGGAAGGAGTGAGGTCTCTCCCACTCGGTCTCATCTAACAGGACAGACGACATGAGAGGATACACCGTGGTCCCCTGTGGACAACACAGGACAAACATGTCCTATATGACAGCTGATAATATTCTCCTCAAACTGCTCAATAATGTTTCAAGACACCAGGAAAATACTTGACACCTTCACTTTTGTTTGTGGGACATCAAGAAGATATAAAAGTAGAACAGTTGCTGCACTCCAGGCTACTCGAGGGTCATCAGAGAAGATGTCCAGGTTTACTCTACATGAACTAGGCTAAACATTAGCCCCTGGTCGTCACATTCAACAGAGTCCTAAGTTCAACTTCATTTGTTGCTGTAGGACAACTGTCTGAGGTCTTTAACCAAACCTTTAAAGTTTTTTTTGTTTGTTTGAACCTTTCTGATGAAGTGACCCTGGAAGGTGACGTCTTTGGAGGTTCTGTGAGGAATCCCTTGTGGAGCGATTTTGGTCACTCTCTGTGTCTCATGTATGACGGCGTTGGTGAAGGGCAGGTTCTTCCTGTCTTCAACCTGCACCTGACGACTCCCCACGACACTGCTCAGCTCTTCCTGGACCTGAGCTGGGAGGTCAGAACTTCTTTTTGTTCTCATGAACATTGTTTTTGTTGTTGCTGTGTAAAATCTGCAGATGGCTGAAGACCCTTACCCTGTATATTTGGGTTCTTGGCCATGAGCAGAAGTCCCATTTTCAGTGTGGTTGCTGTTGTCTCGGTGCCGGCAGAAAAAAGATTTGTAACTGATTTCAGCAGGTTCTCGTTGTGGAAGTGACTGTTGGCAACCCCAGACTCCTGCAGTGATAAAGCAGCTGTTTAAACAAATTGTTGGTCCACTTTTTCATTTCCACTTGGTCTCCAACAAACTCAAAGTCCTGCACTGTAATAGCACTATACAAGGAATTACTAGTTTGAATTGTGGGGATCTCATCAAGATCTCTGCTGGAGCTTCCAGCTCCTCTTAGTCCCCACCTTCCTGTCAAGGTGTTGGACACACTTCCTGTTCCTGGTTTGCCTGTGTATGCTATTGTTTCAGTATTCTACACTGGTCTGTATTCCCTTCCTGTCTGTCCAATCCTGGTCTGTTCTGTGGTTTCTCCTATTTCCCTTTCAGACTTTTGTACCTCTGCCTGGTGGCACTGTTTGTTGATATTTGGACATTGGACTGTCCTGACTAGTGTCAGGATTTAATCCTCACTGAGCCTTATGGCTGTACCAGGTACCCACAGGAAATCCCCTCCCCCTAACTACCTTGGCTCATTACTACATTGATATTTAACTGTCACAACATCACCACAGAACATGAACAGATTCAAACCATCCATCAGCTCTGTAAACCAAAATGTCACCACAGAGATTTTTCCAACCTCCAGCTTTTTCTTTTGGACCAGAAAGGCGTCCACGAAGCCTCTGCACATCTGTGGGTTGAGCGTCTCATCCAGACGTCGGAACAGCTCCAAGTTGTGTTTCTTAATGAGAGAATCTATGTTATGGAACTCCTTTCTGTCTGCGATCCATCTAAAGACCCGTGGGAACAGGTTGTACATCTGGCAAAAACAAAGAAACTCAGATATTTACATCAGGAGAGTGAAGAGCCAACACTTCCATTCATTCTGACCTCAGTGGTTCGTGTCTTATTGTACCTGCATGGAAGGAGAGAACACAAGCTCTAAGTGCCTGGACACTCGTTTGACGAGAGCTGTAAACTCTGGATCATCGTATTCGTACCTGCTGCCATAGATAATGGAGCAGATGATATTAGAGACTGCACAGTTGATTGGTTGGGCTGTTTCAACAGTTTTTCCTGCAACAAGGGGAACAGCAAGTTAACAAGTAAATAATTTCTGTCAGAGAGAAAGTTGTCCACATGGCTGATGACCATTATAAACCATTCACCTTTACTCTTCCTAAACACTTCAGTCAGATATTTACACTCCTCGATGATTTTGTCCTCACAGGCCTTTTTTCCCATCCCAAAGTCTTTGAAGTTGGTCAAAGCAAAACGCCTCATTTCTCTCCACGAATCCCCGTTGGACCAGATGACACCTGAGTTGAAGGAGGAAACAAAATGTGTTGAATATAGCACTGAGGGGTAAAGGCTGTAAGTACTGCTTTAAGTGCACCACTGAGGTAAACAAAGATTTTCTTTCTTTATTTACCATGTCCCTGATTAGACTCATGCATAATACGTGTTTCATCTCTGTCTCCAAACTCTTCAGCATAGTTGACGAGTGCCTCCTTCACTGTCCTGTATCCTGCCAGGACCACCACCTTCTTCGGGCCCATGTAGATGGTGAATACTGATCCATATTTCTTGGCAAACTATGAACAGCATCACACGTTAAATTTGCTTTCTTAAAGGGACAGTTGAGGTTTTCTGACCAGGTGTTGAGCGAGGTAGATATATAGAGACAGCACATTGCCCGGAGAAGAGTAGATCTGTGTATGACAGCCTCACACACCACCTGTCTAAATAAACACACATGCACATTCACATGCACACACACAGTCACAACATCTTTACCTTCAGTAATGTCTTGTAAGGTGTCTTATGGTCCAGCTGCAGCAGGTTGCCCAGCAGAGGAAGTGGTCTGGGCCCTGGAGGTTCTTTCCTGTCGTCCTGGGAGCTGAAGCTGAAAGTCCAAACAAAGTAGAGCAGCAGCAGGATCAGTAGAGTCCCCAGCAGAGAGACAGGACTGGAAGTCTGGAGGAGTGGATCCAATATTCCCATGGTTTCAATAAATATTGTCTCAAGGCTGTTGGTGTCTCAACCACACAGGTGTCTTTCTAGAATCTTGAGCTCTGTGAGTGCTTTTGTAAACAGAGAAGCCTTTTGTGGTTTCAAATGGGGAATATGTCCAGCCCATGGGGAGGGACAATCTCAGCAAGCCCTGGTAGGCCAACCTGCTGCTACGTAACTGGAGTCCCATTTCCACTAAAGAAGTTCATGGAAAAATTTACAGGAACATTGTGTCACTCATCTCTCTAGACTGCTCTGTCTCCACAGCACAGTAGGACCAACTGGACTCTTGAGTCGACGTAATCATTGTGCAACAGTTTCAATTGTCACATAATTGTTGTCACATAATTGTTGTGCGACAGTTTTTCTTTTATTTCGCTTGCTGTTGTTGTGGTTTCCAGCAGTGTGAACACTTTCTACTAATGCCCCTCTTCAGAATAATTCCACACAAGTACATTTCCGCACCTGTGCCCCTCAACTGTGTGTTCACACTGAGGGGTACAAGACCGTAGGGAGTCCCAATTCCCTAGTGTGGTTCACCAAGGGTGCCGTCTTGCGCCCTTCATGCACACGTCCCCCAAGTGGGCATCAGCACTTTGCTGAAGGCTGTTTCCCATAATTCCTTTCATGTCGTAATGTTTCGAACATCAAAGCGTCTGTTGCCTTGGAGATCTGAAGTGGGGCTTTTGATCATAAATTGACGTTCGTAAATATATGTGCTCTGCATTTCCTCAATTATAAGCTGGTGTTCATTAAAGAGCCGGGTTTGATACTTTCTGTTACTGTTTTGTAGAACAGATGTATTGTATCATAAAAATGTGCATCTGCTGGTATCTCTTCTTAATCCATTACGTCCTGTTAGCTTTTAGGACCCACAACCTGTCTGATGACTTGTGGTTTGTGCCGGCGGGTGTGATTGATTTTGACAAAGTGATTATTTTACAATCGGGAGTTTTTCTGTTGTGTTTAACCTTTAACACTTATAATAATAAACAAAATAATAATATCTAATCATAATACTTAACGGATGCTCTGTCCGTTTGTAATGGAATAAAAACAGAAAATAAATAGATAGGTAGATGCCTTTCACAGTCTGTTGCACATACATTATGTCACCTGATACGTGACATGTCAGAGGCGTCCCAATTTTGTTGTTAAGTGAATCGGTCCCTCGTGCACTTACACCCCTAAGTGCGCTTTCAGGAAATGATTAGTCCGAAAGTCTAGAAATAAAAGACAGACTCCAATTTTTTTAAATGTCCCATGACCACACTTCATCACTGCCTGAACAATAACACTGTCCAAGTTGAGAAAACACACCAGGAATGTCAGAAATGTCCTGTTAATGCCACATAAACTTAATAAAAACCTTTTTAACCCTGCTTGTGGTGGAGAACAGACTTTGACGGGAACATGTCACTTTGAATTAGGTTACAGAAGCAACAGTTTGGATCCGGCTCCAGCAGCTTCTACTACTCACTGACCTGAGTTATCATGTCCATTTGCTGGTAGTTGGTTGCTAGGGAGCCTCAGGGTGGTGCAGTTGTTCCTCTCAGTAACAGACCCTGTTGAAGTGTAAGTGTGGAGCTCAGTAGTTTTATCGGGTCAATGATCAATGACGTCGTCCTGTGGTAGAAACGTTTACATTTACAATTCACATTTAAAAGTTTACATAAAACTCCAATAAAGTCTTGAAGACAACAATAAGAGCACTAACCTTCAAAGTGAAGTGTCAACGTGAAGATGAAAAGCAGTGAAGCCATTTTGTCTCGTTGATCTGAGGATGAAGAAGTTGAACCTCCCTCTGGACTGAAACACTGGAGATGATCTGTGTGAGCGTGATGGAACAGACACCAGACATCCACAATACAGCTGAGACTCATCTGACTCCTCTGGTGACATCTAGTGGCAGTGATAAGTGTTTACACATCAACAGCCTAGAAGACACCACCTTCAGTCACTGGAGCAGGGATGTTTTTGTTGTTAATACAGAAGTTTCTCCAACATCCAGTGTTGTGACTGATTTCTGATCCACCACTTCCTGACATCTCCTGCAAACTGCAGTGCTCTGGTGTTCTGGTGATTAACAAGTCACTATTGAACATGAATGTATTGCTTTGTGTCTATGACTTCAAACCAAAGTTAGACGGAGCCTGAGCACCACAGGTGGAGCAGGTGAGTTAAGAAGTATGTTGTTAAGAAACATGGTCCCACCTGAGCTGATGTTAAACAGCCTCAATCCAATGAGCTGCAGAGTATTCAGTACATTTTAACGCACAACAGTCAGTGAAGAGTTTTACTGGTTTCTCTTGTTTTTGGTCATACAGAGGGACGATGGGACATCGATGGAGACCAACACAGAGGAGACTGACGACACTTGTCTAAATACAACTGTAAAAAAACAAAGGTGAAAAGTTATTTATGAAACCTCTCAGTTTGTGTTGAAGAAATTTAATTCTCTCCGTACGTTAGTAAACCATCCACAGTATTACTCAGTGCTAGTTGCTATAACTTATTCATGTGAATCATTAATAAATAGATTTAACTCGACAAAAACAAATAAAACTTCACAAACAAGGTTTTACAGCCATATAAAAGTTTGTAGAAACATCAGAACCACAGACAGAACCAAGCTCCTCTCCAAACTCACATGAGTTCACATGCAGCTGTGTGACCGGTACAGGTACAGTACAGGTACAGTACAGTCAGGTACAGTACAGTCAGGTACAGGTAGGTACAGTCAGTTACAGATACAGAACAGTCATGTACAGTACAGTCAGGTACAGGTAAGTACAGTCA
>MU269984.1:21194638-21219638 GCA_021432705.1 Caranx ignobilis | reverse complement strand
AACACCTCCTGTGGTACTAGAGGCAGTGGTGGGGGCAGCTGGGCCAATGCTAACCATGCTAACAGAGGTAGCAGCTGTAGTGTTATGTCTCTTCGGGGACCTTCAAGACGTGCTCCACTGTCCTGTGGGGTCGAGGGTCAGAGGACGAGGAGGTTCTCACCGTAGCTGATGAGCAGCAGGACGAAGGCTTTGTTCTTCATCAGGTTGATGATGGACTGTTTGTAGGAGTAGTCCTCAGGGGGGGAGTCTGGCAGCACGGCCTGGGCCTGACTGGGAGGCAGGGGGGGCCGGTCCTTTATCACTGTGGGATGGAAAAGTTCAGATTAATCAAGAAAGCTGCTTTATCACAGAAATACATGATGAAAATCACACAGCGCCCCCCAGTGGCCACTTGGAGAAAACTGTGATTTTGATCCCAGACTGGATTCCTGAGGAACTCCATCACAACATCTCACTCCGTGTGCGGAGCCTGAGTTCAGTTAAATGAATATTTCATCACTGAATGAACACACACACACACACACACACACACAGGTGTGTGTGGTCACCTCACATGACTCTGAGGTTACTGAACCATGAAGCTCCTGCAGCTGGAGCAGATGGCAGCAGCTCACTAAATGTATGTCCCATGACACAAAGGCTGTGTGTGTGTGTGTGTGCATACCTATGATGGCGAGGATGAAGAGCACCGAGGAGACGGCGGCGGTCCCGTAGAACATGATGCTGATGTTGTGACCCGTCAGCTCGTCATCCTCAGGTGTGTTAGGAACCAAGACCGGAGGCAACAAGAAGCCGATGGCTGTTCCCAGCTATGGGCGAGAGACACAGAGATACACAGAGAGAGAGAGAGAGAGAGAGAGAGAGAGAGAGGAGAGAGAGAGAGAGAGAGAGAGAGGGAGAGAGAGAGAGCTCGTGTTAACAGACTGACTGAGTGTTTGTGTGTATCTCTGGTCTCAGACATGGACCAGCGGTTGCCAGGTTGTGGAGCCTCCACCTCTCATCCATCAGAGCTGGAGGTTCATCATCTGTAACACTGCAGATTCACTGTGGGGTTAAGGGAACATTGGATCTTACTGATTGATTGATTGATTGATTGATTGATAATTAAAGTGCTGCTCCCTGCAGTCTGTGGCAGCTACATGATGATCAACAACATCATGTAGCTGCCACTTTCCACAACCTGGCAACCCAAGAGTTGTTATTATCATCACTGGTTTATCACTGTGTTCACAACTAATAATCGATACATGCCGCCCTGCTCTGTGGTCACTCTGTTTTCTCTGATCTCTTAAACTGTGTGCGCGTGCGTGTCTACTCTTATCTGTGGCACGCGCTCACACACTGACCTGATTCCCGAGCACGGCCGTGGCGCACGCGGTGGAGACCTCCCGGGGCCCGAACCACACCGAGGCGATGCGGGACGGCAGGCCGAGGATGAACACCTGCGCCACGGAGCAGATGACCTGCGCGGTGACGGTGACTCCGAACAGCCCGGGGCTCACGCTGCCGCACTTGAGCAGCGCGCCTGCGCAGTTGAGGCCGGAGCCGAGCAGGGCGGTGAGCCGCAGCCCGCGGCGGTCCAGCAGCCAGGTGGCCGGGAAGATGAGCGGCACGTAGGCCAGCATGTAGACGATGGAGAGCCAGTTCACGTCCTCGTTGCTCACTCCGTAGTAGCGCGTGAACACGTTGGTGATGATGCTGTACTGGATCCACTGGAAGGCGTTGACCAGGGAGTAGAGGCTGAACACGGCCAGCACCGCGAAGCGCCGCCAGTACAGCCGGGTCTCCAGCCTCTTCCCCCCCTGCGCCTCCCCCGCGCCTCCTCCTCCTCCGTTAGGCAGCATCGCTTCTCTTTCATCCGGCGGCGCCTCCTTCTCCTGCTCCGGCTCCAGCCCGGGGTGTCCTCCGGTGTGCGCCTCCCCCGCCCCGCCCGTCGGCGCCGCTCCGTATTTCGGGTTCGCGTACGGCTCGGCGGCGGCGTCCTGCGGTTTGGGACTCTTCCTGCCGACCGTGATGTCGTCAGGTGCGCCGGGATCCGCGCGCAGATGCTCCTGCACGAGCTCGCCGGCAACCATGATGTCCGCGCGGGGCGCTGAGCTTCCTCCTCCTCTGGCTGCTCGACAGAGCGTGAGACGCAGGAGGGCGGCAGGAAGCGACGGGACGCGGCACGGAGCGGTCTCCTCACGCGGTCATCGGCGGTCACCGCGGCGGCTTCACACGGGAGACAAGATAACTGATAAAAACAGGCGGCTTTAGCACGTGCTGCTCATCCTCACGCTTCCTGTATCCTCTCTGCGCGTCTGGCTGCCTCTCTCTGCCTCTCTCTCTCTTTTGTTCTGTCACTCGCCCTTCCGATGCTGATGAGCCAATAGAAGAGCAGCACGAGCCCGGAGTGTGTGGTCGGACTGAGTCGGTGTAATCGCTGACCATGTGGAGGCTGGAGCCCCATGATGCAACAGCCGGTGTGGAAGCTACAGCCCCACCCATCACATGTCACAGGAGGCAGAGATAAACGTCTTTACTGTAACCGACAGGTTATTGATTCTGTTGTTTATCACTAATGATCAACTGGGAACAGGTTCCTCACAGATCTCACTGCTCATGACGTATCTACGACTAATGAGCCTTCAAGAGTAAAACCATGATCATTTATTGACACACCTGAACACCTCATCATAAACCATCTACATGCTATAAGTCTTATTGTGATAGGCTGTCGCTGCTTCCTGCCAAATAGTGAACCTGCATGAAAACTGTGTTATAACTTATTTATGCTAAATAAAGTGTAAAAACCTGAATGAATGTAGCAGCTTGAAGCTTGAATGATTCTGACTCAGATCCACAGTCCTCAGCCTGAGCCTGTGTCTCAGGCCTGCAGCTCTGACGTCCATGTCTTCAGCTCATTATCTGCTCTAATCCTGATCACCCTCTGACCCACTGGGACTCAGAGACAAGCCACAGGTGAAGCCCCGCCCACAGCTCATTCACACCTATCACACACAAACTCCAGTCTGAAACTGACACAAGTGTCCACGGTGTCCACAGTGACCACGGTGTCCACAGTGTCCACAGTGACCACGGTGTCCACAGTGTCCATTAAATGTAAAATCGTTTAGATTAAAGTTCAAATCCAACAAAAATCTGTTTGATGATGCTCAGGTATCATAAACTCAGGTGACTATTGTCTCCGAGGTGACAGTAAATAACCAGATCAGTTCCCTGTAACTCGGCCTGAGGAGGATCAGGTGACCTCGCACCCTGCTGCTGTGGTCTGGAGGGGGAGGTCTCACTCTGTCTCTGTTTCCAGGTTCCAACAAGAAGAAAAAAGAACGTGGCTTGTTTTGGTCGTCGTCATTCAACAGGAACAATATTGTCCACAGGTTCATTCATGAGCCTGAGCCTGTTGCCATGACTACAGAGTGAGGGAGTTGTTTTGTGAGGTCACAATGACCTTTGACCTTTGACTCAGAGTGAATGTTTGAGTTCCTGGGTGTTACTTACTCCGGTCGCCTCGTTCTTGACAGAGTGACACATCCTTCCGAACATAGACGATCTATGG
Source organism: Caranx ignobilis (assembly GCA_021432705.1). Taxonomy (NCBI): domain Eukaryota; kingdom Metazoa; phylum Chordata; class Actinopteri; order Carangiformes; family Carangidae; genus Caranx; species Caranx ignobilis. The sequence continues at coordinate 21,216,079 of MU269984.1, read as the reverse complement.
TGCAGGCACGCTTCTCCGGGTTACCCGTTGCCCTGGAAACCGCAGCATCACAACACGGCGACGCGATGTCCGGCCCGGAGCAGCAGCAGCAGCAGCAGCGGGCCCTGCTGGAGTTGAACCTGCGGAGGGAGACGTGGTGTCAGGTGGAGGGGAACCCCCGCTGCTGCTGGGACCGGGCCGAGAGGAGACACTACCGGAGACACCTGCGGACCAGCCCGGCCCTCCTCACCGCTCTGACCACCGCCGGGCCGCCGCAGCCCCGGGCGACCGGTACCGAGCGGCCGCCCCCCGCCATGCGCCCGGAGAGACGGCACTTCGAGGAGAGCTGTAAGAGACACCTGCACGCACACTCACATAACGAAACATCTGTAATGTTTGAATGAATGAAAACATAAGGAACATTTCAGAGCAGTGAACTTGCAGGAAGTTTAACTGTTGTGTGGAGGTTGAAAGTGTCAGTTCCCAGGTGTCCTTGAATGCAACACTGAGTATTTCCATTCAAACATTCACCTGAACACACCACAGTAACAACAGCGCAGTGACCAGTCTGAGCTGTGATGACTGACACTCAGCTGTGATGTCATTGTTTACCCCCCCCCCCCCTCCAGATGAATCCCACCTGGTGTAGACAGACGACACCAGCTCACCTCAACCTGCAGCCTCTGAATATTTTTATATACACATGTTGTGGGATGATGTAACAGAAACACCTGTTGTGCCCTTGAGCTGAAGGTCTTCCTGTAACAGCAGTCGTCAACGACAACAACGACAACAACAACAACAACACAACAGCAACAAGCCTCCTGCTCAGGATAAAACTTTTCATCTCTTCACATTTTATCTGTCTGATTACACCTCCTGTTGTGTGTGTGTGTGTGTGTGTGTGTGTGTGTGTGTGTGTACCTCGGGCCAAACCACAGACTAGAAACTACTGTGTCACCTGAGTTCACCTGTCGTCCTGGTAACCACACCCAGGAAGTCAAATAACCCCTCCCCCTCCTGTCTGTTCCCTCCAAACCACAAAGAACAAAGAAGCAGAGAAGAACAGTGTGTTCAGACCTCAGGTGGCTTTATTTATACACACCAGCTTCAGAGTGTGTCAGTGTGTGTGTGTGTGTGTGCGTGTGTGTGTGCGTGTGCGTGTGTGTGTGTGTGTGCGCGTGTGTGTGTGTGTGTGTGCGCGTGCGCCTTGGGGAAGAGTCTGTGTGCGTTCTGTGCAGTGATGAGCTGAACAGTTTTGAGGCGACAGACCTTTGACATCAGCGATGTAACGACAGCAGAGAGCGACGTTACAGGGCTCGTTCCTCACCTGGTGAGAGACAGAGAGACAGGAAGTGACAGTCAGACAGTTCAGAGTCAGGGGCGGAGCTTAGCGTGGACAGGTCTCAGACTCACGTGTCTGTCAGGTCCCAGGGCCGGAGCGTCCGTCTCCAAGCAGATGTTCTCCAGAGGGATCTGCCTGATCAGCTTGTCTCTCTGTGACATCACAGTGGAGCTACAGTCACATGACATCACACTTCCTGCTCCCTCATCACTCACTGCGGCTGATGACCTCAGATGTTACTACGGTGACCAGATCGCTTTCCTGCTGATTTCCACAACTTTTTACCTCAGTGTGGGTTTTTTTTGTTTTTTACCCATAATGCATCAGGTGACAGAGAGGACACCCTGTGTCACACCTGTCCACTTATACGACTGCACATGAAGCAAAGTTCAGTCTGAGCCCCCCCCACCACCACCACCACCACCACCACCACAGCATCAACCTGTCACTCATCCTGGTCCATGCTCTCATACACAGTGTGAGGCCCCGCCCACCTGTTGGTTCCTGCAGACGGCAGGTGGGAAGGAGAACAGGTAACCAGCCCTGACGCCATCCAGAGCGACTGACGGCCGCCCCACAAAGTTGTGCAGCAGAGCGTGACTGATGCCTGATGGGAAATCACAGAGTCATCAGCCACCGCTGTAGGTGTGTGTGTGTGTGTGTGGTACCTAAGACACACCCACCTTGTTCTCTCATTGTTTCTATGACGACTCTAGCAGCTGATCGTGAGTGGACGTTCCTGCACAGAAACAGAGAGAGGTGGATAAAAAGAACCATCGCTGCAGGTTTGGACTCTGCTGAGTTCTGCTGAGTTCTGCTGAGCTCACACAGGAAGCTCCAGCTCCTTGGCCACGTGGAGCTGTGTGATGAAGACGGACATTTGGTCGTCTCTGTCCTGCTGAGTGGGAGCGAGCCACGGAGTGAAGTCCAGACCGATCTGCAACAATGACATCAGATCAGATGAAGAAGAGAGGAGCCACAGGCAGAAGACGACTGACCGACAGTCTGACTGATCCCCTGTGACCAAATAACCAGACATTCACCAAACTGTTCTGAAACCTGTGTGTGTGTGTGTGTGTGTGTGTGTGTGTGGCCTGTTAGAGCCAGAGAAACACTGAGGAGAAGTCGTCCATGTGGAGACTGGTTGTGTCACAGTGTGGTGCGTTCAGGGCCCAACGGCACTGAGCCTCCGACCTTATCTCCAATACAACAGGAGCCTGGGACTGTTGACTCAGACACATTCCACACACAGGAGGATCTACAGCATCAAAGAGTGTGTGTGTGTGTGTGAGTGTGTGAGTGTGTGTGTGTGTGTGAGTGTGTGAGTGTGTGTGTGTGTGTGTGACTGACTGTGTTCATTAACTTTTCCCAACAGAGAGGATTAACGAGGTGAACTGGAGTTTTAACAAGTTTAATCCTTCTTGCTTTTCCAGAAGTCACATTAAAGTGAGGATCTGTGTGTGTGTGTGTGTGTGTGTGTGTGTGTGTGTGTGTGTGTGTGTGTGTGTGTGTGTGTGAGTGTGTGTGTGTGTGTGTGTGTGTGTGTGAGAGACTGACTGTGTTCATTAACTTTTCCCAACAGAGAGGATTAACGAGGTGAACTGGAGTTTTAACAAGTTTAATCCTTCTTGCTTTTCCAGAAGTCACATTAAAGTGAGGATCTGTGTGTGTGTGTGTGTGTGTGTGTGTGTGTGTGTGTGTGTGTGTGTGTGTGTGTGTGTGTGTGTGTGTGTCGTTAAGCTGTAAGAAGCTGGGCTTATTTAAATTCTGACTGAACAGTGACAATCATGGGAAACCGAGGATGTAAAAATGTGTGTAAAACAGTGGTGTGTGTGTGTGTGTGTGTGTGTGTGTGTACATGGAAACTTGGTGAGGACCAATTAGAGCGTCAGACCTTGACAGTGAGTTTGGTTTGAGCTCCTTTGAAGGTCTCTGACTTTGTTTTCAGGGTAAGATTAAAAGGAGGTTCAGGTTCATGTGTGTGTTTATGGGGTGTGTGTGTGTGTGTGTGTGTGTGTGTGTGTGTGTGTGTGTATGTACCTCTCCAATAGCAACAAGGCGCTCTCTGTGTTTGTAGATCAGTGGCAGAGCAGCATCCAGATCCTGTGGAAACACACAACTGTTGTTTACTTGGTTCTTTCAAAATAAAAGCCAGACTTCTGCACAGAAACACAAACCAGTGATTTTCATTGTTTTTATTGTTCGACATATTCAGGTATTATTTAAGTTAGTTAAGTTAATCCTGACTCAGCTGATCTCCTCCTGCACTGGCTCATCTTCAGTCTGCTGCCATATTTTGCAGGAGATGACACCTGAACCTGAAGTGTATCAGAACCTGAGACCAAAGTTTATTTACAGAAAGTGATGAAGAAACTTCATCTTCATCTGAGTGTTTCCACCAGGCCCCGGGGCGTCTGCTGTGATGAGTGTACTATCCACTGGATGTGAATATTATGACTTTAAATAAGGTCTTGACAAAAACAAACAGGCTCAGTCACACTGGTCTCCTCAGCGGGGGCTCCACTCAGTCGCCTGGATCCAGTTTCCTCCAGCAGAGGAATCAAAGCACAGATGTGGAGCTGAGTGTTTTACTACCTGAGGCCTCGCGCTGCGCTGCTCCGGACCCCCCCCACCCCCCTGCAGAGGGTGGATCCCCAAACATGGAGCCACCAGATCTGGATAGCTGTGAGAAAAGAGAGGGAACAATAAGCAGGAGGCCGTCCAGCTGCTCACAGCTGCACGGGACAATGTAAACACACGGAGCCACGTCAGAGAGGAGAGACTGACTGAACCGTCTGCTCAGATCACACACGCACCAGAACAGAAAGAGCTGACAAGTCAGCAGACTGTAAAATATATGATTCTGTGATATAAGTTTATGAGACGGACACTGTAGGTTCAAGGACAGCTTACACAACACTGGAGACGCACTGACCTTTGCTGCAGCTGCAGAATTCTGTCAAACTCACTGACTTCTTCTGTAACAGCAATAAGAGTCTTTACCCCGGCCTGCACACACACACACACACACACACACACACACACACACACACACACTGTGTTATATATGTATATATGAGCTGCATTAACTTGAGTCACATTTCCAGTTCAGTAGTCACCAACCTGTCTGGTCCTCTGGATCACATCCTCCAGGTCCTGCAGAGAAAAACAGAAAAATCACTGACAGAACTACATCAGAAATAAAACCTGTAGACTCCAACTGTAATGTGATTACAGACGTTACGGTCTCTGTGACGTTACTGGGCCACGTACTTTAACATACAGCCACTTTATCCTGTTGTTTACAGTCGCTAGCTTAGTGCTAATGCTTCAGTGGACATCGTACCTCTTCAAACTCCCGGGCTGATATGTGACAGTGACAGTCAACGAAGCCATGTTCCATCTAAAGTCAAAACAAAAGGCGTGAATAATGTAGAGAAACTGCGACAGATGTTGATTTGAGGTCTTTTTCTGCACAAAGCTAAGAGCCGGCAGGAACGACTCTGCGACGCTAGCCGAGGGGAACGGTTAGCAGGCGGACAGGGGAGGCGGAGCTTCGCTTCCGGTTTACGAAAAAAAAAAATATAAACAGTTGGCGGTTAAAAAAAATGGCGGCTACGGAGACAGAGAAGTCGGGTCGCGATGAGACAAATGGAGAGCACCGGGTGACGGTAACGTCTAAGAGACAAGTGGTGGAGCAGATGAACCGGTACAAAGACGTTCTGAGGACGGTTCTCCGGGGACAGACGGAGGTGGCCGAGGACACGAAGCGGGTTTTACTGCAGGAGCTGCTGGCGGTGGGTTGGACCGGCTCCACCACAGACACACATATACACTCACAGAGAGAGAGAGTGTGTGCACTCGACCTCACTGTCAGCACACAGGGATAACACACACACACACACACACACACACACACACACACACACCGGCTGAGGGCTGACGGTTCACACACTCAGAGTAAAGCTGAGTGTGAAATCAGATGGACAGTGTGTATGCTGTATCACTGATGACCTGTGTGTGTGTGTGTGTGTGTGTGTGTGTGTGTGTGTGTGTGTGTGCGCAGAACTTTGAGGCAGCGGTCCAGGACAATGTGCTGGTGAACGGACACACCTGGGAGGAGGCTCCTGATGCTGAAGGTGAGTCACCGTCTCCTCTCAGACTCCACATCAGCCTGTGTGATGATCAGCTCCCGTCTCTGTCTCTGTCCTCTCTGAGCAGAAGACGAGGACGCCGACCTGGACAGTCTCCTGGACGACACCATTGTAGAGACCACCAGGAGGCGCCGCACATACCCGAGACAGATCCTGCCACATGTGGTCCACTCCCTGAAAGCTGAACGGAAACTCATGGTGGGTGTCAGAGCCGCTTTGTCTTTATTTAGCTGTAACATGTGTGTGAGTCACTGTCTGGATCACACACACACACACACACACACACACACACACACACAGAAACAGACACAACACAGTGTTTGTGATGAAGTCACTTTCAGTTTGTGTCTCTGTGAAGAAAGAAAACAAAACACATGGATCCATATGAACACAGTCCCAGGACCCCCCCCACCCCCCACCACCACCACCACCCCCCACCACTGACACCTACTGCTGCTGCTCTGTCTGTTTTCCAGGGGCTGTATGAGCAGGTCGTCAAAGCTCCACAGGTGGTCAGAGACCCTGAACAAGGTACATGCTGCTCCTCCCATCAGACACACTCACACACACACTCACACACACACACACACACACACACACACACACACACACACTATAAGACCATTAAAGAAAAATAATGGGAGACAACAGCAGGAAAGTGAGTGTGTTTTGATGTGTGAGATTCTGCCTCTGTGTGTGTGTGTGTGTGTGTGTGTGTGTGTGTGTGTGTGTGTGTGTGTGTGTGTGTGTGTGTGTGTGTGTTGGACACAGCGGTGTGAACACACACTGAGTTCACAGTGGACAGTTCGCTGCTTTCATTTCTTGCTTCCACTTCTGTTTAACACGAGTGTTTGAAAGTTTCACCCCCTGAACGAGGCACCTGAAAGCATCACCGCTCTGTGAGCTTCAGCAGCAACACTCAGTCACATACAAAGCTGTGTGTGGCACATCCTCTGCGTCACATACAAACAGTCATCCATGTTCATGTGGAGTGAAACACACTGCAATAATCAGTTTGGTTATTGATTATTGAAGTGGCTCTACAGGTGTTTTCCATGTTGTGATGCACAAACACACCAACCAAGTCCTGCACTGATGCGTCTGCACGGTGACACTGTGTAGGCTAACGAAGCTAACAGAGCCATGTTAGCCATGTTGAAAATCCAACGCTCTGTTGTGTGTTTGTTTGACCAGAGAGCATCATGGGGGATTTGTCAGCAGCAGCTCCGGGGATGGTGAAACAGGCCATCCAGGTGATAAAGGTAACACGGCAACAGTGTCGCCTGAATGTGCATTAAAGGGACGTGTCTGTAAAACCTTTACTGACGCGTGTGTTTGTCCGTGCAGTCGATCAACGCTCTGCAGAAGCAGGCTGAAGGCCTCAGTGAGGTGCTCAACATGAAGCCCAGTCACACCACCCTGGACGTCCACAGGGAGGTGTTCGGCCACGATGGCCAATCAGAGGCTCTGCCGACCAGCGCTGCTGCAGCTGTGAGGAGCAGGCGGCCAATCAAGAGAGCCGTGGAGGAGGCGGCGGCCGCAGACTGCTACGTGCCCCTCACCAAGAAACAGGAGTCAGAGCTGCAGTGACACTTCCTGCAGCCACCACCACAGAAGAAGAAGAAGACGGTGTGATGTCATGGACTATAAAGTCTATTTGGGACTCACTTTAAATATGTCTCATGTCCTGCTGCTGGGAACCAGGGGGGGGCGCTGCTCACCACTGACCACCCACTGTCAACAGGAAGTCACAGTCAATACAACAGCAGCATGTTACCATGGAAACAGTAAGGTCACAGGACTCGTCTGTGGGACTGAAGTGAGGCAGAGTGTTGAAGAACAGGAAGAGACAAAGTTAAGACTCAGAGTTTTCAAATTAAAAGCCACAAATTTATGAGAAAATGAGTTTTTAATCTGTGGAGACGTTTGGACACTGAGCGGACGGACCTGTCCTACATGAGTCCTGCAGTGGAAGAGTTGATCAGACTCCACTGCTCAGCTCGATGTCTCAGATTTTAACTCTCCGTCCTTGGTTTAAAACAAAACACAGTCTCATGAGCTTTTTTTCTTTTCACCAACTTGTGACTTGATAATAAATGTGAGTCCTTCAGGAGACGTTTGTCTGTGGTCCCTGTCACCTGCACCACCCGTCACATTGAAGCATCGGGCCTGAGGGACTTTGTGATGTCACCCCAATGGAGACACCAAGTCCCGCCCACTCTGTTTTTATATGTATTTTCATGTATCAAGCTTTCAAAATAAAATGCAGGAGCAGTTAAAATACTGGACATTTTAATAAACATAACTAAATGTAAAGATGCTGATGGTGGTGAGTTTATGTCAGAGCCCTCCTCCTCGTCTCCCCCTGTGGCCCCCCTGTGGCCGTGTGTGGTCACATGACTTATGTGAACTGTACTCTGCTTCTTCTAAAGTGGCAGCAGCAGTGAGAGGTGAACAGGAAGCTGAAGTGAAAGCGAGCCGCCTGTTTCACCGTTGCTCTGACTCCTCTCATTCTGCAGCCGCTCGTCCAGCAGCACGTCCTCTGTCTCGTCTCTCGCGGCGACGCCAGGTACCTGTGATGTCAGACTGCGACTCGTCCTGTCAGAGGAGCAGTGGGAGAAACGTCCTGTGTGACACCTGTGAGGTAAGATCGCTGCTGCTGCTGAGGTCAGAGGTCAGAGGTCATGGACTAGAGCATGAAGACAGCGACTGCGCTTAAAGTCTGTGTGTGAGATGCCAGTGTTTATGTGCGTGTGTGTGTCAGGGGTCAGAGGACGAAGGTCGGAGGATGAAGAGGAGGGAGAAGAACAGAGTTGCAGCTCAGAAGAGTCGCAAGAGACAAACACAGAGAGCAGACCTGCTGCACCAGGTGTGTGTGTGTGTGTGTGTGCGTGTGTGTGAGGACGTTGAGCTCCAGTTTTAGATTAATATTATTATTATTGTTGTTTTTGCTACAGAATAATCACACACACACACCCACACACACACACACAGCTGTCCTCACACTGGTCTCCTCCTCCTCCTTCAGGCCTGTGAGCTGCTGGAGCAGAGGAACAGGAAGCTGAGGAGAGAGGTACAGTCGTCTGGATTACGTATCACAGATAGACAGACAGATAGAATAAAGTCCTCCTCTCCTCCTCCAGGTGACCTCTCTGTCTGAGGAGCAGCGTCTCCTGACCGAAGCCCTCAGAGCCCACGAGCCGCTCTGTCCCATCATGCACTGCTTCCTCTCCTCCTCCTCCTCCTCCTCTTCCTCCCTGCAGCCCGACCCCCTGGTCTGAGGCAGGAGGTGATGTTTGTGCTGCACCGTCCGACCTGTGGGTGGCGCCGTTCACCACGGTCAGAGCTGGAGCGGCAGGAGTGTGGAGCGGTGAGCGCCCCCTGGTGGACTGACACAGTCACCTCGGAACCACAGGTTCAATCATCAGATGTGTTGATTGACAGAATGAAGCCAGTCAGCGGCTCGTTATCATCAGGACCATCAGGATCAGTTCCTGCCGCATGAGGTCAAAGCTGAAGTCCAACAGTTTGTACCATGTGTCGACCTGATGACAACAACATGTAGAGACATTTGAAATAAACCAAATATAACTGAACAGTTTATGAAGCACAGTTTATTCAAACAGTGACGAATGAACGACTGAACCACTTGATCTTTTCCTTTCTACTTCTTCTTCATGCAGAGACATGTTGATCTTCACTAGTAGTTTATACTACCACCAGTACTGACAATACTAACAGTGATGATGATGATGATGATGATGATGATGATACTCCAGTGGAGTTAATGAGTGCAGCTGCTCCTCAGTCTAAATCACATGAAAGTGAAGATCAGCCTCAGCTCATCACAGAGACAGGAACACGAACACAACTCTCATCCAGAGTCTCAGTCAAACACGTGTGTTGTGTCAGAGCTGTGAGGTTTGTTTGTCACTGACTGAACAGTATTTTACTGTGTGGAAAATGTTTGAATCCAACTTTTACGGATTTGATTTGAACGCAGCGTAATAATCAGTGGTTACTTGATCAGACTGACTGGAGACTGAGTGACTGAGTGACTGAGTGACTGAGTGACGTTCACTGACTGATGTGTGGAAACAGCAGGAAGCTTCCTGTGATCGTGCTCGTCACGCTGCAGGGCACCACAGGCATTATGGGATGTCACATTGTGTCACTGAATGTCACGGGGTCACGGTCGTGAACTCTTTTCGTTTTCTCTTCCTCCTCCTTCTCCTCCTCCTCCCTCAGCTCCTGAAGACTTCTGGGAAATCAGCCTGACTGTTGTTACTCTGAAGAGTTTCAAGAGGTCAAACTAGAGTCAGGTCCTCGAGGTCGTATCCCTCCGCCACACAGACTAGTCCCAGGTTAGAGCCAGAGTCAGAGGAAATACAATAATAATAATAATAATAACATCAGTGTCTCAGTTTGGAGTTCAACCTTTGACCTTTGACCTTAATTTAACCAGTTTGTCCTTGAGTCCAAGTTTGTGAATGAAGAAGTTTCATGGAGGAGTTACGGAGGTTTCACATCTACGAGAGCAAGAAGAGCTGATGGAGGACGTGGTAAACAACATGGCCGCCGCTGCCACCTGAGTTTTACCTGGGTGAGCAGGGGCCCTGGCAAGAAGCTGCTGGGACAGGAAGTGACACATCGATGGTGAGGCGATTCTGGGGAACAAGGTCATGCTGGCAGGCGTCCTCACACACACACACACACACACACAAACACACACAAACACACACACCTAGATACATGAGAGAGGATGAAGTGGCAGCAGGATGGAAACTTCAGTTTTATCTGATCTAAGGTCAGCTGTCGAGACATAAATGATCTGAACAGGAAGCAGATGAGTCACGTATCAAACACAAAACAACAACAACAACAACAACAGACCCACTTCCCAGGAAACCTCTGATTGACAGGAGGAGGTGGTGCTGTGTTTGTTTCTCTTCTTTCTTTTCTTTTCTTTCCTTTTCTTTTCTTCAGGAAGAAGAATCTTGTTGGTTGATCTCTCCTCCACAGATCAACATCCAGAACCAGGTCTCCAGTCTGGAGCTGGACTCACTTCAGGTCAGGCCTCACACTTCTACACACACACACACACACACACACACACACACACACACATAAACACACACACACCAGTACAGACACGCCTTCCTCTGAACTGTGAAGTGAACTCTCTGTAACTTCTCTGGAAGAGAAGGTGAAGCTGTGGAAACACAGCACACACCATAATCAATAATCAATAAACATCTAAGTATGTGCCAGAAGAAAAGTGTTTCAGGGGACACAATAAAGCGAGGGACCAGTCCGGGACACAGTAAAGCGAGGGACCAGTCTGGGGACACAATAAAGCGAGGGACCAGTCGGGGACACAATAAAGTGAGGGACCAGTCCGGGGACACAGTAAAGTGAGGGACCAGTCCGGGGACACAGTAAAGTGAGGGACCAGTCTGGGGCCTTCAGTTGTTCTTCTTCTTGACTTTAAAGTTGTGCAGACAACTACCTGTTAGTGGGGTTTGACAAGAAGCTGAGTTTGTTAGAACGTCAGTGTCACATGATTCACATGATGTTGATCAGAGGGACTGTTAGCTTAGCATTAGCCTTTAGCCTGGTCCCTCACTTTTTGGTGTCCTCCAGAAACACTTGTGTTGTGTTTTTGCAGTTCATGTGTGGTCAGACTGATGAAGCTGCTGCTTGTGTGTCTTCTGTTGAGCTGCAGGGATTTGGCCCCTCAGGGCCACCGTATTGGCTCTTGGTTCAATGTGGTCAGATGAGGTGACATGACGAGCTGCAGGCTGATGCAGCGGTCAGACGGAGCAGGAATGAGCAGAGACTCAGTCAAATCAGTTTTCCAATAAACTCTTTTTGACTCATTCCACATTAGAGTTGTGAAATCGAGAGTGCTGGACGCTGCGTTTCTTCCCCTGCTGCTCTTTAATCCACTCTGTTCCTCTTTCACCAGTTTTATTTCCTTCCATTGCTCAAGTGAAACCATCGCCCTGCCCTGACAAAGCTTCAACCGGTTCCCTTGTAACGGTCACTGGAGCGTGGCGCTCACCATCGGCCCACACTTCAACCACAACTATGTCAGCATCTACTGGTTCCGCCCCATCCTTCCACCGGAAACACAGTCAGCTCCCCCGCAAGAGTAAACTTAGAAAACCTGCTGCAGACACAGTCCTCCTGAATCTGTGGAGCTCCCAGTCTGAAGACCTGACTCACACCTGACTGAGCATCAGGAGGAGAAACCAGGCAGAGCGCTGGTCTGAGGTCAGCAGCAGGCTCATGTCAAAGTCTAACCTGTGGCCTCAGCTCTGGGGTCAACTCATCAGACAGGTGAAATACCTGACCACTGAGTTGTCCTTCAGTGTGGTGGGGGCCATGAACACAACACTGGCATCATGTTTCTCTAGTGGGTCGACCAATGACAGGACAGCATCTCTACAGGAGACCACACAGGCTGGACACTGACCCTCTGACCAGGTCATTGATCCAATCAGATCCTGATCATCAGTGATATAAGATGTAGATGGACGAGAGTTAAAGTTCTGTTTCTTCCATGAAGGGAAGTTGTTGTGTGTCAGTTTGTGTGTCAGTTTGTGTGTCAGTTGTGTGTCAGTTGTGTGTCTGTTGTGTGTCAGTTGTGTGTCTCTTGTGTGTCAGTTGTGTGTCAGTTTGTGTGTCTCTTGTGTGTCAGTTGTGTGTCAGTTTGTGTCAGTTGTGTGTCAGTTGTGTGTCTCTTGTGTGTCAGTTGTGTGTCAGTTTGTGTGTCTGTTGTGTGTCAGTTGTGTGTCAGTTTGTGTGTCTGTTGTGTGTCTGTTGTGTGTCTGCTCCTGGACATGTTCGCTGTAGCTCGACAGCAGGAAGTAGGAACAGAGAAGATGAGTTTCGACACGGAGCAGTTTATTCTCAGTTTAGCCGGCGGTTATCTCTGAGGTCATAGCTGAGGTCATAGCTGAGGTCATAGCTGAGGTCATAGCTGAGGTCAGAGCTGAGGTCGTTGTGAGTGGAACTGATTGATTGGCTTCTATTATATTGAATATTAAATCAGGAAGTTTCCAGTTGCTTTTTCATCTTTGGAGCGAAACCTGAACTAGTCAGCGTCTGTGGCCTGTGGTGGCCTCTCACATGGGCTGTTGGCCAATAGAGGGCCGAAGTACACACACACACACACACACACACACACACACAGTGGAGAAGGGCGAGGGGAAGATGCTTTGTCATCCTCTCAACTGATGCAACTCAGTCACAAGCAGAGGTAAAGTGACTGATGCAACAGCTGTGTCATAATCTTTGACCAGCAACAGTCTGTGTGTATGTGTGTGTGGGGGGAGGGGGGGGTCAAAGGTCACAGCACAGTCGCCTACATCACTGTGTAAAGTCAAGGCATCATGAACAAAGGGACTGACTTCACTGACAATGAAGCAGCACAGTGTTTTCACGTCTATCACTCAGTGATTTTAAAACTTTACTGATGTTGAACTAAAACAGGTGAGAAAGCTGCAGGTGACCGAAGGACAGAAGAAGAAGAAACAGAGCAGGACGACAGACAGACAGACAGACAGACAGACAGACAGACAGACAGACAGACAGACAGGAGCTTTCTGACTGAGCCAATTAAAACAGAGCAGATTTCAAAATAAAACACCATAACACAGAAGCTAGTGTGAGGGTTCACACATGCTCCATGAGTGTGTTGAGCAGGTCGAGCAGGAATCGAGCAGGAATCCTGACGTTGTTGTAATTAACATACCAGCTGTGAATCAAACACAGAGTCTTGTTGGAACATGTCAAACGTGACTCCGCCCACTTACACTGTGTGGGTTGCTATGGAGTCACATTAAGTGACTTTCAATGGCAACAGGTTTTTTTAGGTGTCTGTTTTCCTCACCTGTGAGCAGGTGGGAGGGGCTTAAGCCCTTTGTGCCAATCAGATGCTTGTGTGATTACTGAACCGACTGTCAGTCTGACTTCATGTTGCGTTTGTTTGCCTGTGGCGGGAGCTCGGGAGATCACCTCTTGTCTCTGCTCCGTTAACCCCCCCACCTCCACCTCCACCCCTCCCCTCCTTCCTCCACACATAGGAAGTGATGTGTTTTTCACCAGAAGTGAAGAAGAGATGAGGAAACGAGTTCAAAGGTATTTCACCACACTCTTTTTCTTCAGCACTTCTCCAGTCAGCTTTATCTTAATGGTGCGTTCAAACGCATCCTCAAAAAGTCTGTAACTCTTGACAGTATGAACGCATCAATGAGAAAAAGTTTGATGGGTTTGTTGATACTCTTCAGTTTATCTGAGTCGAGCACTGAGTCACAGCTCATCAGCTGCCCCCCCCCCCCCCCCCCCCCCCCCACCCCCCCGGACATGTCCAGTCTTGTCCCCTGAGTTCACATGGAGGAGGTTTTGAGGTGAACTTGTGTTTATGTTCTGAAGTTTTCTAAAAATAAACAGTTAGTGTGAAGCCTGAAGCTTTGTTCAGTCTCTTCTTCTTCTTCCTCTTTGTATGTTTCCAGAGGAGCAGCAGGTCACTGCTGATGTAACTGGGCAGTAAGATGAGTCTATATGTACAACACCAAACAACAACAGCAGCTGATAAATTATTCAAACTCATTTTCTCAACATTAAACTTAAAATGATTCTGGATTCATTGTTTTGTTAGATGAAGAAGACGAGACGACAACTTCCTGCAACACAAAGCTGCACACGGACAGATGAAGGTGTGTATATGTACGTCTATATGCACACATACTGACATATATATGTATGTGTGTGTGTGTATGTGTGTGTGTGTATGTGCGTGTGTGTGTGTGTGTGTGCTGGTGTCTTTTAAGGTGGACTGTTTTGTTGTGTTGTGACTGACATTTGGAAATCAACCAGTTTTCCTCTGAAGTCTGCTGTATGTTGATGGTCAGATAAAACACATGGCAACACGCGTGCTTTTAATATGTCATACATATCTTTTAATTAACAAAGTATCAAAAACAGAGATGGACAGATCACAGCGATGACGAGCCGTCGGTCGCAGCAGTGCAGTTTGTACCTGACGGCGGAGCAGCCTCCAACAGGCACGGTGGAGTCGAGCTCAGTGCTCAGTAGCCATGACAACAATAAGACAACAAACTACAATAAACAACACACACACACACACACACACAGACGCCTGCGTCCTTTTAAACCGTGTGACTCTCAAAGTTTCTTTGTTCATGTAACACACATGATGAAGAACACACACTCGTCCCTCTGAACACGTGGAGCTGTGACTGATGAAGCAGAGTTTCCTTCTTCTGTCTGAACAGAACTCTGTAAACTCTCGATCGTGGCACTTCCTCAGTTTCTGTTTGCGCAACAAAAACCACATTTCCCCAGAGCGATGACTTCACCATGGAGGGGGGGGGGTCAGGGAGATATTTGGCAGTGAAGTGGATGAAACCCAGATCCTGGTCACGTCTGACACACACACACACACACAGAGTTCAGAGTCAGGCGTGTTAAAGGACGAGCTGAAAGCTGACGCAGCACTTCTGATACCTAGCTAACGATATCTGAACAAACCAACTCTCATCAATAAATACGTCTTAGTTTTTAAATAATAACAATAATCTTGTTGCTCTGTCGAAACCAAACGAGGCATCTGGTGTTAACACACACACACACACACACACACACACACACACACATACAGAGTTAATGCACAGTCGATACACAAGATTTTAGGTAGAAAACAAACACGTCTGAAAAATAACACTCGTCGTCATGTAGCTTCAACACCAGGGTGTTTAAGAGGGAGCGCAGTGATAGTATTTACAGCAGGACGGCTACAGTGCTCTTCACCTCGTTAAGAAAAGGAAGGTGTGGCGTTTGGGCTTTGTCTTTAATCATGTTCATAATGTTTGAAGTGCACAGTTCGAATAAACGGTGAATGTCTCTTCACTTTCTGCAGCTGCTGCTGCTTCTTCTTCTTCCTCCTCCTCTTCCTCCCTGGTCGACGGCCGAGGAAACGAAGCTGTGTCCTGGAGCGTCCTGAGTGGTCGGTGGTAGCAGCAGAGTCAGTCTGGCAGACAGCGGCGGGTCGTACAGTAGTTCATTCATAAATAAATATACTATGTGTCACACACTAAGTGTCACCCTGCAGCTACGCTCTGGCTGGGTGAGCGGGCCCATCACCTCCACATCACTTTGGTACAAAATCCAACTCATCTACTCAAAACAGCTGGAAATGAAAAGCAGTCGCTGTCGTTGTTGTTGTTGTTGTTGTTGTTGTTGTTGTTGTTAGTGCTGTAGTGTCTGGAGGTCCTTGGCCCTGACTGAGACAAACAACACAAACAGATACATAATGCGTGTGAAGGTGTCCGTCGTACATCACTTTCAGGGAGTGGGCGGAGCTGAGGTCTCCACTCTCTTGTAGCAGCTTTGTGGATGCTGTGTTAACGTTTCATTGTCTTTATCGTGGCGTTAGCTACGTCTCCGCGGCGACTCCACCTGCGTCAGAGGCGACAGGTGGACGCGCGGCACAAGTCTGAGAGAAGAGGCAGCAGAGACACCTGCTCATAGGTGACCGGGACAGTGGACGTGGTCCAGGCTCAGGAGTCCTCCGTCCTCCAGAGGTGCTACTGTGGAGGTGGAGGTGACAGAGGAGCAGGAGGAGGTGACGGAGGAGCAGGAGGAGGTGGAGGTGAGGTTGTGGAGTTGGAGGGTGCTCTCCTTGATGTGCTGGATGAAGAGGTTCCTCTCGTCCTCAGGTGTCTGTCCGTTCTGGGCCCGGACGATGCAGGTGGGTCGGTGCAGGTTGAGCATGTAGACCAGCTGCTGCTTCTGCTGCTTCAGCTCCTCGATCTGAGCCTTCAGGTCGGCGTTGACGCTCTCCAGCTTCTCCGACTCCTGCGGGACGGACGGAGCAAACAGGGGGGTCATTAGATGGCAACACGTTTGTCAGCTGAGTGAAAATGTTGAAGGTTGTGAATCTGACATAAGATCTGGTCTGAGAGTCAGTGCAGGTGTCCACAGCTCCAGGCTTCAGTGCTGTGTGTATGGGAGGGTGGGGGGTGGGGGGGGGGGGCATGATTACCTTCTGCAGAGACTCAGTCTTCTCCTTCTTCTTGTTGCGACACTTTGCGGCAGCGATCTTGTTCCTCTCCCTCCTCCTCTTCCTCCTCTCGTGCTCCTCACTCGTCAGCTGGAAACACACACACACACACACACACACACACATGTTTAACATGATGAAAACACACGACCTGCTCAAGCTCCACAAACACCACGTCTGATCCTCACCTCTCGCTTGACCCCTGACCCCCCTGCAGGCTGGTCGTAGGCCCGGTCCGAGCTGGAGCTGGCGCCGTCGGAGCTCATGTCGGCGCTGAGCCCGTTGGACAGGCGCTTGGTCTGGATGGCGAGGCGCAGCTCCTCCTTCACGATGGGCGTGAAGTTGGTGAAGTCGTCCAGGGTGAGTGAGCCCGGGGGGGACAGGCAGGGCACCAGGGCAGAGCAGCTGATGTCGGCCAGAGAGGGACCTGAGTGCTGCAGCATCATTCTGTAAACACACACACACACACACACACACACGTCAGGAAACATAACACACACGAGTGTCTCAACATCAATCAGCACAAACACACAACAAGTTCCTGTGACACTTTTATAGGTTATTAAAGTCAGTGTAGAGGTCATTATGTGTGTGTGTGTGTGTGTGTGTGTGTGTGTGTGTGTGTGTGTAATTAACAGTTTCACAGAGTCAAATATTTGTCTTTTGGAAAATAAACAATTAAAGACGATGACGATGAGGTGGAGCGACGTTCAACAGTGACGCGTGGAGAGTTGTTGTGGCGCTTTGATCAGATGAAGATGAGGATGAAGATGATGAAGATGATGAAGATGAGGATGTGTTTATGGCAGCACAGACAGAACAAACATTCCCATCACACAGGAATGACACGATCCACTGAGTCACCAAATCAACTAATTACTGCTCATTATGTCGTCATCACGTGTCAGTGTGACGGAACTGATTTACATCTTTAGGTTCGTTTCTGTCACTTCATCACGTTTTAATGTGACACTGCATCTCCATGTCACCGATCAGGCTTCAGGTGGAGCTCCGATCTACAGGTGATCACATAATATCCATACTTACAAAACGGATCAATAACCTCAGGTGACACGGGTTCAGTAACAGCTGTTCACTCACTGTACATGTTTACTCTATGGTTCCTTACATAATCGATTATCTCTATCAGTCTCTGACAGGAAGAGGCGCGTGGTAAACTTTTATCGAAGCGTCCCGGGACCTCGGCGCGCGCGCTCAGCGGACACCGGCAGTTCTCCGCTGCGCTGACCGGCACAGCGCTGCCACAACACGGCCTGTCTCAGAGCCGAGCGCCGCCCCTGGTCCCTCCGCCACACGCCCAGAGACACGCACACAGAGCCGGGCACTCACCTGGTGAAGGTCCGGTGGAGGTTCGGTGTCGGTGGAGAAAACAAACGTCCCCTGTGAGTGAGTGAGTGAGTGGGTGTCTGTCTCCGCTCGTCTGTCGCTTCCTGTCGCTCAGCTCAGTTGCTGCTTGTAACCGGCGCGTTGCATCACCTCCCTTTATAGGGGCCGCGCGAGGGGGCGGGGCCGCGGTGACGCGACAAGGCATGCTACGAGGGGAGGGAGGGGCTGAGAGCGGGGGAAGAGCACAGGGGGTGACGTCATCCTATTAATAGAAGGCTGATCCTGCGATGATGCAATCAGCAGCCGTGAGCTGCTCTGCCATAAGTGGACACCCCCACCCCCCCTCCTCTCTCCTTCCATTTTTTCTTCCTCCTTCCCTCCAGTCTTCTTTTCCTCTCCGTCGCCGTCACTCTTTTCCTTTTTGTTTCTTTTCTCCTCCTCTTCTTCACTCTTTCTTTTTTCTCCTCCCTCCTCTCCCTGGATGTCTTTTCTTTCCCCTCTTCTTCTTCTTCTTCTTCTTCTTCTTCTTCTTCTTCACTCTTTTACTTTTCTCCACTCCTCCTCCTCCTCCTCCCTATTTCTTCTCCACCTCCAAACTTCACTTTAATAAAGTTGTAACAGATAAACAGTTGAGGGATGAACCAGGACCCCCCCCCCTCCGTCCAACCCCCACCCCTGGCCATTCCTCAGATTCCTCATGAACGAGTGATGGCCTCCTCCGGCTCGGTGACTCCACACCTCATTACCTCAGAGCAGACGAGTATAAAGAGCTCGACCCAGAGAGAGAGAGAGAGAGTTACTGTGAGACGACGGTGGTGATGAAGACTTTCATATTTGTACAAAAGAAAAAAACATTGAACAAACAGACAGACAAAGGTCGTGACCTTTGACCCTGAGGACCAGCTGATTGGTAGGAAACAGAGCTGCTTGTTTTCCTGTGTCACTGTCTCTTCATTAGTGAACGATCGTAGTGGTGTGGAGTTCAAGTCACATTCAGACTGACCATGATTGATTGATTCATTGATTAATTAGTTGATTGGTTGGTTGATGTGTGGAGCTTTGCCTTGAGTCAGGTGGTACAGGTTCAGACTGAGTGTAGTGTCTGTGAGGTGTGCCTGTGCTAAGTAAACTAAGCTAAACTAAGCTAAACTAAGCTAAACTAAGCTAACTGGAAAAGAAGAAGAGGAAATATAAGTGAGTGTGTCCTCTCTGGGCTCCTGTAGCTGACTGACCTTACAGGACCCCTCACGCTCTTAGATCTGCTCCAGCTCTGACCTTTGATCTGGGCCTGACGTTCAGCTCTCATAGTTTTTCTTCTCCTTCACTTATTTTTCGTCGTCTTCTTCCTTCCTTCCTCTCTTCCCGTTTCCTGTCGGTTCCAGCTCGAGGCCCTCGGCTGCTGTAATCTAGAAACTTCCAGTTCCTTCTGTCGACTTCTTTCACTTTCAGTGTTTTTTCAAGTCGGTTCAGTGACGTTGTTGTGAAGTCACACATCAGCCCAGATGTGTGGTGTTGGCATCATGACAGCTCAGGGCCTCTTACCCGAAATGATTTATAGACCAGGAAGTGACTGATCTAGAAACTGATGGACAAGCCTGTGTGTGCGTGTGTGTGCGTGTGTGTGCGTGTGTGTGCGTGTGTGAGTGTGTGTGGGGGGGGTCATGCAGTTTTTCCAGGGAAGCCTCTGCACTGTGCAGGAATCTCCTTGTGGTGATTTTCCTGTCAGATTAGCAGGAGTCATGGAGCAGAGCAGCAGCTGTAAAAACCATAAAACAGTTAGTGATGAACCAGATGGTGTTTCCCTGTTACATCACAGCTCAAAGGTCAGAGGTCACAGCTCTGCTCCACTTGTGCTCAGACAGCTTGTTCCTCATAACTCAACAGAACTGTTTAGATTTATTTAAAGGTCCCATATTTCTTCTCCTGTCTTTTATTTTGAAGGGCTGATCCATGAGAAGCTCTAAACCCATCTCCATAGGAGCAGAGCAGATTTCAGAATAAAACACTGCCGGCTGGTTTAAGGCTCCAGTGGAGCTTTAATAGAAACAAGCTCTGAGTGTGTGTGTGTGTGTGTGTGTGTGTGTGTGTGTGTGTGTGTGTGCCCTTGTGCACATAGTCGATGAACTGGTGAAAAAGACACTGGTTCTCCAGCAGTGATCAGAAACTGTGTCAGACAGGTGTTTGGCAGCACCAGGAAGTGACATCATGTGGTTAAAGTTGATCGGAGGTCAGAGGTCACAGTGACTCTGGTGTGAGACAGTTTCATTCACAGTGTTCACACTGTAATCAGTCTCAGTATCACTTTCAGGGAACTTCTTTAAATTTGGCACTAACATCAATTTGGACTCAGGGATGAAGTGACTAAAGGTCAAAGGTCAAGGTCATGGTGGCCCTGTGAATGTGATAAAACGAGATGTAACTTATATAGTGACGTTGAATATTTTCTGGATACTGGTGTTAGTGTGTCCGGGTTGTGAGGTCACGGCTTCCTGTGACGAGGTGTGATGTCACGCATGAGCCGAGCTCCAGTTTTAGTTAATGTGTCGTTTACAAGTGAAGCGAAGCTGTGTCTAATCACACACACACACACGCACACACACACACACAGACACACACACACACACAGACACACGGACACACACGTGGGGAGCAGGCAGGCGGGTGTTGAAAAGTTTATGAGGTCAGTGTGGTAATCCAGATCGATGCTGCGACGTGAAGTCATGGATGATCCCGTCGACTATTAATACCATATGATCGGAGCGCGAAGCCGCCGGCTAAATATTACATTCTCTATTTTTACATGTGAAGGCTTCACACTGTGTGTAGTCTGTCTCTCTCACACACACACACACACACTGGGGGGGGGCCCTGGGGCTGGTCTGTCAGGATCATAACGACAGTCAGACATTATCATATATTATTATTATATTGTGTGGTTCATTAACAGCTTCAGATGTTTACACCTCTGGATCAATAATCTCATCTATAATCTGATTGGTTCTTGTATTTTCATATTTAATAAATTAGGAACATGAATCAATGAGTCTGATATCAGTAACGAACCAGTTACCAGTGGTTCATTTATAAAGAGTCAGTTAATAATGACTCAGACATGAACTATTGATCAGTCTGTTCATCAGTGATTGATCATAGATTAATATTGTTTTTCCTCTTCTCATGAAACCATGGTAACAGTGTGATTTATGTGACAACAGAGTGATTAAACACTGACGACTGTGTTTATAGGTCACAGACTCACCAGAGGAGCGCTTCATATGGACTGACTGAACAGTGTCACACACACACACACACACACACACACACACACACACACACACACACACACACATTCCTTATCACCGCAGTCTCAGTTCACCTCCGGGCTGCGGGTGCATTTGGTTTACGAACTTTCAGCCACAGGCGTTGATGGTGCTCTGAGTTTCACTCTGAGCATCGGGACGTCAGGGAGTTTCTGAGAGTGGAAGAGAAAGCGAAGAGGAACACACACACACACACACACACACACA
>MU269984.1:21177138-21189638 GCA_021432705.1 Caranx ignobilis | reverse complement strand
TGTTACTGTAGTGAGGTGTGTGTGTGTGTGTGTGTTAACATGTATCTGGAGGCCTCCACCTTCTTCCTGCCACTTCGTATCAGATCAAACACAAACAGCGGCTCGTCTCTCATGACTCAGCGTTTGTTTGTTACGGTCACTGTGATTGTGCTGCTCCACTGTTTCTTCCTGGTTCTCAGGCTCCGTGACACAGCAGGTCCACACACCATGTGACCATGTTTACATTGGCCTATCTGGTTTCTTTAAACCTGCTTCACTTCACTTTGCAGTTTCACCCAGGTCACATCAAGGTTTCAGAAAATCTCACCTCACCTCATGTGACCTCAGTGACCTCATGTGACCTCAGTGACCTCAGGTTACTATAGAAAACTAACTGTTCCTGTCACTGTGTTTTAAGATGGGTAATTACAGGCTGTGTAACTGGCAGCTTGTACAACATGTGAGCCATTGTTTTAATGTTGCACCATGAAGAAGAAGAGTCCATGTGACCAGGATGTGATGGTTTAACTTCAGATTTCATCATTGTTGGTTCAGTAAATGTCACAACATCAACGTTTCTGTCACAATGAACAACATGGACTTTAAACACTTATCAATATCTAACATTTACCTTACAGTACAGCTAAGAGATGCTAGCTAGTTTTCATTATTTCACCAATGTTAGTTTAGTTCATTTAACTTGCTAGTTAGCTCGTTTCTTAGCATGGTACAGTTAAGCTAATGTTAGCTAGTTCACCCAAAGCTACAGTTGAGCTAACTGATGCTAGCTCTTTTCTAGTGTCGTCCAAATTTGCATTAAGTAATGTTAGCAAGTTTCTAACGTTAGCTTTCAGTTACATTTGAGCTAATAACTGATGCTAGTTTCTAACTTAAGCAATGCTAGCTTGTTTTACTTTATTACATTTCATCATTGTTAGTTTAGTTCAACAGCAGCATCATGCAGATTAACCCCTCAGTCATTTAACAACATAATGGTTGTTACACAGTGATTTACTAAACAATGTCTATCTATCTATCTATCTATCTATCTATCTATCTATCTATCTATCTATCTATCTATCTATCTATCTCAGTAGGTCAGTCTGGGCCAATCAGATCATTCAGGTGAGGTGACATCACCTCTCCGATCAGTAGTGTGACCTCAGTCTGTGTCATCATGAATCCCTAACAAGGACTCTCACAGCAGCCAATCAGAGGAGGCCTGGATTATCAGGTAATGAGGCCTGACAGCAACGAGCCAATCAGATCCCAGCTCACAGATTACTGCCAGGCCGCAGCTCAGGGGGAAATCAATAATGTAGACACACACTCACACACACACACCAGCCTGCCCTTACTACTGTTACAGTAAATGAGGAAACAGAGAGCAGATAGAGTACCAGAGAAGAGGAGGAGGTAAACACACGAGGATGGAGAGAATAAGGAGGAGTGGGGGAGGTGATGATGTCACTGCTTCATGTATGATTCACTGCCAGGAGCTGTGAGTCACTGTTACAGCAGCACACACACACACACACACACACTGATGGAGGCAGTTGCTGTTCACCTGCTCACCTGTCCTACCTGTGTTGCAGGACCTGCAGGAGGTCAGAGGTCAGGAGGTCACACCCGTGAACCAGTGAAGCCACAGCTGTGTCCAGGTCAGAGTAACTCCTTTTAGAGCAAACCCTTCTTGTTTCAGGCCTCAACAGGATAATACTGACATCATCATCACCATCATCATCACCATTATAGATGATTATTGATCATCAGTCAGGTGAGAAGTACACTGGTACCTTTTTATTTACAGAGTCAACATGAGACTGTATCGCAAGCCCAATGAGTGAATGAGAACACATCATGTGATCATCAGTATCATTAAAGCCTCTTTTTTGGCTCCGTCTCTGTTGTTTACTTTACCAACCTGCAATGAATCCTGGGATATAACGGAGGCAGCGTACGAGACAGGCCATGACTCATCTGCTGTGTTCCCACACTGTAAAAAGTTAACTTGTTTACCTCTGCTGCTGTTGCTGTATTAACACCTCATCATTTCCACTGGTGATGCCTTCACTTGTCTCTTTGTTGCTGTTACATGATGAAACACCATGAAGCTGCTGAGTCACTGTGACAGTGGGAGGTCGCACTCTGTTCACAGGGAAAAATATAAAAATGATTGTGCACAAGTGTCTGCCAGCTCACGATCACATGACCTGAGTCACCGTGTCACTCGGCAGGTTTCACAGAGAAACACCACAGAGGAAGAACAAACAGCTGAGAGCATCGGTCCTGCCTCGCTGCGTTCAAACACACAACGTCATCTCAGGGAGTAAAAACATTATAAAACATATCACGTCATAAAAATGTGAAGAAATTATGAAACAAAGAAAATCTGAGAAACCACAAAGCAAACAATTCAGAAATCTCATCAATGATCTGTGAAGTCACACTGACCTTTGACCTTTGTGTGTGTGTGTGTGTGTGTGTGTGCGTGTGTGACAGAGGAAACACCTGAATGTTGTATGTTTCCACTTTTACATAACACACAGCTCAGCAGCTGTCGGGGGGGGGGGGTTTCCAGCTCTGTGCCACAAACACATCAGAGTCATGTGACCCCTGGTCTGGTCTGAACATGACGCTTTCAAGGACAATCGGTCTCCTCGCCGCTCGGTGTTACTCAGCAGATGAAGACAACAAAGCCTCCATTCTGCCTCAGTGCGTGATGTGGTGCGTTCGAGTGCAGCTCCTACTCTATTTCAGGGACACAAACACGATGTCATCAGTGCGACTGACTGCCCGGAGGCCTCGGACCCTCGGCTGTGGGTCACAGGGTCACGAGGCCGCAGCTGACTGGCAACTGTGTGTCGAAACTCTGTCATCACACACACGCACATCATGTGGCTGTTTATTAACCATCTGACTGACACAGTGTGTGTGTGTGTGTGTGTGTGTGTGTGTGTGTTTGTGGGTGTCAGACTCGTTGGGACATCAACATGAGGCCCAGTCAGGACTCGTCTCCTCTCTCACCTCGCTGACCTCAGGTGTTCGTCAACCAGTCAGATCTCATCATGGTCTCAACGGCCAATCACCTCATCTTTGTCATTAGAGCGATCACCATGACGCCTCCTCTTCATCCACCTCCAGTCTTCATCTCTGGTCACCACGCCACCTTTTCACTAGTGATGTCATAACGATGAGCTTGTCTCTTATTTTGCACACGACCATAGAACTGTTTTTTTTTTTTTTCCCAGATGACTTTCTGCTGTTTCTGGGTGGACTGGTCTTAATGCTAACGCTCCTGATGCTAACGGTCTCTGAGGTTCACACCTGCTGTTGAGCTCAACTTTTGTTTGTCTGACCTTTGACCTTTGACACTCGACGGCTCAACAATTCCACACAAACAACCAACTCATCTGTTTGAGTTTTTAATAGTTTCAGATTTTATTATTGACGTCATATTTTTCCTGTTGATAAATGATGATGATAAATAACAAATATGAAATCAATGAAACACGACGCGGTGAGGAGCCAATAAAACATGTAACAATGTCAAAAGACAAACACATAGACAAGAAGAAGAAGAAGAAGGAGGAGAGGAGGAGGAGGAGGAGGAGGAGGAGGAGGAGGAGGAGTCTGAGTCGCAGCTTGAACAGAAACACAGAGACTCAGCGACAAGAATTAGAGTAAATAAACTGGTCAGAACAAACTTGGACGGTTTTTGTGAAACTTCAGTGGAACTGGAGACACGAGGAAGTAAAAGTGATCAGAGACGTTTAACCTGCTGATGAGGGAAGAAAAGAGAAAACAGCAGCAGCTTCTTCTGCCTTATAAGGAAACTGTCAGGAGGCGTGATGAGGTCATCGCCTGAGTCACAGTGAACCAGGAAGAAAATAATGTAACACACACACACTAACACACACATGCACACACTAACACAAGCACACACAAACATACTAACACACACACACACACGCACACTAACACTAACACTAGGGCTGTTGACCTTCGTCTCTTGTTTTTCCACTGTTTGGTCTTTGGAGCTGATAAGAAGCTTCGTCCTGGGAAGTAGTTTGAGATAAAGACAGAGGAGGAGGGGAGGATGGACGGGGAGGAGGAGGGGGGGAGGACGATGACAAGGAGGGGAGGATGGACGGGGAGCTGCTTTGAGGAACCTTCATGAGAACCTGAACCTGTGCAGGTGTTTGGACTGAGGGAAGAAGCTGGAGGAGCAGGGAGGACAGACAGACTCCAGCCGGGGAATCGAACCCACAACCATCCTGTTGTTTTCTAACTCTAACTCTAAAATAGTAAAAAATGAGGAGGAGGAGTTATTGAGGTGACTCAGCTGAAAAACTGCTGATGTCATGTTTACAAAACTAAAAATACATCTCACACACACGAGACACAAACTAAAGGGAAGTCCCCACATGAGTACACACACACACACACACACACACACACACACACACAGTGTTTGTTCAGACTCTTTCTACACGTTTGATCCTGGAAATTAAACTTTATAATTATGAACCTGATGATGTCATCGTCACTCGTCAACAAACAGCTCAGAGCTTTGATCACAGACTGGACCTGATGACATCATCATCATCATCATCATCACCTGCTGTGTATGAAATCACATGGACAAGGTTCATTAGAATAATTGTTATTGTTAGCTCTTTGATAAACAGCTATAAACATGTTCACACCATGAAACACACCAACCAGGAAGTGAGAGGTCACCTGACCAGGACCAGGACCAGGACCAGGACCAGGACCCCACTGAGACAAACAGAACCTGTCCCTGATCGTCATGACCCGTCCACCTGTCCAGACTCACATCTGCTGGTGTCTCTGCTCTGCCCACAGGTGACGATCAGCAGCTGGTTGATGCTAAGCTAACTGTTAGCACAGGCAGGACTGAGGTCTGTCCACTGACGGGACCATCAGTGAAACGATATTTAAAAACTTTTATCTTGCTACAACAAACAAAACTGAACCTCAGTTCATTCACACAGGAGGGCACCTGAAGGAGACACGATGCGTTCAAGACCAGCTGACAATCTGACAGGTGTAAAAGGAGTAAGGTGAGGTCAGGTGACAGAGCAGCTCCAGCGGCGCCGCTCTGTCACACGCTTTATTTCATTTCATTCATGAGACTTAAAAACAGGACAAGAGTCTTTGTAGTGAACTTCTTCATGTGGAGCAGCAGCGCCCCCCGGTGGACACACAGGAGCCCAGCGTCTACAGGAACTAATGCTTCAGTCTCTGATCATGTTGTTGTTGTTGTTGTTGTCATGGTGATGTCACAGCTGTAACGTCCTCAGGTTTCTGCACTGTTTGTTTACACCATGACAAAATGAGGAAAAGTAAAGATATGACAAGTTTAACCTTCTGCACCCGCCCCCCCTCCCTGATCACCTGCCCCCCCACCCCACCACCTCCTCACAGAGTCAATGACAGTTTGAATCTGTCTGGTGACATCACTCAGCGTCTGATAGAAAAGTCGTCTAAAATCTCAGCTAATCAAACTGGAGATGTCTTCGCTCTGTCACATTACCATGGTGACCGCTGAGGCCACACCCCCTCCCTCCTCCCATCACGGCCCTGGACGCTGAGACAGATGCTGTGTTGGTGTTTCTGTCCTGGACGTTTCCACCGTCACAGACAGAGCAGAGGCAGGAGGGGTGGAGCGGCCGGGGCTTTTATCATGTCCATTATTACCCCGCTCCTCCTCCTCCTCCTCCTCCTGCTCCTCCTCCGCCTGGCTGTGATTGGTCGGTCATTTCTGCAGCTCCTGCGGCGTGCTGAACGTCTCGTACACATTGGCTGCAAACTCCTTCACCTGGTCATTGAGCAGCAGGTCCTGCGCGCACACACACACACACACATGCACACACACACGCGGTCACATTTTCTCTGCTACTGTGCTTTTATTTTGTTAAATGAGTCTGTGTGTCCAGGTGAGTCTGTGTGTCCAGGTGAGTCTGTGTCTCCAGGTGAGTCTGTGTGTCCAGGTGAGTCTGTGTGTCCAGGTGAGTCTGTGTCTCCAGGTGAGTCTGTGTCTCCAGGTGAGTCTGTGTGTCCAGGTGAGTCTGTCTCCAGGTGAGTGTACCTGATGCACTTACCTGAACAAAGTGACTGGGGGTTTCACTGCAGATGCTGTTGATCTGACCGTTGATGATGGGGATGATCTTGGCCAGAGGCAGACTGACTGCAGACAGACTGCACACACACACACACACACACACACACACACACACACACACACACACACACACACACACACACACACACACACACACACGCACACAGATTCAATCACATGTTTTTATTGTCCAACAACACGTATGAACACACAGGCTGAGTGTGTAGCTCACCTGTCAGGTGCACAGCTGGGGGCGGAGTCACCTGGAGGTGGGCGGAAGAACTCCGCCAGGTTGTCAAGGAGACGAGAGAAACCCGGTTCAGACAGGTGTTGAGGACGGTGGTGAAGCTTGGACTGAGGTGACACACACACACACCCAGGATCAGACAGGTCATACAGATAAACACACACACAGGTGTAGTGTGGACATTACCTGTCCAACATGTCTCTGGTCTCGTTAAGCAGTCTAATGGTCATGAGGTCGTTCTCCGTCAGCCCACATGCCTGCACACACACACACACACACAACAACAGGTGTTACACACTGAGCTGCAGGTGTGTCTCATGCTGCCGTCTCACGTGCACACACCTGGTCGGCGAGCGCGTTCTGGTCGTCGGCGAGCAGGAACCAGGACAGAGAGTGGGCGGAGCTGGACTCCACCTCGGCTCTGATCCAGCTCAGCTGCTGCTCCAGCTCCAACAGGGACAGGCTCTGCTTCAGAGACACTCTGGACACACGTCAGGAGGACACACCGACACAATCAATCAACCAACCAATCAATCAATCTGTGTATTGACAAGTCTCTGATTGACTGTCTTCAGCTGTGTGATGTCATCAACACCGAAGACAGAGGAAATAAAGTCGATTCAGATTCTGATGGATCATGATGTAGAGACACTCACCCCCCCAGAGAGTTCTGGACTGCTCTCTTCACCACAGTCATCAGCTCTGTCAGACCTGAGAGACAGGGACAGGGACAGAGACAGGGACAGAGACAGTGTGAGGTCAGAGGATAACGAGGATGAGCAGGTTGGACAGTGACGGACAGTGACCACAGAGAAGCCTACCGTCTCCTAGGAGATGCTGGATGCTGGACAGGTACTGCTGCTGGACGTCTGGAGGAGCCAGAGCCGTCTGGAGGAAGACAGAAACATGATTTACATCGCAGAGGGAACAGAGTCACAGATCAGCCACTGGATCAGGATGTCAGACTTTCTCTGGACAGAAACAGGAAGTGACATCACAAGGTCAACAGGAAACATAAACACAGCAGTGAGGTCAGACCTCAGAGTTTTAGCTGGCCGGTTAGCGTGCTAGCTATCTCTTGGCTATCTTTGCTAGGGCGAAACAACACAGTGTCCCTGCACATCTGGACACAGCTGGTTGCAGCTGAAGTCACATCATTTCTATGAGGCAGGTGAAGATGCTAACGTTAGCTACCAGCTACCAGCTACCAGCTAACAGCTGTATGCTACAGAGGACTCACGGTGCCGTTCTTCCCCACAGAGTTGTCCAGGTACAGGTATCCTCCGATGATGTTCAGCTGGACTCTCAGTAACACCACCAACATACAGGTGCTGTATACGGCCACGATGGTGCGCGTGAAGCCTGGACCACACACACACACACACACACACACACACACACACATGACAGAGTCTTTAATGCAGAAACACAATAACTGTGATGATGATGATGGGGTTGGAGTTACAAGAAGTGAACTTACTGATGATCTTCAGATCCTCCCAGATCTCCAGTTTATTGGTCGGTCTGAGATGGGGGGGGGGGGGGGGTAAACACTGTAAATACTGTAACACTTCAACATGAGTGTTTCCTCTAGTGGACACATGTGAAGGATCTGATTTCAATCTGAGTTCAACTCACTTGGTCTTGAGCAGCGCAGTGAGACTCTCTGAGTTGAGCTGAGTGACAATGGCTTCTCTTAGTGGAGGCAGCATGGACAGCACTGTGACACACACACACACACACACACACACACACACACACACACACACACATGTTAACAGACTGTAACCTGTAGTACTCGTGTCGGTGGCGGCCTGTGCAGCTGTGTGTTACCCGTCATGTTGCAGGTCCTCTGGTTGCTTTCAAAGTGGAACTGTCTTCTCGCCTGAGCGATGTACTCGGTCGCCTCCTTCTCCTGCAGCTCCCTGAGCTTCTTCTGAGCATATTTACCCAGGAAGTACACACCTGCATCACACACACATACACAGGAAGTGTTAGTAGTTAATATCAGCATCTAAACATCAAATCCACAAAGTTAGATGATGCAGAAAAATGAGAGGCATTTCAGAAAGACAGCACAGTCTGTATGAAGCATGATGAGACAAGTCAAACACTGCGAGCTCACATGGAGCCGGTGTGTGTGTGTAATGCTGCAGCATTAGAGCAGCTCAGAGATATCTTAGCATGCTAACAGTTAGCATCCGTGGGTGCTGCCCTCGCGCTGGGAGCTACAGACCAGACTCCATTCACCTTTCTCTCAGTTTAAACATGGCTCCCTTATCAGTGAAGAGCCTCGGACTGAAACGGGAAGAAACACGTTTACTGAATGTAAATGAGCAGTTTTACAACAAACTACTGCACAAAACTCTTGTCGCTAAGTATAACTTTAGTCATCTGGTGTTGTGTCAGTTATTTTGCAGAGACACCAGGGGTCTGTAGTTGGACAGACTGGAGCTTGGTCACGCTGTTCATTCTTCATTATACTTAAAGTGTGTTTTAAGAGGCTCAAACTGTGAAACACGCGGTTGCGGGATTATTTAGCGCAGTGTGGCGTGTTGCTAATGCCTGATGTTAGCACGGTGGCTAACAGGAACAACAGTTACCTCCAACTACAGCTCCGGCGAAAATAAACTTCCGTCTGTGACGTTTAATAAAACTCCAGGCGGATGAAAACATGGCGGGACAGAGAAGAGCTGACGGACCGAGACTCTACCAACAAACTCTCCGCACTTTTAACTCCGGGCGGTTTATTTCACCGACATGTTCCCTGAAGACTTTCAGCTAGCTAACACCCCCTGCTAACACGCTAGCTGTCAAAAAGTGCCGCGGTCAAAGTGAGCGCAGTGATAGGATACAAGTTCCGGTTTTACATTTCAAAATAAAACGCGTTAGCGGAAAAGACCGTGGAGCTTTGGTCATTCCGAAAGAAAAGTTCATCGGTGAAACACGTTATATCAAACCACAGTGAAATAATAATCACTGCCGATTTGTCAACAGTTACAGTTTCACCAATGAAAACGTTTTACATGATGAGTTATACTTTATTAATTTTACTAAATATTTCACTATTTAATTCCCTACATAGTCAATAATAACACGCCCAAATAAATATTATTACATGTTTATACACCGCTTATAAATTAAACTGTTTCCAAATCAAAACTTTTAAAATCGTCACAAATTATGCTTTTATTTTGGTGGTTGAATTCCTCAATAACTGTATATCACTGTAATCAACTTCACGGATCCACGCAGGATCTCGACTGCTCATGCCTGGAAGTGGTCCGTCCAATATTATCTTCCCCCGCCGGTGTGAGTGCGTGGTGCACAGCAACGACTAGAGACTGCAGGTCGATATGTCGTAAACGTTAACATGAGATCGATATGAGTTCGGTTGAAGTGGCGCGGTAGCAGATGTTGCCATGGGAACACAGGGAGACGGTAAAACCACGTCAGCGGAGATATTTCACCCGCGAGAGGAGGACGTCGAGAAGTGGATGGACAGAGCGTTTGACATGGTGAGTTCAACAGGAAGTGACCCAGTTTTGTCAGTAGTGTTTCAGTCACGAGTGAAAAACAATGAAGTCACCGGTACTGTGACGCGTGCACCAGTGAGTGTGTCTGCACGTGCACCACTGTCCCGCACCAGTGACAGAAACCAGGATGAAGTAGCAGCAGAGCCCAGTGAACAGCTGGTCCTGGTCTCTGTGGCTCTGGTGTGAACAGTCAGTGTGAACAGTCAGTGTGAACACGTGTGAACAGTCAGTGTGAACACGTGTGAACAGTCAGTGTGAACAGTGAGTGTGAACTCGTGTGAACAGTCAGTGTGAACAGTCAGTGTGAACTCGTGTGAACAGTCAGTGTGAACTCGTGTGAACAGTCAGTGTGAACAGTGAGTGTGAACACGTGTGAGCAGTCAGTGTGAACTCGTGTGAACAGTCAGTGTGAACAGTCAGTGTGAACAGTCAGTGTGAACAGTCAGTGTGAACTCGTGTGAACACCGTCAGTGTGAACTCGTGTGAACAGTCAGTGTGAACACGTGTGAACAGTCAGTGTGAACTCGTGTGAACACCGTCAGTGTTGTGACTGTGTGACGTTGTGGCTGCTTCAGGCCAAAGACGCCCTGCAGAACGGGGAGGTTCCTGTTGGGTGTCTGATGGTCCACGACAACCAGGTGGTGGGCAGAGGACGGAACGAAGTCAACGAGACCAAGAATGTAGGAAAATAAAGAACTTCCTGTTTCTGCTCTTTCAAAATAAATGTCAGCTGTTTTCATTGCTCATATAAAATTCAGAGATCCACTAATCAATATCTCTAAACTGATCAGACATTGATCAAGTAAAAACTCTGACTGTGGGTCAGCTGTTTCTAATGGAGTTTGGTTCATATATGTTCCTGTCTGTGTGTGTGTGTGTGTGTGTGTGTGTGTGTGTGTGTTTTGCAGGCGACCCGTCACGCTGAGATGGTCGCTCTGGACCAGCTGCTGGACTGGTGTCACCATAGCAACCTGGATGTGAGGAGTGTGTGTGAGCGAACAGCCCTGTACGTCACTGTGGAGCCGTGCATCATGTGTGCAACAGCTCTACGCCTGCTCAGTATCCTCTCAGGCGTGTGTGTGTGTGAGTGTGTGAGTGTGTGTGTTTGTGTGTGTGTGTTTGTGAGTGTGTGTGTGTGTGATCATGATTCCTTCACTGTACCTCAGACATCCCAGTGGTTGTGTACGGCTGCAGGAACGAGCGGTTTGGAGGCTGTGGTTCAGTTCTGGATGTTTCCTCTGCAGATTTACCTCAGACTGGGACCAGGTTCAAGGTCTGGTGTGTGTGTGTGTGTGTGTGTGTGTGCGTGTGTGTGTTGTTGTGTTGTCCTGGTGGTGACTGTGCTGTGTTTTCAGTGTGTGTCAGGTCACAGAGCAGAAGAAGCTGTGGAGATGCTGAAGACCTTCTACAAACAGGAGAATCCAAACGGTGACTGGAGACCATCTCTTCTTCTTCTTCTTCTCCTGCTCTGTTTCTGTTCTGTCTTTCCTTTCTTTCCTTTATCTCTCCTCCATCTCCTTCATCTCCATCTTTGATCTCTTCTTTGTATTGTGTCCTTTTTGTTCATCTTCTTCGTCTCTCCTTTATTGAAGCAGCTCAGTGGCAGCATGCTAACAGTTAGCATGCTGGGAGCTACAAACCAAACTCCAAACAGCTGATCAGACTTTTCCTCTGTGTCGTATTCTTCTTCTTCTTCTTCTTCTCTAACAGTCTCCTTCTTTCTTCTGTTTCAGCTCCAAAACCCAAACCCAGGAGGGACTGAAGACCTGTTTTTGTTTTGTGCCAGTTGGACTGGAATAAATGACTTTTATAAAGCGTGTGTTGTGTTGTTGTGGCGTCGGCCTGCAGGGGGAGCTGAAGCTCCTCAGTGAAGAGCCACCATGAAGAACTTCATCAGAACCAGAACCTGATCAACATCTGGATCCAGATGTGTGTGTTGTTTTCAACTCGTCCTTCTGTCTTCTTCTGTGGCTGTGAAACGCAGCCGCGCCACTTCCTGTCACATGACTCTGAGGACAACAGCAAGGCAGTGTGTCTATGTGTGTGTTTGTCAAGGAGTGACCTTCTCTTATATCTTAGACACACACACACACACAGTCTGTTTCATTTCTCTCACTTCCTCTTTCTCGCACGCACACACACACACACACACACACACACCATACTGTGGTGTGTGTGTGTGTGTGTGTGTGTGTTCTCACAATCTGCAGCTGGGAGAAGGTAAAAGAACTGACTATAGCGCGTGTGTGTGTGTGTGTGTGTGTGTGTGTGTGTGTGATTCAGATGGAGCGATAGAGATATTTAAACTCTCTTCTGTCCTTTTTATAGCAGCAGACTTTCTTCCTTCCTTCCTTCCTTCCTTCCTCTGCCACTTCCTTCCTTCCTTTCCTTCACAACTTCCTTCCATTTCTCCCTTCTCTACCTCCTTTTATTCTTTCTTCCTCTCCACCCTTCTGTCTTTCACTGAAACTCCTTCTCTCCTTCCTTTTCTTTGCTCCCTCCTTCATTTATCATCTTTCCACCTCCATCTGTTTCCTCTGCTCGTGTTCGTTCGCTCCTGTTTTTTTTTCTCACCTTCTTTTCCTCCGTG
>MU269984.1:21144638-21174638 GCA_021432705.1 Caranx ignobilis | reverse complement strand
GCGGGTGAGATTCTTCCACCTTCTTCAATGTTCCCAGACTGAAGCTGACAGAGAAATCAAATGCTAATCGTTAGCTAATGCTAACAATAAGCCTCAGACGTGTGGTGTAAGTGTGCAGCACAGTTCAGCTTGTTGGTCTTTAGTTTCATACATTCTCCTCCACATGATGTGACTGGTTGTTATGATCAATAATGAAGTGTCAGTTAAAAACAAATCAGGTCCACTTATTGATACTCACTGTGTATTGATTGATTTCCAAACATCAATCACGCACTAACACATGAAAACATTCCACCTTAAAATATGCCAGTAGCTGCAAGTGGTAGTTAATTGTCAGTTAGTAGAGATGCATGAAGATGCTAGCTTAGCTTTGTTTTCCTAGCCTAGCCTGTTAGCTTAGCATGACCTCTGTCTGCAGCTCTGAACCTGTTTGAACCTGTTTCTACTGTGACTTCACTCAGAAATAAAGTCCAATAAAAACAGAGCAAATTTCAGAATAAAACATTCAGAGAAAGTGTTGGATGGTGGGTCCAGGTGGGGGGCGGGGCTTTGGGCGACTGCTTTGTTGTGACATCACAAAGTGACAGGAAGTCCTGACGGCTGGTTTTAAGGCTCAGTGTCTGAATACAGGCTGTGTGCATTTCTCTGTGGACTGAGGCTTTTTGAGGAAGCAGTGACGTCCTCTCACCACAGGAGGCGCCGCTGAGCCTGAGCAGTGACAGGAGTGAGCGATCGGCTGCTGAGTGAAGAGGCCGAGGAAACAACATGAGGACAGAACAGCATCTCCCCTGGGGCCTGAAATACTAGGTTTCCCTCCCATCATTACACTGCGCACACACACACACGCGCACACACACACACACACACACACACACACACACACACACACACACACCCTGACGCTGCAGTTTTACCCAGAATGCCTCAGTGGAATTCCAGTCTCCTGGTCGTGTTTAAGTTTAGTCTCTGTTGAGTCGCTGCTCGTAAATAATACTCTCTTTATTCTCACTGTCCCTCAGTCCCTCTCTCTCTATTTTTGTTTCTAGGTCTCTCTCTCTGTTGTCCACCACCCGCTACCCCCCCGCCCCCCCCCAACTCCCACCCGAGGTTTGTGGTTTCACTCCAGCAGCCAGTTTCCCTGCCTCTGTGGAAAATCCCCCCTCCCCTCCCCCTGTTTGGTGAACAGCGGTGGTTTGATCCTGCGGTCTGGGGCTAAAAACGGGACAAACCATTTTCATGCCCAGGGATACATAGCTGGTGGTGTGGGGTTGGAGTCACATGACTGAGGGCGGGGGTCACGGGGTCAAACATTTTCCACTGAAACTAATGCATCAGCTCCAGATTCAGTGTGAGAGTGAGGACACAGGGGGGCGGAGCCTCAGCAGGAGCCTGATCAGCTGATTGGTTGATGTATGGAAACAGCTGACTGAGGTGACAGAGTCCCACTCCCTCTGGACTTTGACAGAGACATTCATGACACATCATGGGCGGGGTCATATTTATGAGACTTGTGAATAACATTTACGTCAAACTCAAACGACAGAGAACACCTGACCTCAAGGTCCACTGTGTCCAATCAGATTACACCCTGCTGTGGTGGATGTATGTCAGAGCATCACATGACCAACACAGTCATTATACAACCTCCTGATGTCAGATGGTGAGAATCCTTATCATACGTCCATAACCACATCTACAAACTGACAGCAGCAGCAACTAACTAACATTAGCACTCAACAAGCAGCTAATATCAGCAGCTAACATCAGCAGCTAACATTAGCACTCAACAAGCAGCTAACAAGCAGCTAACATCAGCAGCTAACATTAGCAGCATCAGCAGTTAATAGGCCTATTGGCAGCTAACATTACAGCAACATCACAGCTGTTTTCCCACAATGCCCTGTACGAGAAGAAGAGGGCGTTACAGATGTTACAGTTTCACATGAACATGGAGCTGAGGTTTGTTGTTTGTTCTGTGAAAATGTATCGAGAGTTTAGAAAGTCCACTGGTCCCTGAAGGCATCACTATGAGGGGTTTAGTTGTTGGAGATCAGCAGTGAACAGGCAGATCATCCATCACACCCACTGTTCACTGGTTGATTGAGTGAAACTTTTCCTCCTGATGGAGCTGCTTCTACTGAACTCTACTTCAACCCTGGAAATCAAACCAGACGTCTCCTGGTGACACGTTCCTCCACTGGTTTCTGACTTAAGGAGCTTATCAAGTCACAGAGGGACGATCCAGCTCCACTTCACCACAGAGGAACCAAACACTCACTGTGCTCTGAAGCCTTTGAACGCCACAGCTTATTACAGCCAGTACAGTCACAGATTAACAGCTGCCACATCTGGATGGGACTGACGCTGCTGCTGCTGCTGCTGCTGCTGCTGCTGCTGGAGCTGCTGCTGCTGCTGGAGCTGCTGCTGCTGCTGCTGCTGCTGCTGCTGCTGCTGCTGCTGCTGGAGCTGCTGGAGCTGCTGGAGCTGCTGCTGCGTTTACAAAGGGACTATTATTTCAACGCTGATCTTCATTTCAAACTGAAGGAGCAGCCAATATTACCTCACTGCAGGTGCACTATATTAATATCTGTGTGTGTGTGTGTGTGTGTGTGTGTGTGTGTGTGTCAGAGATGCAGATATGGCATTGATTAGTTAAACATCTTGATCAGTGATTATTATGGATTTATTCAGGTTTTGAACGTATGCATTGTGACCTAATGCAGAAGGTCCTGGGCTCAAACGCCCAGCTCTGCAGGTACAGGTCTGTGTGATGTTCATGGACGACTCATGAAACATTCAACATCTGACGTCTCTGACACTCAGTAAAGAGAAGTGATGTAAAACACTGGTTTAAAGTCAGAACCTACAAACCAACATCGGCCCCATGTTAAAGCTGTGGTCAATTATCTCCTCTATGATCTCACTGGTTAATAAATACTGATCATGCAGGATCTTTGCTGATTACTGATTATTGAGAAACAGCACAAGAACACAGTGATGAGAGCGTGGTGGAGGGAGGAGCAGCAGCAGCAGCAGGAGGAGCAGGAGCAGGAGGAGCTGGTGTTCTTATGTTCGTGACGAAGCAATAACTCATTAAACTGTGGAATTAAAAAAAAATCAGAAACGGCTGAAGCTGAGTTTTTGTTTTGATCCATGTTTTTCTCTTGGTAACCGACAGTGAGCTGCAGCGGACCCACCCTGACTCCCAGTCTCCACCAGGCTGGAACAAACAGAGGAGAGGCTCAGCTCTTCAGACTGAAGAAGGAACGACAGAGTGAGTTACATACGGCTTCACCTGAGATGAATGTCCATCGTCACATTGTCTTCACCGTTTGATTCCTTCATGATGGGAAATATTTTTACTTCACCTGGCCTGGAGAGCTAATCAAATAAAAACAAGTGATCAGAGATGACCTGTGGCCGAGGGTCCACAGTACAGAGGGTATTACTGTGGTTACACAGGTGATCAGATAAAACTGTCGTTTACTGTGGGACACAAACGCAGCAGTTATAAAAGCAGGACTTCAGCAGCAGCTCAGAGGAAACTCCTGCTCTACATACGCTGTAAAGGCAGATGTTTGGTATAAAGGCCTTAAAACCAGCCGTCAGCACTTCCTGTCACTTTGTGATGTCACAACAAAGCAGACACCCAAAGCCCCGCCCACCACCTGGACCCACCATCCAACAACAACCTGCAGGATCTGGTTTCTCTGAGTGTTTTATTCTGAAAACTGCTCTGTTTTTATGGGATCAGTCAGAAAACAGTCAGCCAATCAGAAGAGAGGCTCAGAGCCTCCTCTCTTCTGATTGGCTGACACTGGCCTGCTGAGCTCCAGAGAGAAGCTTTAAAGGTCTTTTATTGGATGTGTGATTAGCTCCTTCTTCTCTGTCGAGCTGCACAGTGAGTGAAGTGAAGAAGTGAAACTGTCAGAGGAAATAAAGAGTGAAGCTAACGAGTTTTCACTAATTACACCCAGTGCATTAGTGCGAGATGACATCAGAGCCACAACACGCCTGCTCTCCTCGAGTCTCTATCAGCTCTGCTCCACTCAGCATTAACACGCTGCATCACTCGACCCCTCCCTCCTCCGATGGGAATGGGGACATGGTTGCCGTGGCAGCCAGCATAAACAAACAACAGCGATACCATGGAATACCGCAAAATATTTACAACCACTGGACACACACACACACACACACACACACACACACACACCACGTCTCTCCCATCACACACACACAGTGCTACACTGCACGGACACACATACCTCCTCACGTTTTCTCTCTCTCTCTCACACACACACACACACAAGACGACCGTTGGTGGTGTTCTGGTTGTTTTGGTCCTTGGCGATGGCGCCATAGCAACCACTCAGCTATTACATCACCTCCTGGAGAAGGAGAAGAGACTCTGAACAGACACTCAAGCTGTCTCCTTGTCTCTTTCAATTTCAGATGTTGTGGTGTTGTGGGAGAGGTCGTTCTCTAAAACATGACACACACACACACACACACACACACACACACACCTAGTCCTCCCCTCATGCCTCTGCTCTGTGGACGCCGCCGCTGCCACGACTCAGGCTCAAGGAAGTTAGATGGATGAGGAGGCGTTTTGCATACTGCAGCCAGCATGGTGGAAAATGTTCAGGTTATCTCAGCAGCTGATTGAAACACACACACACACAGCTGACGGCGTTATCAGTCAGGCAACACAGCGGAGTGTGTGTGTCAGAGCCTCTGTCTAAACATTAGATTAAACTGCTTCCTCTAGATGGCCAATCAAAGCCAACGACCCGCGGATGGCTGTATTCAAACTCAGAGGTTGACCAGCTCCGACTGCGAGTGCTGATAAGATAAGAGCTGTTTGGAGTTTATGATCCACTGATAACCACCTAATGATCCCAGCACGGCTCACTTTACATGTCCTCACATGGAGAGAGCATATGTGTAACATACGTGGTGAATGTAACAGAAGGATCCATCAGTCAGTGATGAACATGAACGGGATGAAGCGTGTCAGGACAAACGTACATGTTTGTTTACCTGCTGCAGGCAGAAACAGTAAATCAGACGGAGGACACTGACAGAGATGAAAAATGATGTCACATCTGGGACTGATTTAAAGACGACTGCTGAGTAAGTTCAGGTCCTGAGGTTTTGGCCAAACTGGAGCAGGAGCAGGACTCTTATATAACTGACCCCACATCAACCTGAGAGGCTGCACTTCCTCTCCTGACCACTAGAGTGAGTCTCCATCAGTGACATGTTCACAGTTAATTATGATCATCATACCTGCAGCCGGTGAGGAGGTTTCGTCAGTGGAGGAAGAGATCAGCGGGTCAAAGAGAGGACTCACCATGCCGTGGTTGAGCCACTGAGGGATGAAGTTGTCCAGTAGTCTGGGGTAGACCAGGTCTCTGTCGTACAGGTACAGGCTCCAGAAGGTGAAGACCACGAACTGAGAGACAGCAGGAGACCAACACACACACGAAGTTAGAAAACAACAGCTTCTGTCTGTGTCAGTTTCTGTAACTTTGACCAAATATTCAACTTTACATTTTATTATAATCATCTAAAACTGCAACATGACGCTCCACTGATCAGTCAGGTCACTGATACGTAAGTGTGGGTCCTAAATGCTAACATTTAGCCTAACATCAGACGTTTATGGAGTCTCCTCTGGAGCTGAATGGGGTTAGCCTGCTAGCTAGCTGGTTAGTGTGCTAACTTCAGTAGCAGGAAAGAGGCGACACAAACAACAGTTGACTTTGGTGTTTCCTCTCACATCTGGAGACAGATGTTTGTGAGTAAAGGAGTTAAGTTTCTTCCAGACTGGTAATGCTAACATTAGCCATGTAGCAATAGTGAAACCTATGAATAGCCCCTTTAAACGTTAGCAAGCTAGTGTTAGCATACATCTCATGTATGTACTGAGTGTTATATCATCACAACCACCCCAGCAAGCTACTGACAATTAGCCTTCTTGTTTTCCTGATGCCCCCCCCCCAGCATGCACCCAGAACATCCTGATGGTCGATTGCCGCCTGTCCCACACTTCCTGAACGCACCACAAGTGAACAGGTCCTTGGTCTAATGTATCCCCAGCAGGCGCTCTGGACCCGGGCCAGACCATGTTATACAGGACGGGGCTGGAATTACCTGCTCCGTCATCTGGGTTCCAGTTAGAGGCATCTGAACCAACCTGCCCCCCCCCACCCCCCCACCCCTCCCCATTGTTCTCTGCTTTCAACAAGCCAGTGGTGGCAGGAAACACACACACTTCATCACATATACACACACACATATTTTCCACCCAGCACCTTCACACTAAAAGTAGACGCCCATATGGACACACACACACACACACACACACACACACACACATATGGAAGAGTAATATATGCACCTGCACACTCATGCATGTATACAACACATACAAGCACACACACACACACACACACACACACAGTCTATCCATATCAGTCAGACTAGGTTTCCAGACATTAGCTGTGGTGATAATCATGTCTATTGTACTGTGTGTAAACTGAACTGTGTGTCCAACTCACGGCGCCATGCCAGCTGACTGCGGCCATAGGTGTGTGTGTGTGTGTGTGTGTGTAACAGAGAGGATGTGTGTGTTTTAGTACAGACCGTGCCAGAGATTCAACTGGCACTGTGGCTGCTCACAGCAGTTTGTTATCAACTGAGTGTGTGAATGTAGAGTTACATATTCATGACTGTGTGTGTGTGTGTTGAAACAGAGGATATGGTTGCTGTCGGACAGGTTCCTCAGTGTGGCAGCTACAGGGCAATCCGCCAACTGCAATCTTGAATAAAGGAACGTGTGTGTGTGTGTGTGTGTGTGTGTGTGTGTGAGGCAGAACCATGTGAGCGTTGTGTGAGCAGCCTGAGGATCAGACAGAGGTCAGCGTCTGTCTGAAGCAACAGAGGACGACTGCACTGTTTCCTCTGTCCTGTTCATTCAGTCGAACTGAGCTGCTGAAGGTGCACCAGACCAGGCCTGTTCACACCTGTTCACGCCTGTTCACGCCTGTTCACACCTGTTCACACCTGTTCACACCTGTTCACACCTGTTCACACCGGTGGAGACCTGTAAACACCCCTGATCACATCTGTACACACCTGATCACAGCAATCACCACTTTGGGCCGTGCTCTAACCACTGGGCTACCAAGCACCTCCACAACTGTTCACTTCCTTTGATTTTCAAAGGTCATAGGTCAGAGAGAGATCACACAACAAAAAAAATTAACCTCAAGACCGTGAACAAATTGGACTAAAGGACAAACAGGTGAAATTCTGGTGGTCAAAGGTCAAAGGTCAAGTTCATAGTGACCTCAGACAACACATTAAACCAGGCTGAGCAGTGGAGAGAATTAACACTGTTGACCTTTGACCTACATGTTGTCCTCCTGATCACACACACACACACACACACACACACACACTGGATTCATTCAGTCAGTAAAACAACCTTCTGAAGCTGCTGCAGGTGTAGAGCAGCTGAGGGATTATTGGTGATTATTGATTGCCTCCAATAACTGATTCTAGTCCAGGCTGCCTGCATCATGTGACC
The DNA here is from genome assembly GCA_021432705.1 of Caranx ignobilis. Taxonomy (NCBI): domain Eukaryota; kingdom Metazoa; phylum Chordata; class Actinopteri; order Carangiformes; family Carangidae; genus Caranx; species Caranx ignobilis. The sequence goes on along the minus strand of MU269984.1, from coordinate 21,167,038 downwards.
GGGCTGCCTGCATCATGTGACCCACTCAACAGGAAATAAAGAAATAAAGGTCTGAAGAAGAAGCTGCTTGTCTGGGCGAGCTCGAAATCATCAAACACTCAGAGCATCTGATACAAACACGTCCATAATGAGGGGTTTGTAGAAGAACTGGGGGGGGGGGGGGGGGGGTTATTCTGCAGAGACATTACTCAGGCCTTTGATTCCTGCAAGACATGCTGATCCTTCCCCAGGCTGTGTCTGTGTGAGTGTATCTGTGTGTGTGTGTGTGTGTGAGTGTATCTGTGTGTGTGTGTGTGTGTGTGTGTGTGTGTGTGTGTGTGTATCTGTGTGTGTGTGTGTGTGTGTGTGCTCACCGCTCCGACAGGGAAGGCCAGCACCGCCATCATCCAGTCCCTCAGGCCAATCAGCTTCCTCAGCTGCCGCTCCTGCTCCCTGCTGTCACCTGCTTTAGTCAGCAGACTGGACACATCGATCAGGACACACAGGCCGAAAAACACCGCCTGGATCACCTGCACACACACACACACACACACACACAAAGTTCAGTGAGCTCTTTAGTCATGCACCGCACTTTCACAAAACCAACACTTCAAAGACATTGACAGAGGAGGAAATGAAGGAAGAGCTTTGATGGTAAATTTCTGTAAGCGTCACAAAAGAGGGAGAGAAGAAGAGTTCAGAGACAAGAGGAGTCAAAATGCCTCCTTCAGAATAAAAGTAAATGTTTCTATTAAAGCTCCATTAAAGCCTTAAAAACAGCCGTCAGGACTTCCTGTGACTTTGTGATGTCACAACAAAGGAGCCACCAAGCCCCGCCCACCAGCCAACGCTTTGCAGGATTTGGTTTCTCTGAGTGTTTTATTCTGAAATTCTGAAAACAGTCAGCCAATCAGAAGAGAGGCTCAGAGCCTCCTCTCCTCTGATTGGCTGACACCGAGCTGTTGTTACTGGAGCTCCACAGAGAAGCTGAGAGGAGATTTTCTCATGGATCAACGCTTGAGATAAAAAGTATAAAACATGGAGCTTTTATGCTGAAATCCAATGACACAGAATCATCTTCCAGCGAGCGAGGCCGTTTCCATTTCATTGCCCGTCGCCTAGCAACACGATCTCAAACTTAAAGCTCTTGAATGCCAAACACATCCTGTACTTGACTTCCCCAGTTAAAGCAGCACTTGTGTGTGAAGGCGGCCGACACTGAAGCGTCAGGGACACGACGAGCTCGTCCTCGTCTGAATCATCACAGCTGCTCCTCTCTCCAGTCAGTGTCAGAACCAGAGACCAGGATGCTGAAAATGGATTTAATAACCAGCAGAAGAGTCACCATCAAGCGTCTGTGGTTATTGGATAGAACTGCCCCTAACCCTGTATACTGCATATCTGTCCAGACTCTGGTGACCTGACACAACAGTTGTTAGAAATCTGTTACACATCGTCCTTGGTCAGAAGATGCTTCCTCCTAAGTGTTAGTTGAACTGTAGTGGTGCGGTGAGTTTAGATGTTCCACCATGAACCAGGAGACTGCAGTGGCCACGTAGCACCTACAAATAAACAAGTAAATACACACGTGGAAAACTAATGTAAATGTCACACAGGTTCTTCTGTCTGGAGTTTTTCTCAGGTCAATATCCAAATCTCAGGAGCTGCAGTTTCCTTTGAAATGTGTGATGACATTGTTGTGCATCGTCAGCAGCACCATACGTGTTGTGTTGCTATGGAGACAAAGGAACACTCCAACCTTGATGTGAGCCTCCAACATGGCTGAGATCAATGTTCAGCCTCCACCTCTCTCTCTGTAACGAAACACTCCCGTCGATATGTCCACAGTGATGGATCTGACCTTCTTCTCCACAGAAAGAGGGAGAGGATACACCCCCCCCCCAGGCCCTGCGGGAGGATCTGGTGTTGCCCAGTGGGTGAGGGGAGGACTGGATGTTGGGAGGCGAGCAGATGCCTGTTCACATCCAGTTATGTGTGTGTGTTAGTGTGTGTAAATCATCCACAGTCAGATTTAATGTAGCTTCCCTGCTACTTAGATAATGACTTTCTATGAGGACTCAGCTAGCGATGAGTCTCTAAATGCTAACAACCCTCTCTCAGATTTGTGAAACAGATCTAAAAGCAATTGTGTCAGTGTAGCACCAATTGTGCAACTTCTCATGTTGCACACACACTAACACACACACACACAGAAATGATTAAGAGCCAGATGTTGTAGCAGTGTGTGTTTCCTGGCTGCTAGTGTGTGTGCAGGTCATTAAAAACACAGTTAACCAGGAGGAGAGGTCTAATGTGGAAAATATGACACAGCTATTTCTCACGCTTACACACAGACACACACACACATACCCACACACACAGACACACACACACACACACACACACACACACAGGTATGCACTTCAGAGGGGATAGCTTAGAAAACTCTAATGATGTTTATTGGCCTTTGGAGCCAGTTATCAATCAATATTTGATTAGGTGCATGTGAGTTATTGTCAGTAATCGTTATAAATAAAAAAGCAGAGCCGGCGTAATAAGCACAACTGTTGCTGTTGTTGTGACTGTTGCTGTTTGTGTTGTTTCATTTGCACTTTTACAGCCTCTGCAGCAGAAACAGGACGAAGCAGCAGCACCACCAACAGTGCGCTGATGTGTTGTTGCAGCTAGCTCGTGGCTCATGTTAAAGCTAGCGCGCTAACAGCGTAGCTCTTCGTGTGTGTGTGCGCTTTGTTCTGTATGAATGGGATCTGTGTGTGTGTGTGTGTGTGTGTGTGTGTGTCCCGTGTAAACTCCTTAATTTAATATTTCACATGAGAATCAATGACACAGAGTGGAGCTTTTATGAGAACATTAACCGGCTCTGTCTAATCCCTGAAACCTCAGAGCTGATCCTGTTTATATGTGTTCTAATCATTTATCCTGCTGCACATCACATGATCATTATTGATTATTATTGACTTTTACAGATAAATCTGTTGCTGCAGTCTATTTTAATTTCTCAGGTGAAGCACTTTTTGCTGTGTAAATAAAGTTTATTATGATTATTGTTATTAAACCTTTAACAGACGCAGCATAAAGCTTTAAATCCGTAGTTATGTGGAGTAGGGAGTCCCAAGATGGACGACAGTGTGACAGCTCTTATAATTATATCAAGAGTAGAAAACTACTTTATTATTCTTAGCCTAATGAAGTTATATATAATTATCATTAATCCTGAATCTGCCCTCGCAGCCGTCTCTTCTTTCTCTTACATCTGCACAGCTGCTGGTAGACGGCTGGAGGAAACCTATATTCTCCTGTTTAAAAACATTGATATTTGACTGAAACGTCTGATTATATTTTTATGGAAACCAAACCCGCGTGTCTGTTGTATGGAGGTGGTGTTTCTTTAAACGGCAGAGAGACTGAATGAACAGGCCTGTTTGTGTGTGAACCATTATAACTACAACACTGCGTCAGCAACGGCCGAACTAAACCAGGATTTTTTAAAGCTGCGTTGATTTAAGCTGCTTTTCTCAGCGCTGTCATCTTTACTGTCGGCTGTGCAAAGACTTCAAAGCCCCGTGATTGGCCGTTTCCTGACAACAGGCACTTTGGGAGTCGTAGTAGTGAACGCCTACCTGAAGGTTGTTATTTATTTATTTATTTTATGTGTATGAGCTTCGTACCTTCGACTTTTCATCAAAGCACCAGATCCTCTCTGAGTCAGGTCTGACTTTTTTTTTGTGCTGATGATTTAAGCAGGAGAGTTTCATGTGGATCCAAACTCCAACAGTGAGTCACTGAACATCGTCTGTGGAAAAATGAATGGGACTTCAAGTCTGGAACCAGCAGCGCCATAAATAACCACTCCCACACACATATATATATATATATATATAATAAAAACCGGTGTTGTACGGTGGCCCTTAGAGGTCAGAATTAGGAAAATACAACACATGAGCTGCAAGTTACTCAGGAAGTGTTTCCAGGGGACACTAAAAAGTGATGAACCAGACTGGGATGAACTTGTATTGATAAATTATTGATAACACATCAATGATCAATACTTTTAACTTCAAACAAATACAACAAAACATCAACCAAACATGTGCACCAGCCTGGTTCATCACTTTTTAGTGTCCCCTGGAAACACTTCTGTTGTGTTGTATTTGCTGCATGTTTGTGAGTTTTTGTTGTTGTTGTTTGTGTTTTCTGTTGATTTTATGTTCACTTTAATTTTATATTAAGTATTTACACTGTTTTCTGTCATTGTTTTTATGCTGTCGTCTTGTCTCTTCACTGTAACGTGGAATCCAAGTAGCCTAAATGAGAACTTCCTGTCGTCGTCTCCCTGAATAAATAAAGGTTAAAACATTTGAATAAATAAATAAATGGAGCTTCTCAAATCATTTTCAGTGGCTCATTCGTACTAACCTGAGTAAAATCTACATTTCAGTTCACAAAAGTCATATTTATAGGATTTTCCTCTGCCTGTGTCTGTGTGCTTTATCGTAGGCGGCAGAGCACTGAGCCCTCGGGGCCACCGTAGCTCCGTGTTTATGAGGGTAACACCTGCATTAAAGGTTTGACTGTGACTATAAATCATTAAAACGCTGCTGACACTTTTCCTTTTGTTTACTGGAGAATGTCCACAGTCAGCAGCGGTGTACGCGCGGCGCGCTCCCGCCCCGCTCCAACGGTAGAGTGGCAGGGGTGCACGTGAAGCCTTACGCCCGGACGCTCCGGGTCACACGCGCTGAAATCACCGGTGAACGTCGCCGCCTGTTTGGCACACACCGGGTCTGAACCACCGCAGTCTCTCTGCGCACCGCCTCGTGCTCGAGTCGCGAGCGGCGGATCAAACACCGGAACAAAGAGGGCGGGAAGCGGAAACCAGGCACGAGCGTTTAAATCTAAAGACAACGCGGAGCAGCGAGTCTGCGGCGGGGAGCTCGTTCACCGGGGGAGGGGGGTCAGTTCAGACCGGGGAGGTGGAGGGTGTGTGTGTGTGTGTGTGTGTGTGGGGGGGGGGGGGGGGGGGGGGGGGGGGGGGGGGGGGGGGGTCTCCGGTCTTACCAGGTCGATGAAGGTGAGGAACTTCCAGCTGCCGCCGTAGGTCTGGTGAGCCGGCATGTCCAGCGCTTTGTAGTGGCACAGGATGGAGAAGTAGGACAGCAGGATGGCGACCCGCAGGACCTGCGACGGGATCAGCGCCATGATGCTCGCTCCGTGTCTGCTTCACCTGCCCCGCCGGTACCGCTCCGAACCTGCTTCACCTGTCTCTCTGCTAACGGCTAACCCCGTGTAGCTACACCTGGCTGCACCGTTCCCCCTGTGTCTGCGTCTCCTGCCCCCTCCGACTGTCGACTGCTTCCGTGTTGTGATGATGACGACGATGACGTCAGGGGGCGGGGCCCTGCAAGCGCACAGGGCGACAGGCAGCACAGAGGGCAAGTGAATATAGGTGTGTGATAGAAACAATAACGATAACAGAGCAGCCAAGTCAACTTTACTTATACAACAATATACCATTAATATGAAAGAGATGAGCAGAACAAACCAGATGATGTGACGAAGATCAAAGAAGGAAAACAGCTACATGAACATCACATGTAACTGACGTCAGAACGTGTTTATTTAAAGTACATGTAAATGAAACTGAAGATTGCACCAGGCAGAAAATGTTTTCAGAAATGATAAAGTCCTGCTGTTTTAGCTACAGAACTGAACGATAATAAAACTCTGATCATCATGAAATTTACATTCAGTAGAATAAATGTTGTTTCATCGTGTCACCTGGTTCAGGAATGGATCAAAGTGAGTTAAAGTGAGGGAACAGAGAGGATGCCGACAGACGCTCAGAAAAAAAAGAGAGAGCCTCAGCAGGCGAGAGAAGAGGTGATGCTGTTGCCACGGCAACACCGAGTATAGCTACTCAGGCAGAAGTGTAGTGCTGTTTCTGCACTTACAGCTTCATGGATGGATGGAGGGACACACACACACACACACACACACTTACACATGTCCTGACACAGTCAGTACTCAGCCTCCACATGAGCCAGGGTCTGTGTGTTTACATACATGTTCTGTAGAGACAGAGTGCAACTGAGGCGTCACCTGCAGCTCCAACATACAGCACAGAGCTCACTGCCTCATACAGAACAGATCTCCATCTATCCTGTTCCTGAAGGATAATCAGCACGTTGCTGAGGAACATTGGGTTTGTCATGATTATTGAAGCCCTGGCACTGATGCATGTTTGAAGCCGTCTGCAGGAGGGTCAAAGCACTGCAGCTTAACAAAAGACAAACACAAAGACACATGACAACCTGTTCTGCAAAGTGCAAGTGTTTCCAGGGGACATTAAAAAGTGATGCAGATGCATCATATCTCTGTCCAGCTGGAGCTGGTGGAGACCAAACATGGAGATTAAAGAAGGATTTAATCAGTCATATCACCACTGGGTGTGTAAACTAGCAGCTAGTTGCCATATCAGCAGAAGACATGATGATAGGATGGATGTCAGTAGCAGGTTCACGACTCATTCCCACTGCCCCCAAGTGGCCAAAACTTGATGCAACTTCCTCATTGTGTAGCATCTGTCAGCTGGAGTGGGGGGTGGGGGGCTGTCACTGATCTCCACGCAGATGACTACTCAAGCATATGACACCAAATTATACCCGGATTTCCGTAAGAGTGCAGCAGAGGACTCTATAAATATGCGTCCTCTGACAGGATGAGCACTGTTTCAGTGCGACACACATGTTGTTCTCCGAGGGTCCAGAAACATCTGTTTGATTGTAAACATCTGACGGAGATCTGCATGGCTGCAGCTCGGAGTTTCTGCTGTTTAAATGCATGGACGTGTGTATTTCATGTATGTAGTTTGGCATGTGTAGCGGTTGTCTGACCATGAAATGGTGCAGGGCCTCCACCATCTGCTGCAGGACAGTGGTCAGACTGGTTCGACAAAGATGGCTGATCATTTGGTCTCAGCGGGGGTGAACCTCCAGCTCTCCCTCCTTGTCCGTGTCTAATTGTCTGTTTTTCTCTTCCAGACCAGTTGCTGACAAAACCAGTCCTGGTACCTGAGCTCTGCGCCTGCTCTGATCTGGTTTGGTCCGGTTTAGGTCACTACTGACTGAGGATCATGAATGTTACCTGCTAATCAAGACGAGCTTCTCCCTCTAGGCCACTGGCATGAAATCAATGTTGTGTGTTGGATAATAGAGAATTATCAATACATGATGATCAGCTGAAGATACACTTAAATTACACTAAAGATCAACACTGAGGACATGTGATCTCTGATGTGCTGTTCACATTCATCACATAATATTACATAAGATAACATATGGCCCTCTTGTGTACCGTTGCTAAAGCTAGCACCACTTTCAGCTTTTTGTTGTTGTGATGTTTGGACATGAGGCTTGGGGATGAAGCCTGGCTAAAGGTAAATGTCTTTGACTGTTTACTGGTCCTTTATCATTCAAAGCATCTTCCATTTCATTTCATTAAACAGGTTACTATAGAAAATGGAGGACAGTACCATGGCTAATGAAATGAAATCCAGAGAGATATGACAAGATAAAGAGCCAATAAAAAGACCAATATACAAATATAATAATAAACAAATAAATGAGAAATATAAATACTGACGATGAAACAATATAATTGACAAGAACATTTAAAAAAGGACAAAACTAAACTGGGAGGAAAAACTCCTACCGTCGTGGAACCGGAGTAATGACAGTGCGCATGCGCAGAGAAACGCAATTTCAAAGTTCAGACCGGAAAAGGCAGCAGTGTCGAGTAAACAAGCCACCGGTGCTAGCTTTTATTCTCGGAGTGATGTCTGCAGCGAGTCTGAGACAGAGGGGTGTTAGAGGAGGAGCTCGGCGTCGTTCAGGACTCACTCGGTGTGTGGTTTCTCTTCGTAGCGGGAGAGAGAGCGGGAAAGAGAGCGGCGTTAGCGGTGCGCTAACCGCCGTTAGCAGTATGCTAACCGCTAACCGCCGTTAGCATATTACCAACCGCTAACCGCCGTTAGCATATTACTAACCGCTAACCGCGTTAGCATATTACCAACCGCTAACCGCCGTTAGCATATTACTAACCGCTAACCGCCGTTTGCAGTAAACTAACTACCGCCGTTAGCATATTACTAACCGCTAAGCGCCGTTAGCAGAATGCTAACCGGAGCTATAGCCGGATGCATGAGCGCGTCAGGCTGTTGGTGCTTCAGCTACAGAGGCGACGAAGACGACTCCTCCTGGCGGTAGTTCCCGAGTCAGCAGCCGGCTGTGTGTGTGGGACCATGGCGGACGGAACACAGGTGAAGACACAGGTACGTTCTTAAAGAGTCACCTGGGTGTGGTGGTCCCAGGTGTGCCGGTACGCGCTGCCTTGTTCAAGGGCTCCTCGGTGCTGAGTGAGTGAGTGAGTGAGTTTACTGGTTCAAACTAGTGACAGAAGAGGTCTGGAAGAGTTATGTGGAAAATCCCACACAGTGGAGTGTGTGTGTGTGAGAGGGGGGGGGGGCATGTATGAGAAGTTTCCTATTGTGGAAATAAGCCTTGCTATACCAGGATGTCAGTTTCCCACTTCACAGAGGGGCACACACACACACACACACACACACACACACACACACACTGCCAGCTCTGTGGGGTCTCTGAACAGTTGGCAGCAACACGTTTCCTCCTGCTCCTCCTGCTCCTCCTGCTCGTCTCCTGCATGTTTGACAGTGTGTGGAGTAATTACACACAGTGAACACAGTCATGATGTTTCTACCACCTCCACCTCAGCTCCTCTGATTTAACCACCTTCCCTCCACCACTGTGTAAATCTATAACAAAATGATTATGGTGCTGTTGAACTCAGCGTCTGATAAGATTAGCACTGTGTGTGTGTGTGTGTGTGTGTGTGTCTTCACTCTGGTCTGATCTCTTCATCTCTTGTTCGACAGCGTCATCAGAGCGCACGGCGGTGATAACTAGGAGGAAGTACAGCCAGCAGTGAGCAGACACGGTGAATGCACTGACACATCAGAAGCTCGTCATACACACATGTAAACAATGTGCAGATTAACATCATTGCCGGAGCTGTTCGTCTCTCCTCCGTATCCATGGTGATTCTGTCGTCATAGTGACTCATCGCCCGCCAAAATAAAAGCAAGCCTCACGTGAAGGTGCTGTTACTTTAGGTTATTTAGACACAGCATGTTTTCCTCTTCATATCTTTGTCTAACGTGTGTTATCGTGTGTGTGACTGTGACAGTTCACATGAGATCCAGTGTCAGTACTGACGCTGAGCAGTAAGGGGCGCTGTTCAGCCCCAGACCACCTCCATTGACAACACTCAACAGTGTGTACCCCCCCCCCCCACCTCCTTCTCAGGACGTCCTCCTCCTCAGACTGTTATCTCTTAGGTAGTTTGACCTTCACCCTGGAGCGTTTATGTAACAGTTGTGCCACACCTTAACACACTGATGACTCTCTGTGTGTGTGTGTGTGTGTGTGTGTGTGTGTGTGGCTGGGGAAAGACACAGTGACAGGGATTAATGTGGCTGTGGGAAGAGAATCAAAGACCAGAAGATGGAAAAATGTGCAATGTTATTCTGTGTGTGTGTGTGTGTGTGCATAAAAAAGTGTGTGTCAAGCAAAAACAGCTTGCTCACTTGTCAATCTGTGGGAAACTAGGAGTGGTAGCAAAGGGGAGCGGTCCGTGTGTGTGTATGAATAAGCATTAGTAATCAGTCAGCTGTCACAGAAGTGCTTTGTCTTGCATAGCGTTACAGTTTGACTCTGGGACAAGAGCCTGAGGCCATTGCCCAGCTGTGTGTGTGTGTGTGTGTGTGTGTGTGTGTGTGTACCTCCCTTATGTAATGGATTATTCATAACTTCCCATAACTACTCATCATCAGCTTCCTTGTTCATGGATGTTTTTCTTTACACTGTACAGTGGATGCAAACGGTGAATAGAGGAGGATTTAGGGTTCCAGTCTGGGACTAAGACCAGAACATCAGAGCTCAAACACATGACTCACATCCTGGGATTGTGGCCGAGCCTGCTCCTTCACCCCGATACCCGCTCACTCTGGTGGTGAGAGGAACTGGCACCGGTATCACATCTGTGTCCCAGTCGGAGAGGCTGCCGCTGCTAACGCTGAGGAGCTGCAGACGGTTAGTGTTATCTCTGAGTCAGCCATGTAACAAGCTCAGGCTGCTTCAAGGAGTCATAAATCAACTAATCAGATGACTGTGTGTGAGAGCGTGTGTGTGTGTGTGTGTGTGTGTGTGTGAGAGAGAGAGAGAAAAAAACCCAAACAAATCATGAACCTTTTAGCCTCGTTTAGCTCTTATTTTGGTTTCAGAGCTCAGTGCCCTGGTTCACAGAGGGAGAATACTACTACTGATAGTACTGATACTACTGATACTACTGATACTACTGATACTACTGATACTACTGATACTACTGATAGTACTGATACTACTAATACTACTGATACTACTGATACTGATACTACTGATATTACTGATACTACTGATACTACTAATACTACTGATACTACTGATACTACTGATATTACTGATAGTACTGATACTACTAATACTACTAATACTACCAGAACTGAAACTAGTAGTACACTGATGATGTTAGTAGTAGCTGAGTGTGCCTTAATGATGCTCTGTCTGTTTATGATGGTGTCAATAAAGCTTCTTTGAATTTGAATCTAACTCCATGAGGTGGATACAAACTCCTCTGCCAAAGGAAAGATGTTAATGTTGCTCCACGTCAGCAGGATGTGTAAATAGGTCACCCTTTGCTAGCATGCTAACCGTGCTAGGTGTTGGGTAGTGTGAGGTCACGTTTCAGAGCCCGTGTGTGTGTGTGTGTGTGTGTGTGTGTGTGTGTGTGTGTGTGTGTGTGTGTTCGGCTGGACTCATGATTGGGCCTCGGTCCAGGATCCACAGCATCCATGGTCCAGCTCCTCCTGGTCCTGAGCCTGTTGAAGCTGAGTGACTGTTAAACTTTTGTCATTGTAACGTCAACAAAGCAGCACATTGTTATGAATGGGTGGATTTTTATGTGATGGATGATGTGTTTTCCCACTGTGCTTATTTTTATCTGCAGCGTCCAAAGAGACGCTTCTGTCGTCAAAAACAAACTGAAACAACGATTAATGAGCAGAAATCCACCGAGTTCCATAAAAGTGAAACAGCACATGTGAAAAACTCTGACACCTACCTCATCAACGTGACAGCTGGACTGGAGGCAAGGCAAATTATTAAAGTTCTGACTCATCTGAAGACGAGGAGCAGGAGGAGGAGGAGGAGGAGGAGGACGCTCAGCAGAGAGGACGTTTATCAATGACAGACAATCTGCAGAAGAAGAGCCTCCGGCCTCCACCTTCCTGCTCACACTCCTATTAAAAGCAGATGCAAATGTCTCCATCAGACGCAGCAGCAGCAGCTCTGTCGCCATGGTGCTGTGTTGCCACGGCGTCGCCATGGGGACTCCGGGGTCACCAGTGATGAGATCACATCCCGATGAGCCTCTTATGGGAGATGGCAGGCTTTAATCCACTTATCACGCCAGCCAGTACACACACACACACACACACACACAAGTATATGGGCTACGCAAGAGGACTTTCATTGAGAACTGGTGCCGCTGGAGGTCAGAGATCTGACCACATCCCTCCATCCCTCCATCCCTACAGGGTCTATTCTCACTCTTTCTCCTCCCAGTGTTTAAACCATGGTGGTTTCATGTTTGCTAAACGTTCCCAGAGTCTCAGAAATCACTCTTTATGCACACGAGCCGCTCTGAGCTGCACAACGTCTTGGAAACAGACCAGGGAAAACTTTTTCTGGCTCCAGGCCTGGATGAGCAATTTTCCTTTCAATGACCAGGCGCCATCTTGGAGTCCGGTGTGCCGCTCCTATAATACATCCATACATGATCTCAGTATGGTCATCTCTGATCTCACGATCAGTAGAGATGGGCTTTATTGATCGCAGGCATGTAACACACAATACAACAGAAACATCTTTGAATAGAAACATGTAAGTGTTAAGGATACACTGGTCGAATAGTGAGACTGGATATCGGCCCAGATGTTGGCTGACAGTTGGATCAGGTATCAGATGATGGAGCTGATCCACGATGCTGATCTGTTCACTTCAGTGTTTGTGAGGCAGCTTGCTGGAAGACAACAAACACAGAGCAACAGCCTTTTACAGAGTCAGGAAAGTCATGTTAAAGTCAAGCTGATGCCTTCACTGTCTTTTCCATCTCAACAGTGGTATCGGCCGATGCTCTAAGCCCAGGTAAAAAGCTGGATCAGTGCATCCCCAGTAAGAAGGGACTGTTGCTAACCCTGTAGCAACCTGTGATAGCCTTTCATGGGAAACCTGCCTGCTAGCTAAACAAGCTAGCTTCTGTTTGTAGCAACAGCAGCCTCCATGCTTTCAGTTGGACAGGTGTGTCACTCGCTGTTCACTACTTTTGACTTCCTAGTACTCCACAGGGTTGATGGGGGGGGGGGGTCTGTGCCCCATGTGAGGGAGGTGAAGTGTATTGTGGTCATGAATGAGGAGAGGGTTTAGCAGGAGATTGATGGATGGGTTATTGCAGTCAGGTGTGCCTCGTTCTGGATCAGTGTGGTGCCGACAGAGTTGAGTCATGTGGCAAAGCTGTGAAGATAATGTGGAGGAGGTTTGTCCACCTGATTGGATCCAGGTCATCAGGACTGATCAGAAAACGTTTGGACGGTCTCCAACAGGTCGTGATTTATGATATTCATACATCTCATCAGAGGCCGTGGTGCGGATCCTGTCCCCACCCCTGTGGCTGGTACTTCACAGATGAAGCGCAGAGAGCCGAGGTGTTGGGAAGAGCTTGAATCACAGATAAACCGACAGATGAAGTGGCAGAGAGCTGCCAGAGGGAGGTGGGATTCACACCACTCCTGCTGTTCCTGCTGGAACATCAAGAAACGCAGCTTAAAGAAACGACACGTCGCTCCTCAGGTGACGCTGGTTAAAATCAGACCCAGGACGCCTGCAGCTCATCAGCCCTCAGTGTCTTCATCAGCTCATCATCTCTGCACTCTGAGGCTCCGAACAAAGGACCAGCACCTTTAAAACCGCCTGAGATGAGACTAAATGATGTTAAAGAGCTGTGACATCAGTGAAAACTCAACAACACACGGTCACTGCACTGCTCGTTTCCCTGTCAATGGCTTCCTCCTCCTCCTTGTTCCCTCTCACCTTGAATGACTTGTAACTGCGCTGTCAGTGTTCGGACGACACGGAGACAGTTATCAGACCATTATGTGTCATTACCTGTTCCCCCGTACAATGGGAGCTGTTTTAAGGACGGCTGACATCTTCGGTCTTGACTGGTTTATTATCACAGCGGACTATGACGAGCTGATGCTGTTCCTGCTCCTGTCAGAGGAACTGAACCTGCGTTGCCTCAGGGACAAGACGCTCTGAGTCCGGCCTCTGATTAAAGCTGCCACCCACAAGCATGTGATTTAGTGTATAAGCAGGAGGCCTGTACTGTACTGTACTGTACTGTTGTTGTTGTTGTGGACAGGTGGCAGTGGACAGGTGAGCTGGACTCCTGCTCTCCTACATGTTGTTCAGAGTGTGTCAGTCAAACACTGTGCTGAGTGCCTGAGCAGAGGAGTGAGGTGAGAGCAGACAGGTTACCTTCACACTGGACACGGTGTCATGTGATATAATCAGAATAAAGTCACATCCATGTTAATGATAGATTCATGTTCCATGTGTTCGTGATGTTCATTTACATGCAGAGGCTGTGATTTGACGTCGTGTTGCATTAATGCTTTCACTTCCGGTCTTGACGCAGGCAGAGCTGAGCGCAGAGGCAGACAGACAGGCGGCCAGCAGGCGGTAAGACGTGCAGGCAGTCAGACAGACAGTCAGACAGACAGGTCGCTCCAGAGGTGACCGGGGAATCCTGCTCTCTCTGTGCCTGCAGACAGAGCCTCCTCCTCGGCCACTGCTCCTCCTCCCCTCCCCTCCCCTTCCTATGCCCTGGTTGCGCGCTGGGGGATCCGACGACGTCACACAAGCGCGCGCGCACACACACACACACACGCAGACACACACATACACACGCCCTCTCTCTCTCTCTCTCTCTCGCTCTCTCTCTCGCTCTCTGCCACTCCGTGTCTCTGTCTCTCACTCTCTCTCTCCCTCCCGCTCCTCTATGCTGCTATTCTGGGAAGTGGCGCTTGGAATAACCCCCGTGTGCGTATGAGTGTGTGTGTGCGTGTGTGTCTCCTGATTTCACCCTCACGCACACATACACACTCACAACACGGTGAGACACACACACACACACACACACACACACACACAGTGATTGTGTGTGTGACTGCAGCAGCAGCAGCAGCAGCAGCGGAGCTCCGAGCCGCTCCGAGAGGATTCCTTCCATTTTTACGCGTAACTTTTCCTCCGCCGCTCCGCTCCGTTCCGCTCCGTTCCGTTCCGCGCCGCCCCGTGCCGCGACGTTTCCACCGCTGCTTCTCGGCTCTTGTGGATTTCTAACAACCGCCGCTCCCTCTCCGCCACCTCTCTTCTCCCCTTCTCTCCACGGCTTGTTTCTAACGGACAACCGGGGAGGTGTCAAGCCCGCCCGGGATCGGATCTCCTGTCAGCGGGGACGGGGGGGCTGCTTGTTGTCATTTTCGCCCGGAGACGGAGACGCGCCGCCGGAGCGCAGACAGAAGGTAAGAGAGCCAGCGGAGGGAACGAGACCTGTGTAACACCGGACATATCTCTCTCTCTCTCTCCCCCTCTCTCTCTCTCTCTCTCTCTCTCTCTCATATATGTACACACACACACACACACACGAGTGTGACAGCGGCTTCTCTGCGCCATGACGGACCCTCCGGGGCTGCTTTCATGGCACTTGATCTTTTTGTTTAGCTTATAAGGGCACGGCTATGCAGGGGGAATACCCCGGGCACGCACTGCATTGCATGCAGATTACCCGGGTTGCGTAATATCCTGAGGAATTTGCAGTAGCCTGCACGGCCAGGGTGGCTGCAAGGCCGGGGAGGGGGGAGAGATAGAGGGATAGAAGGAGGGCGAGAGGGAGGAGGAAGGTGTGATGGTGTGATTGTTGCCGTCTGGAAGGTCGGTCAGTGTGTGTGCGTGTTGGTGCAGCGACACACCGGCCCTGCTGCCCGGAGCTGCCCGGTGGACCGGACACGGCCGATCCACCTGAAGTTCACCTGCAACCCGCCGCCCCCTCCCGCCTCAAATGATCTCCATGGCAACCCGACAATCAGTGTAGAAAAGTGAGTGTAAGTTGTGACCTTAGCGCACTCGCTGTGGTATTTCCTTGTTGCTGGTGCACGGAGGCATTCCTCACATAGTGCAGCCTGTCCGGGCTCCGAGCTGCTGCTGCTGGAGCTGGAGCTGGAGCTGGACACGGACACTCTGTCCCCGAAGGTGAAAACTTGGTTTTCAACCAGGCTCTGACTTTATCTCACAGGCTCATTGTTTGTTTCCTCTTTTTCTATGTGTGTGTGTGTGTTTGTGTGTGTTTGTGAGTGTGTGTGTGTGTGTGAGAGAGAGAGAGAGAGAGATGGTGGGTGGTGCGCTGGCTGGTTCCGGGAATGTTCCATGACGTGTTGCCGTCTAGAGAGGGGCCCTGGTCGGGGAGACTCCGACACACGTCCCGGCCCTTCTCTCTCCCTCCCTCCCTCTCTCTCTCTCTCTCTCTCTCTCTCTCTCTCTCTCTCTCTCTCTCTCTCTCTCTCTTTCTCTCTCTCTCTCTCTTCTCTCTCTCTCTCTCTCTCTCTTGCTCTCTCACTCTCTGTGTCCCTGTCTGTCTCTCTCTGTTTTCTTCTTCTTCTCTTTTTCTCTTTCTTCCATCTTTTTGCGTGGAAGAGACGGAGGTCAGGGGTCAGAGGTTAGAGGCCAGGGTGGAGTGGTGCTGCTGCTGCAGGACGATCAGGTCGGTCAGGGTGGTGGATGATGATGAGTGGCAGAGCTGCAGGTGTGAAGGACACGCTGCTGTCCAGCTGCTGCCAACATGACAGTGTGTGGCTCCTCTTTGATGTGTAATGTGTCACAGGAAGCTGAAATAGATCCTCCAGCACAGACCCAGAGTCAGCTCCGGCCTGCTGTAAGTAAACACACGGATAAATACCAGCTTTGATTCTCTGCAAACTTTACTGTCACTCTGCTGCTGCTGCTGCTGCTGCTCTTTGTTGTCAGGAGCTGCAGCTAATTTTAAACAGGGATTGACAGTGTAAAGGTGGTATTTATAGAAAGGATGAAAAGCTGCAGCAGCTACAGAAGGTGCAAGAAACAAACGAGCTGAGAGAGAGAGAGAGAGAGAGGACGCTTGGTGTGATGGAGCTGACTGTGTCTGAGGAGGTGATGAGGTCACAGGCCCGTTGCCGTGGAGAAGTTTGGTGAATGCATGCGTGTGCACGCGTCTCTGATAGACGTGTGTGTGAGAGTGTGCACGGGAAAAGGCCGACCTACGTACCATCTGTCTCACTGCCACCTCAGATGGCCATCGTGGTGTACTGCGTAGGAGTGAGCGTCCGTGCACACACACGTGCACACGTGCACATAATGTACACTCACTGTTAGCAAGGTGGTGTGCACGAAGTGTGATCTGATTTACTGCACTAAACATTCAGTTAATTTAATATGGAGGCCTCGTAGGGACTGTGTGTGTGTGGTGTGTGTGTGTGTGTGTGTGTGTGTGTGCGTGTGTGCACCTCCACTAACACACTACAGTTGTGAAGAAGTGCAGCAGTTGATCTGACGCTGCAACATGTGTCGACCTGTGTGAAAGAAATAAACAGAAGACGCTAACTTCATTAGCAGCTGTGTGACTGTGGCCTTTAGCCACCTAGCTTAGCATCCCAGCTGATTGAGAGAAGTGATCAGTTTGTTTTATTGATCTGATTGGATCAATGACCTGGTCACAGGGTCAGTGTCCAGCTTGTGTGGCCTCCTGTAGAGATGGTGTCCTGTCATTGGTCAATCCACTAGAGAAACATGATGTCAGTGTTGTGTTCATGGTCCCCACCACAGTGTAGGAAAACACAGTGGTCATCAGGGGAGCTTCACCTGTCTGTGCTGATGAGTTTACTGCAGAGCTGAGGACATGATCAATAATCACAGGTATTAATTGTTGACCAGTCAGATGTTTGAACCATATTCAGGCCTTGTGTTAATGACATCATACATCACAGACTCACCTGAGCTGAACAGAGTGTGATGCTGTGTGGGTCAGTCACAGTGTCGTCCTGTTGAAACTACAGAAGCCTGTTTGGATTTGATTTCTCTCTCCTGTGTGTGTGCGTGTGTGGTGCGTGTGTGTGTGTGTGTGTGTGTGTGATCACCTGAGAGCTGTAGAGGAACCTGAGAGCGCTCGGGTGATCGAGGTCCTGACAGAGATGGCTGAATTATTAAGACACACACACACACATAAGAGAGCAGGAAGAGAGCATGAAGAGGAGATTAGGGAGGAGGGAAGGAGAGTAGAGGGGAAACAAGTGTGTAGAGAAGAAGAGATGGGAGGAAGACGAGGGAGGAGGAGGAAGAGAAGAAGAAGAGGAGGAAGAAGAGGGGAGGAGAGAGGATGAGAGGTTTCCAAGCTGTAGCAACAGAGGAGTGTGTTCTGTCAGCTGCTGACACACTTTCCATCTGAAGTGTGTGTGTGTTGTCCTCAGCTGTACAAAGGGAGACTCTCTCTCTCAGGACGAGGGACATGTTTCACCCCGCAGCCAATCAGAGCTCACCTAGCTGCTGATTGACAGGTCTGTCGCCCCTTACGAGCCAATCACAGAGCAGGTTTTTAACGAGAGCAGAAACAAGATCACGTTCTCCTTCGTTCCTTTGCTTGATAGAAAGTGTGTGTGTGTGTGTGTGTGTGTGTGTGTGTGTGTGACAGGTTTTTGTAACTGTCTTTACCCAAAGGGAGGCACCTGATGGCCTGAGTGTGTGTGTGATGATGATGATGATGATGATGATGAGAGAGAGAGAGAGAGAGACCTTTACCCACACTGGCCTACTTTCTCGTCAGCTTGTAATTAGCTTCACTTCATACATTTATGCATCAGACACTGAAGCTAAATCAGTGTTTTGTAGACAGAGGATCGTTCACTCGCTTCCTGCAGCTTCATCACACTGTGTTCTGGATCCGGTCCTGTTCAGACTCCTGGTCCAGGTCTGGGTCAGAACCTGTTCAACGTGATTTAACCAAAGTGTGTTTTTGTTGCCTAAACCACAGACAGGACTCTGGTCTCCACCACAACCACAGTGAGGTGCTCCGTCCACACCTGGACCAGTTCTGGCTGACAGGTGGACTGGTACCTGATGCTCACATATATACGGTCCAGACTCAGCCTGGACCGACTGTCTGTTGCCTACAAACTCTGGTTAGCATTAGCAATGGCTGAATGCAGCAGTTTATTAACCTTTAGCTTGTTGGATCATGAGGCCTTTAAGCTAACTGCTTTAATGGTACAGACTCAGGACTTGTTATTGTAGCTTAGCACAAACACCTAGCATCATGTTAGCTGTCACATTAGCCCTGAAACACCCTCACACCCTCAGTGGGAATGTTTGACTGGATGAAATGTGCAATGGCTGTCTATCAACCAGAAGATCGGTGGTTTGATCCAAATCAAAATTTACTTCTTGGGCAAGTTACTGAACCTAAAATTGCCCCTGATGCTCAGACACATTGTGACGTGTGTGTAGACAGATGCAGGGAACCGTTGAACCTGTTGTTTAAGCTAGCGCTAGCTGCTAAGCTAACTGCTGGGAACACACAGCCCAGTGTTGATGAGATAAAAGCTGTGTCAGAGCTGGTAGCTTCTCCTGATGTCCATGTCTGTACAGAGCTGAAGGTCCAGCTGCTGAACCAACACACACACACACAGCAGCTCTGACTCCTGGGGACAAAGGAAACACGTTTACTTAACTAAATGAACCCGGTTCATCCTTCAAGCAAACAAATCTCTTAACTCATTAGCACAGAACATTTAATCAGCTGTCAACCTTTAAGGGCTTTTAAATATAAAGTTAAAGTCGATGAGATCATCTCCAAACTCAGATCATAGTCAGATCGAGTGTCAAACTGAACCCAGGTCTTCGTCAGTGTTGTTGTTATTTGTTTTTACTGACAACTGATCAAATATAGTTTCCCATCAGCTCGGGTTTTATTTTGTGTCATTAGAAGAGTTGTTTTCACTCGTGCACGTCACCATCGATGTGTGATATCAGTCACGACTCCTCCGCAGTCGCACGGCCTGAAATTGCCGGCTCCGCCCATGCAGACGTGAAACCAGAACCAGAACAAAACCTGGTCGTAAGTTTTGACTAAAAGTGTGAAACTCTCACTTTCATGCTTCCGCAGACACGCGTGTGTGTGTATGTGTATGTATGTGTGTGTGTGTGTGTGTGAGAGAGACAGTGTAAAACCCAGCTTCAGCTCTGGGAATGTCCAAAGGCATGTTGGGAAATGTAGGAAATAAACATGACGTACGTGAGGCAGGTTTAGGTAACGTATGAAAAAAACCAAAACGTACTAAGTGTGAGTGATGACGTCTGAGGGGATTTATTTATTCACAGTGACTGTAAACAACATTTCAAAATAAAAGCATGGTGCTTCTCCATGACGACGTGTCGATCAGTTCATGTAAAGCTGTAATATTCGTGTGTTTTATGATAAAGACACAGTGTACAGTGGTGTGAGTGTGAGTGGTGGAAACTCAGAGGCAGGAGCTGCTGGAGCTGCAGCTGTAGGTTGACTGATTTACATATCCATACAAGAGATAAAAAAAACACTTCACTAAATATCAGGGCTTGAAAAGAAATCCAGTCTCAGCGAGTGAGAGTGAGCAGAACCCCCAACGGGCTTAAACAAAAACAAGCAAAAGGAAAAAGTGACAAAAGAAAAGTGAAAATCAGGATGACAAACAGACACGTGTGATCTGAAAGTGTGAAACAGCCTGTCACCAGCGTTTATTTGTTTATCGTTGGATTCATCGAAGGTTTTTTTTTTTTTTTTTGAAATGTCGATGTCAAACTTTGAGAAAACAACAAACAGGAAGACATGTAATTTCATTAGAAAGCAGAGGATCAGGAAGTCACCGCTGTCATCAGCTGCACATCTGTTCTCTTACTGTCTCAGAGCGTCTGGTGACCTTCTGACCTGTAGACTAAGTTTTTGTTTTGGACATTACAAGGCCCTAACTATGTGGACGAGGCGTTGCACCTGTCCGACCAGGTGTGTGTTGGGGGATTCTCCCTCTGCTCTAACAACCCTGATGTCAGGTGATCGGCTCCAGCTCCCAGGCCCAGGGCCCAGGTCAACCCAGAGGTGGTGGCTGGGGTCAAGGTCAGGGCTCTGGAGCTGGAAACAGGGAAAAGGTCAAAGCCAGAGATCAGAGCATTGTCTGAATCATCGGCTGCAGGAACATGTGCTGGTGTCTCAACTCACTTTCACATAGTTAGAAACACATGAAATCAGATTCAGAAGCTGTTTGATTACTGAACAGGAAGGACTCGCCACATGTACCTGTGTGGCGCCGGTTCATTAGCTGTTCCCTGTGTTTCCAGGCTTTAGGTGATGCTAAGCTAATGTTAGCAGACACAGTGGGAGTCACCAAACTAAACAACAGAAAACAAATACGCTTGTTTCCTTCAGTGTTGATCGTTGCTTTAAAGTTTGTCTTCAGTGCAACTGGAGGCAAAACAGCTTCAGTCCTGAAGTACAAACATGCAGCAGCATCAGTGGTGTGTGTGTGTGTGTGTGTGTGTGTGTCTGCTGAGTGGGGGGCATCACCCCTCCCAGTGCTGTCAGATGGTTCATCGTATTTACAGTAATTTTTCTTTTCACTGCTGGATTTTGAAAATGTGACTTTTGTCCTGACAAGGTTAATAAAAGCAGGTGGCCATGTTGTCGTGTCGTACACACACGTCCTCATGTTACACACAGTTTGTTTACAGCAGGTGGATTTACATAAAACAACAAACACGTCCTCATTATGTCCTCTGTCCCCCCCCCAGGGGACCGTGACCAGGCGTGGACTTGTTAAACTGGACCAGGGAACAAACAACTACACCAGGTAGGACCTGCCAAACTGACTGAGTGTGTGTGTGTGTGTGTGTGTGTGTGTGTGTGTGTGTGTGTGGATATTGTTTACAGTCACAAACTTTACACAGGCAGAGTTTCCATTGGACATGAAATTAACATAATGATACAGATAAGCCATGTATTTATTTTGAAGTATTGATCCATAAGAAAATAGGTTCTTCCTACCGGTGCCAATCAGAAGAGAGGAGGCTCTGAGCCTCTCTTCTGATTGGCTCACTGTTATCTGACTGATCCAATAAAAACAGAGCAGATTTCAGAATAAAACACTCAGAGAAACCAAATCCTGCAAGTTTTGGGTGATGGGTGGGGCTTGGTGACTGCTTAGTTGTGACATCACAAACTCACAGGAAGTCCTGTCGGCTGGGTTTAAAGCTTTAATGGAGCTTTAACACAAACATCTAGCTTTGATTATTGATTGCAGTCGATCAAGTCAGTGATGATGAAGTGACTGTATACAGTAAAAGTTGCTGCTGTGGTCGAGCATGAGGATGATGTCGTTGCTTGATGAACAAATGTGACAAAAAACATAACTAGAAGTCAAAGGACCTGCAGTAAATTCCTTAAAGTGTGTTTGAAGTCGTGTCATGGTGGAGACGTTTCACCATCAGCTCACTGTAAAACCAGCTGTAAGAGAAATCCTCTGGGCAGGAAGTGAGAGCTGTGAAAACGAGGAGAAAATGGTGGAGAGAGACTTTCTTTGTAATAATAACCATCATAATGATTTAAAATGGCTGATGCCTTTGTGTGTGAGTGAGTGTGTGAGGGAGAGAGGGAGGGCGAGAGAGGCAGCCTCACACAGAGAAACAGACGGTAAGACAAGCAGAGAGTTGAGCTGGATTCATTTAGCCAGAATTACTCTCGCTGTTTTTTCCCGGCTGGTTGCCGGGGCAACCGGCCAGCTTTCGTTACTGGAGGTGTCACCTCGGCCCGGGAGTGTAAAAATGAAAAAAGCTGCAGCTGAACGACGCCACGTTAAAGTTTCTGTGGCTGTTTGTGTCAGATGCGCTTTATTTTGAAATATCCTGAGGCGTGAGAGGGCAGAGATGAAACACTGAGTTTCTTTATGTTTTACACACAAATCAGAGTTTGTTATTTTATGACCCTGATCACAAATGTATTAGTTTTGGTCAGATCAATAATTGATTGGTGATAACATGATTTTGCACTAATAACTACAAAATGTGAAACTGTCAAAACCAGGATTAGAGCTGAGTGAACACACATTTGATCAGAATCAGGTA
>MU269984.1:21137138-21142138 GCA_021432705.1 Caranx ignobilis | reverse complement strand
AGAGAGTGTGTGCAGCAGTGTGTCAGCACCGTGCTGCACAATAAGGAGCTTTGGTTTCACTTCCGCATCGTTCTTCATGCAAATGAAGCTTTGTTGCTTCTGCAGCCTGCACACTTCCTGTACAGCTCTGTGTGTGTGTGTGTGGTGTGTGTGTGGTGTGTGTGTGATGGATCTGTGCATGTGTGTTTGCACTGCAGCTCATTGCATGTGTCAGTGTGTCTGCATGAGCTTTATTTGGGTTTGGGTCGGACTGATGAATTGATTGATTGATTGATTGGCCACAGTCTCTACACACACCACACACACACACACACACACCCTCCCCTCTGTATCCCTCCATCCTTCTCTTTCTATACCTTAATCCTCTGCTTCCTCCAACTTCTCTGTCCATCCTTCTTTCTTCCCACCACCTTTTCTTCCAGTCCTCCATCTTTCTTCTTCTGTCTCTCCTTTCACTCACCCCTTGTCCACTCTCATCCATCCATTTCTCTCTCTCTCTTCCTCTGTCATTTCCTCTTTTACTTCTTCTCCTCTCCCTCCTCTCTTTCCTCTGCTATGTCTCCCCTCCTCTCCTCCCCTCCCCTCCCTTTCCTCCAGTCATTGTGCCCTTCCTCTTCACCTCTCCCCCCTCCCCCTCCTGTCATTTCCCCCCAGCCTTCATCTTTTCATCACTCCCTCCGTCTCTCCATCATCTCCTCTGCCAGGGAGGAACAGGTGGCTCGGCTCTGCTGTGCCACTCGGTGGCTTCCTGCCCGAATCTGGGGGGTGGGGGTGGGGGTGGGGGGGTTGTGGTCCATGTCAGTGCCCTGGCTGCTCTCAGACTTGTAACATGTGACGGACGGAAGGAGGAGGAGTGGGAGGAAGTGGAAAGGGAGCGAAGGAGGGGGGGTCGTACTGAAGGCTGTGATTTTCTAGATGGAGGGGGCGAGCGAGCAGCAGGTGCTCGAGTTGTACAGACAAACACATGCACTCAGAGATAAGAGGCGCCCACAGCAGCACCGTGACATCACTTCCTGTCCTCACACAGGAAGTCAACGACAGCGTCTCTGAAGAGACCGAGCCTCATCTCAGGTTCTGAAATTAGGGAAACACTCCTCCTCCTCTTCTTCTTCTTCTTCTTCTTCTTCTTCTTCTTCTTCTCAGGTGATGAGTTAGGATCCTGACCAACGTGTCACAGGAGCTCCCTCTCTGTTCCTCCTCTGCTCTATTTTTATTCTCTTCTTCTGCAGTAATCTTAATCTCATGCTCAGTCTCTAAAAAAATTGACATATTTGGGAAATCGGGGGATTGGTGCTTGTTGCTGCAGCTGCTGGGATTAGCCACCGCTGCAGCAGCAGCTAGCCAGCCGTCTCCGGAGCTAACTCTATATATATGCGTGGCATTAAGACTGATTAGCTGCGCCGCTAGCTCACTCACTCTCAGGGTATTAGGGCTTAAAAGCTAGCACAGCTGGCTAGCACCTCGCGCCTCCCGTCCGTCATATGATGGAGGGAGGGAGGGGATTAGTACATGCTAACGATGGTTAGCGCCGAGAGCTGGCCTCGCAGGGCAAAGACTTAGCGCTTTAAAGAGAGGAAGTAAATCTGACACGAGCTGAAAACACACTCCCACTGTCTGCTCTGTTTAAGTGTGGAGAAACTATGTTTTATATATAATACCTGGATGAGGGAGGGGGAGCTGCACGTCTGGCGTCTCTGCAGCTTTTAGACTGGGACCAGCACTGAGCTGGGGCTTTACTGGGCTCCTCCCAGTCTGAGCGTGACGACGGGTGAAGTTAAAGAAGCAGCAGCAGCAGCAGTGGAGATGCTTCCTCGTAGCTGTAGTGGTGCAGTCAGAGGCTTACATGCTCCTCCACCTCTTTATCTTCCACAGGAAGAAGCTCTGCTGCTGTTTAAGATCAACGGCTAAAGTTTCCTCAGGAAGTCGCTGATCCAGAGCTCTGAGGATCAGAGCCTCTGGTTTAGTCCCAGCAGGAAGTCCAGGCCTGTGATGATGATGATGATGATGATGATGATGATGACGATGACGATGATGCTGCAGCTTCATCATTAACGTGAGCAAGTAGATAATTCATTATCAATCAGGAGTGATGACCAATACATGGTCCTGTCAGCCAGGGATCAAAGCTGATCAGACCTCTGAGGTCACAGAGGTGACAGGTGATTATATTATTGATCCATCAGATCAAACGCTTTGTTACTCTTCCACCAATCATCCAATCAATGGATCTAATTAATTAAATGTCCCATAACTGAGCATTAAAACCAGCTGTCAGCACTTCCTGTGACTTTGTGATGTCACAACAAAGCAGTCACCAAGACCCGCCCACCACCTGGACCACCATCCAACAACTTGTTTCTCTGAGTGTTTTATTCTGAAATCTGCTCTTGTTTTATTGGATCACTGAGAAAACAGTCAGCCAATCAGAAGAGAGGCTCCTCTCTTCTGATTGGCTGACACCGACCTGTTATATTATAGATAACATGGTCTCCTGCCGTTTAAGGTTTCACATGTTACTCTGTCCTTCTTCTTCTGCTTCTTCTTCTTCTTCTTCTTCTTCTTCTTCTGCTTGTTCTTCTTCTTCTTCTGTCTCTCTGCCTCTTGACTCCTTTCTACTTTTTTCACACTCTTTCCATCTCTCCATCCAGTCCTCCCTCTCCTCCATCTCTGTCCCTTCGCCTTCTGTTTCATCCTTCCCTCACTCTGATCCCTCTCTCTCCCCTCCCTCCTTCCTCCCTCCTCCTCTTCAAAGCTCTGTCTATCCGTTCCTGGATTCAGTCCTCCCCTCTCTTTCATCCCCCTCTCCTCTCTGTTCTCATCCTGTCTCGACTCGTCTCCTCCCTCTTCGTCTCCTCTCTGATCTGCTCCTCTCTTCTTTCCGCTCCCTCCGTCCTCTTCTTCTTCATCTCTTCCTCTTCCCCCTTGTTTTGCCTTCTTGCCTCTCATTTCTTCTCTCCTCCCTTCCTCTTTCTTCCTTTCCTTCATGTCTCCTTTCTGTCCTCCTCCATTGTTTCCTCTTTCCTTTCCTCACCTTTCTTTGCTCCCTTTCTCCTCCTCTCCTCTCTCTTTCTTTCTCCTCCCCTCTACACCTTCCCCTTCTTTTCTTGTCTTTCATTCTCCTTGTTTTTCATCCCTCTGGTTGAAGCTTTCCTCTCCTCTCTCCCTCCTCCATCTCTTCTTCTTTCCCTTGTTCTTCCTTCTTCTCCTTTCCTCTGTCACCTCCCACCTCCTCATCTCCATCTTTCCTTCCCCTGGTGTCTCTTTCCTCATTTTCCTTTTTCTGTCTTTTCTCCCCCTTTCTCTCCTCCTCTACACCTTCCCTCTCTTTGTCTTATTGTCTTTCCTCCATATTTCATTCCTTTGTTTTTTCCGTCCCTCGTTCCTTTAGTTTAAACTTTTCTCGTGTCTCTCCTCCTCCTCCATCTTTTCTTCTTTGCCCATTCTTCCCTTTTTTCCTCGAACATCCTTTCTTCCTCCTACTTTCCTCTCCTCTGTCGCCCTCCTCACCCTCCTCCCTCCTCTCGTCTGTCACTCGTTCTCTCTCTTCGCTCTCTCACTCTTTTAACTGACGAAGCACGAGGCGAAAATTAGACGACACTTCGATATTTTCACTGTTTGTTTTGAAAGCACCTGATGTGTGTTTCCACGCACACACACACATGCACGCACGCTTGATGATGGTGTGTGTGTGTTGTGTGTGTGTGTGTGTGTGACAGCTGGGTGATATCAGCCCTCTCTACACAGGAGGATCAGAAGCAGCTGTCAGACGTCTGTGTGTCTGATCTCTCCTCAAACTGTCTTAATGTCACTTCAGTTATTTATTTTAATTTTTTTAAACACATATTTTTCTGCTCGGCGCTCGATCTAATTCCCACCGGATGTTAAATACAGAGACGTTCAGCTGAGGGCCAGACGCGTGTATGCAAATATGTTCAGATACGTCTCATTTAAAAAAGAGAAGAAGAAGAAGGAGGAGGAATGTAAATCTGGAGACGTCCCCTCTAAAACAGAGACGGTTGCCATGAAAGCAGAGCAGGGTCTGAGTCACATCACTGTGTTTCCATGTGCAGACACTCGTGCTGTGCTGTTGTGCACATCAGTGAGCGAAGCAGCGACTGAAGCAGGTAGAGGTGTTGTTTTTATTTAGAGACGACCTCTGGGTCAAGACAGAGCTGGTGAACGCAGAACAAAGAAGAAGAAGAAGAACTGTGACGTTAAGCTGCGTATAGACTGTTAAAACAACACCACACCACGAATCTGTCAGTTAACATCTGATTGATCCAGTGTTTCTCTGTTTGTAGTTCTCCATCTCCTCCATCAGCTTCTCTCTGGAGCTCTAACCACAGGTCAGTGTCAGCCAATCAGGAGAGAGGAGGCTCTGAGCCTCTCTTCTGATTGGCTGACTGTTTTCTGACTGATCCAGTAAAAACAGAGCAGATTTCAGAATAAAACACTCAGAGAAACCAATCCTGCAAGTTACTGGAGGTGGGTCCAGTGGTGGGCGGGGCTTGGCTGGTGACTGCTTGTTGTGACATCACAAAGTGACAGGAAGTCCTGACGGCTGGTTTTTGAGGCTGATGATGTGAGTGTTTACTTTTGTTTATGTGTGTGCAGCACATTTATAGACACACACACACACACACACACACACACACATGAACCCGCTCACACTCCTGCTCATTTTTCTCTCCCTCACAAACCACTGTAATTTATCTCCATCTCTCTCTCGGCCCGACCTCAGGCCATTAAAGGTTTCCCGTTTGGTTTGTGGCAGCAGAAATCTCAGAGCTGTGGATTCCAGAGGGGGGGGGGGGGGGGGGCTGGGGGGGCTGGAGGGGGGGGTAAAGTAAAGAGTGTGTGTTGTTTGTCCTGATGGACTGAGAACAAAGGAAGCTCAGAGTTAGCTTCATGCTGTGGTGATGCTAAAGATCCTCGCACACACACACACCAACACACACACACACACACCATTTTCAGTCATATGTCATGGTTTTCTGTGC
>MU269984.1:21132138-21134638 GCA_021432705.1 Caranx ignobilis | reverse complement strand
TGGCGGAGTGTAACAGGTGTAACAGGTGTTCCCTCCCCGCTGCAGGACTCAGGTATGTGGGATTGTTTTGAGGTTTGTGTTGATTCTCAGTAATTAAAGTGGAGGTGACCTTTGACCTTTGACCTCTGCGTTACCTTCAGGTTTGACTCGTTAGTTTTAATGAACAGAAGTTTGGGGTAAACACAGTGTTTTCCACTGACGGAGGTTTATGGTAACCTTTAGAGGCTGACGTCAGCCGCTGTTGTAGCTCTACCTGCAGTGTGTGTGTGTGTGTGTGTGTGTGTGTTACAGAGGCAGGCAGGCTTCTCTTTAATGAGGGTGAACTCCAGGGTTTGTTCTCAGTCTTTGTTCAGCCTGCTGGGAAGGTTGCTGGCATACGGGTATTTGTGTGTGTGTATGTGTCTGTGTGTGTGTGTGTGTGTGTGTGTGTGGTGCCCTTGTTATAAGTGGGAAGCCCCCTCCACACACTTCAAGACTTCTATTAATGAACACCGCCTTCTGAAAGTAAATCGAGTCGAGCGTGTGTCTCTGTAGAGTGTGTGTGTTTGTGCGTGCGCACGCAAGTGTGTGTGTGTGTGTGTGTGCGTGTGCGTGTGTGTGTCACCCCCAGGGGGCGACAGGTGCCGTGGGCAACATGAGACCCTGTAGAGTGACATGAAGAGAGAGAGAGAGTGTGAAGTGAGAGGGTGAAGAGAGAAGAGGCTGAGACCAGACTGTGGCCAGAAGTGTGTGGACACACAACGTGTGTGTGTGTGTGTGTGTGTGTGTGTGTGTGTGTGTGTGTGATGGTTTAATGTCTTATTCAATGTCACACTCAGAAGCATTCCTTCATGATGCATTCAAATGTCCTCTGGAACTACGAGCACCAAACCATCAAAAACAGTGCAGGGGTGTGTGTGAGAGAGAGAGAGGGGGGGGGGGGGGGGGGGAGACACACAGAGAGAGAGAGACATAGAGAGAGGGGGAGACAGAGAGAGAGAGAGAGAGACACAGAGAGAGAGAGAGAGAGACAAATACACACAGATAGTTTTAGCTGCTGGAATCAGGGACAGCTGGCCTCTGTGTGTGTGTGTGTGTGTGTGTGTGACTGAGTGTGTGTGAGTGTGTGTGTTGGCATGGTTCTGTTACATAACTACTCGGCCGGGTCCCCCCCCCTGTGGCTCAGAGGCTAAAGTGGTGTCTCTCTCTCTCTCTCTAAATGAAAGTGAAGTGCGATCGATCGGCAGCTGATCTGATCAATGACAACCATAGTAAAACACTGCAGTGGTCGTACCGCTGCTTCACAAATTACAATGTCGGTTTGTCAGTGAACGCCTCGTTTTTTTCAAAAGGCCTGTGCTCCTTTTCCCATGATGCTTTGCTGTTGTGGGGGGGGGGGGGGAGTGGAAAGAACGTCTCTGCATTTTCTCTGCTCCACTTCCTAAGATACTGGCTGCTCTCTGTTGTTTATGGAGGTGTGTGTGTGTGTGTGTGTGTGTGTGTGTGTGTGTGTGTTTACGAGCAGGCTTGCAGGCATGTAAAGTTGTGTGTGTATGTGTGGTCGTCCATTCTAGGTGTTGGTATGCTTGTGTGCTTGGTTGTTTGCGTGCAGGTGTGTGTGTGTGTGTGTGCTTGGTTGTTTGCGTGCAGGTGTGTGTGTGTGAGTGTGTGTGTGTGTGTTCAGTACTTGTGTGTGTGTGTGTGTCAGTACGTGTGTGTTCTTGTCAGTTTACCAGTGAATTTCAGCTTGAGAACAACAAGGAGTTTTATTGTGAAAGGTGAGGGAGTGGGCGGGGCATGTGTGGACCAGACAGCTGTTGATGTTGAGGACGCCCCACAGCTCGTCTCTCCCTTCGTCTCCTTGTGTACAGCAGGCGTGCTGGATCTCTGTTGTCATGGTTACAGTGATAAATACACCGTAGCCGAGCAGCGTAGCTTCCCTCGTGCTTACTGTGGTAAACAGTTCCAGGACTGGGGAGGGGCCTGACGGGGAAACTGATAACACCACGCTGGAGTCACGCTTACGTAGCAAACACGCTAACTGTTTGTGTGTTAGCATCAGTGCACCAGCTGTCGGTGATTCAGTCAGTGATTGGACGATCTCTGTTGTCATGGTTACAACAACAACATGGTGAACTCTGTCAGAATTAGTCGACGCCTCCTCCTCCTGACGACGCCTCTTTATGTCACATCACTGTGCTTTTCTCCATTAGTTACTACGACAACATGGTGTCACCTAGCAACCAGACCTCATCGCATCATAGCAACCTGCCACTCAGACGACCTGTGGAGAGAGTTGGATTCTACTTGAGACTCCTGAGTAAACACAAAGAGGAGCTTTTCTCTATGATTGATTGATTACAGACTGAGTTGCTGCTGACTCCTCATTGGTCGAATCTCCCCGGGTGTTTAAACGACTGCTGCCGGTCGGCGTCGTTGTTTCCTGCTCGTGGGCGTCAGCAGACTGAACAGACGGAGAGAGAGAGAGAGAGAGAGGGAGAGAGAGAGCGCCGACGAAGAG
>MU269984.1:21114638-21124638 GCA_021432705.1 Caranx ignobilis | reverse complement strand
CAGTAATTAAATGATAATTAATAATAAATAAAGTTAATAAAGACCTCAGACCTGAGACTTTTATTAATTGTATTGATTGATCAGTCAATAGTTGATTGGCTCGTGAAGGGGTATGTGAGTTAAACAGGAAGCAGTGGTTGTTTGTCTGTATGATGAAGTGGGTCACAGCTGGAAACAGCAGCACCAGGACCAGGACCAGGACCAGCACCAGGACCAGGACACCAACAGAACCACAAACAGCTGTTGGCTGTCGGAGACGAGGAAGAAGCAGAAAGAGAAGAGGAAGAGATGAGAATAGAAAGTAAAGTTTTCCTCGCCGGAGGCCTCGGTCCACAGAGGATGGAAAATCAACAGAGGAATATTCCACACCTCTCTCTGTCTGTGCTCCGGCTTGTCTCGTCTCTCCACCTTCATCTTTCCATCTGCATGGATGGAGAGAAGCGCAAGAGAGAGAGAGGGAGGGATGATTAGAGTTAATCCCAGGTCACATGGTTTTTAAAGGTTGTTTTTAATTGGCTGAACAGACGAGAAGAAACTCGTCCACTTGTTAGAACCAGTCCCACGTTCTGTATTCTGTGTAGTAATCCGCTGCTGAAAGTAGTCCCTGACACACTGGCTCTAAATGACAGTGAGGAGCCTTTTAAATGACACAGTGTATGTTAGTGAGTCACAGTGTGTGTCCTCAGCTCAGAGCCACACGGAGCAGCACTTTATCATTTTGGGATATTTTCATAAAAGTTTTATGAGATTTCAGAATAAACGACGGCAGAGTGGGTTTATGATGAACGTTACAGGACGGCCCTTCTTTCCGCTGGTGTTTCTGCAGGAATATTCATGTTGAGCCATAAAGTAAAGACAGACGGTGGAGAAGGAGGATGTTTCTCTTCTTCTTCTGTCTGGTGACAGTTTAAAGCTCCATGTTTCACCGTCTCTTCTTCTTCTTCTCCTGTGTTTTATTTTGAAGGGTCGGCTCCAGCTTAAAAACACAAACGCATTCAGTTCCTCAGGAGATCATGTTTAAATCCGACTCATTAACGCGCTGTGATGTCTACGCTGGTTTCACCTCAGTCGAGTCTTTATGACTCAACTGTGTGGAGATGCTTGCAGCAGATGCTTTTCTTGCTGACTCGGCTGAAAGTTGCAGAAACAGAGAACACCCACTTTTACAGACAGACTGTGAACGCCTCGTGTACGTTGTGCAGGAGAAATTATTCATGGGCCTTTTGTGGTGTTGCACGGTTTCATCAGCTCAGTGTTTACATCCACACTAACCAGCTCCAGCATCACACTCGCTCCTTCACCACCTCCTCGCATGTTATCGATCGATCAGTGGAATCAGTGATCGATCGATAAGATAAGAGTTCAGTGGGTCGAAGGTCAAACGGAGACAGACATCTGATTTGTGAATGGATGAGTGTGTGATGTCAGGTCGGTGTCGGTGCATGCTGCCCAGCGGCATTATGGGTAAAACATGCAGAGGAGCTGCGCTGTAGATTAAGTGTGATCATGTTGTTAGAACAGACCAATAAAAGACGTCGTCACAGCTGGAGCTTCATTTTCCTCTCTGGAAAACATGAGTGGAAACACACACACACACCATCTGTATGTGTGTGTGTATGTGTATGTGTCTGTATGTGTGTGTGTGTGTGTGTGTGTGTGTGTTTTGACAGACATGAAACAGAAAACAGTGTCATAGTTTTCCCTGCCGTCGTCCTGGAGCCCAGAGCTGAAGGACCACTTGGAAAAATCTGATCTGAACACAGCCGTCCCACTGTGTGTGTGTGTGTGTGTGTGTGTGTGTGTGTGTGTGTGTGTGGCACATGTGACTGTCCATCTTTCTGTCACTGTGTGTTTGATGTTTTCCATCCATTCTGTTGTGTGTGTGTGTTTGTGTGTGTGTTTGCCATTTTCCAGCTGCGCAAGTGTGTTGTGTGTGTGTGTGTGTGTGTGTGTGTGTGTGTCTATGTCACATCTCTTCTTCCTTGACAAAATATTAACGTGTGTGTGTGCGTGTGCGTGTGTGTGAGATTGTAAAAAGGGAAAAGGGAGGAGGATGGGGGGGGGGGTTGCCTCACACCTCCGGTGACCACTTCCTCCACCACATCCTGTTTATTTCCTGTTGCAATAGAACCGGACTCCCTCAGAAATGCGAACATGCACACACACACGCACGAACACACACGAACACACACGCACACACACGAACATCCACCTTCATACTGTCTGACACCTCTACATATTGATTCTCAGTTGTTTGACTGAGCTCAGTGCTCGAGTCAGTGTGTTGTTGTGTTTGTGTGTCTGCACACACACACACACACACACACACACTCATGACTGTTGTGTGGTTGTGTGTCTCCTCTCAGGTCCCGGGGCCTGAACCGTCAGGACGCCTGCTGAAGTCAAGCTGAGCGTGTGCAGACCATCAGGTAGGTTCACCTGCTCCTTACTAACCAGGACAGTGACAAGTGGGTCCATCATGTTTAATGTTGGGGGGTGGGGGAGGGGGCGTGGCCTATCAAAGGTCTGTGTCTGAGGAGGACTTCCTGTTCCCACCTTTACTGTTGTGTTGATAAATCCAGCTGCTGTTGCCTAGCAACCATGACAACTAGCTGTAATAGTAAGAGCTCCTGTTGAACACTGACACTGTGTGACCCTCAGGCTCTGACTGTGCTCTTCTCATCACGCTATGAATCATGGGATAGACTGGGGCCACCTGATGTTGCACAGGTGAAGGTCTGAGTCCATGGATGTGACCTCTGACCCCCTGAGCTTCAGCGTTGCCATGGTAACACTCAGTCAGGACTGTCGACATCAGTCAGATGTGACCGCTTTCAAATGAAAGAATCGGTGTGTTTGCTGCTGCCTGACGGTGCGTTCACAGCCCTGAGCAGCTGTAGGATTTTGTCCTGTTGCTGCTGCTCTGATGAACTGTGTGGTGTGTGTGTGTGTGTTGTTGTTGGTGAACTGGTTTGGCTGGTGTCATTCATCAGACGCTGCAGCAGGACGTGGTGATCCCAGCAGCTCGTGTGGCATTCAGGGGTTTTCTCAGCTGGTTGATTTCCTGTTTTCATGTTGCTGTGCTGGTTTACAGATATTCAGCAGTCAGTCCCTGAACTGGTTTGTTTTGGCTCTGTTGTTGTTTCCTGTTGTCATGGACGATGTCATCACACATCCCTGTTTTTACTGATTGTACTGGTTTGTTACCAGTCGCTGTTTGAACTGGTTCCACTGTGAATCTACAGAGCTGCAGCTGAGGCCACATTTCAATGTGACCACAAACTGAAATGGAGCAAGAAGTCAGCTGTACACACACACACACACACACACACACACACACACACACATTCCTGGGTGCTAAATTACCATCAGTTGAAGCTGCACCAATGATTTTGGTTTGATTCCGACTATGTGGTTGTTAGCTAAAAAAAACTATGTTAGAAAGCTGTAGGAGAGGACGTTACCTGCCCTGACACGCTACACACACACACACACACCCACACACACACACACACACACACACACACACAGACACACACAGCAATATAACCGTGACTCAGGGACAGGACGAGTGGTTCGAGCAAAATATGAGACAATATCATGAAAAAAAACAACAAATGCAACAGGGAGATGCTTTTGGAGCGAGGTCACTGTGAGGTTGTGTGATGATAAAACACACACACTCACCCACACACTCACTCACACTCACCCACACACTCACTCACTGACACACACACACACTCACACACACTGGCGTTCAGCAGGCCGCTGTGTGCCAAGGTTATGAAATGATTTGCCTGTGCTCCTTTCAACACACTCCTTGTTTGCCTCTTTGCCTCCATTCAAGCCGAGACACGACTCAGGAGAGATAAAAATAGAACCTTGCTGACCTCTGACCCCCCCCCCCTGCACACACACACACACACATACACACACTTATACACACACACTACCACCACCACCTCCTCCCTCCACTCAGATATTGTTGCAGCTGTCCCGCTCTGGTTGGGTAACACTCGTGCAGAGGGGGCGTCCGGGGGTTGAAGCGTCGAGGATTTTTTACCCCCCCCCCCCCGGTGGGAAATGTGGCTTTCATCAACACAATGCATGCTCCCAATGAACTGCATACACATAAACAGATGAATGAGATCAGATGAAACAATAGACGGAGCAGTTGACCTCTGACCTGCAGCATGAGAGTTTGTTTTAGTGCAGCGTCAGCTTGTAGGGCGGCACAGTGTGTGGATGGAGGATGAGTCAGTCAGGGAGGGGGGCGAATGAGCCAATCAGACATTAACTGACAAGACGTGAGAGTCCTCTCATGAGCACACACACACACTCACACACAGAGGCAGCAACATAAATGGAAATACGTGTTTGCATGCGGAGGGGACGAGGAAACGCACGCACAGCTGAACAGGTGGCAAACAGCTGGAGCAGCAACTTTACACTGACTGAAAATATGAACTCATGAAGAGCAGCAGATTGTTGAGCATTAAAAACAAAGGTCTGCTGTCAATTAAGGCTGAGCAAAGCTGACAACAACTCAACCTGTGTTTATTGGATCAAATTTGGCACATATCTTCATTAGGACCTCAAAGGTCAAGGGTCAGACTGAAGTGGATTGTGTGTGTGTGTTAGCCACAGTGTGTGGATGTTGGGGCTCCGTCTGGTTCCTCATCTTCTTCCATTAATGCAACAGGTCACAGTTTTAAATATGTGTCATATGGCTGCAGCAGCTGTGGACTGGTCAGACTGGTCAGACTGGTCAGACTGGTCAGACTGGTCAGTAGTTCCCTGTCATGGCTGACGCTTCAGTCAGTTTCCTCCTGAGTCAAACAGCTGTGATGACATGACGGACGACTTAAATAACTTTTATCAGTTACAAATATTGTGATCATGCTCACGCACACACAGACGTCTGACAGCGAGCGGTAACCCTCTGATTGGCCAATCGCTCATGATGCAACTTCCGTTTTCTGCGGTAAAGATGAGGGAGTTTCTTTCTTATAGAAAACCCTCCAGTTTAGAGATCAAACCACCGATCCAGGACCGCTCCCAGTTCTGTACAGGAGGAGCTGAGACCAAACCGCTCAGGTCAGAACCTCACCTTTCTTTAACCTTTAACTTGCGTCTGTAGCTGATGAAGAAAAGTCGGGTTTCAGTCTGTTTTAACGTTTGTTCTTGACAGAAAAGATCCATTATTTCACAATGAAGTGCAACATGGGCAGAATCTGTTGATTAGAAGTGAAACTTACAACTTGTGACCAACTGACTCCAGACTCCGGACTTCGGACTGCGGGCTCCAGACTTAAGACTCCAGACTTAAGACTCCAGATTTAAGACTCCAGATTTAAGACTCCAGACTTAAGACTCCAGACTTAAGACTCCAGATTTAAGACTCCAGACTCCAGACTTCACACTCTGGACTTCGGACTGTGGGCTCTGGGCTCCAGACTTCAGACTCCAGACTTCAGACTTCAGACTTCAGACTCCAGACTTAAGACTCCAGATTTAAGACTCCAGACTTCACACTCCGGACTCCGGACTTCGGACTGTGGGCTCTGGGCTCCAGACTTCAGACTCCAGACTTCAGACTCCAGACTTCAGACTCCAGACTTAAGACTCCAGACTTAAGACTCCAGATTTAAGACTCCAGACTTCACACTCTGGACTTCGGACTGATGGGCTCTGGGCTCCAGACTTCAGACTCCAGACTTAAGACTCCAGACTCCAGACTTAAGACTCCAGACTTAAGACTCCAGATTTAAGACTCCAGACTCCAGACTTAAGACTCCAGATTTAAGACTCCAGACTCCAGACTTCACACTCCGGACTCTGGACTCCGGACTTCGGACTGTGGGCTCTGGGCTCCAGACTTCAGACTCCAGACTTAAGACTCCAGACTTAAGACTCCAGATTAAGACTCCAGACTTAAGACTCCAGACTTAAGACTCCAGACTCCAGACTCCAGACTTCAGACTCCAGACTTAAGACTTCAGATTTAAGACTCCAGACTCCAGACTCCAGACTCCAGACTTAAGACACCAGACTCCAGACTTAAGACTCCAGACTCCAGACTCCAGACTTCAGACTCCAGACTTCATACTCCAGACTTAAGACTCCAGACTTAAGACTCCAGACTTAAGACTCCAGACTCCAGACTCCAGACTCCAAAAACTCCAGACTTAAGACTCCAGACTTAAGACTCCAGACTCCAGACTCCAGACTTCAGACTCCAGACTCCAGACTCCAGACTTTGAGCTCAGCTTCTAATAATCCTGATTTGAGACCACTAATATCTCTCTGGTCTAGATTAGATTAAGTTTAGATTTATTGTCCTTTCCAGGATATTTGTTTCACCGTATAGCCGCGAGAAATTTCACACACCACTTCACAAACACGACCTCGAATCCATCAACATACATACAGTCACATATCCAGAACCATACATGTATACGTTGCCCATAGTTACTGGTCTGAGGTTTGAACCACAGCAGCAGAAAAGATGCAAAGAGAGTGTGTGTGTGTGTGTGTTCTTATCTTTGAGGGGGTAGAAACCTCAGAGACATGCATTATATTCTGTGTAAAGTGTGGGAGGGGCTCCCCCCCGGATCCTGGAGGCGTGTGTCAGCCCAGAAACAAGTCCTCTGTCCCCTGTGAGGTGTGTGTGTGGTCCCTCTGTGACTTCCACGGGTTGTTGTAGGTGTGTTTGAAACTTCATAATCAGAACCAGCCGTCAGGACTTCCTGTCACTTTGTGATGTCACAACAAAGCAGTCACCAAGCCCCGCCCACCGGGACCACCATCCAACACTTGGCAGGATTTTGGTTTCTCTGAGTGTTTTATTTTGAAGGAGGTTTGATGTTTGACCTAGTTTCAGGTTAATTCAGAGTAAAGGTCAAAGGTCAGGTCAGTAGAAACCAAACAGTCTGTTTGTTAGTCTGTCCAACAGTGTGTGGTGTGTGTGTGTGTGTGTGGTTTTGTTTTGAAATCATGGATTCTTTCAAAGTAAAAGACTTCATAAATGAAGTACCTTTTAGTTTCTGTTTGTTTTTCTCCTTTGTCTCTCTCTCTTTCTCTCTCTCTCTCTCTCTCTCTCCCTCCTCTCTCTCTCTCTCTCTCTCTCTCCCTCTCTCTCTCTCTCTCTCTCTCTCTCTCTCTCTCCCCCTCTCTCTCTCTCTCTCTCTCTCCTACTCAGTTAAATTCAAACATCCATCACTGGCACGACTGTCACTGCTGCGTTGCCAAAGCAATAAAATACATAACAATCTGGAACGTGTGTGTGTGTGTGTGTTGTGTGTGTGTGTGTGTGTGTGTTGATGTATTTCCCATCAGTCCTGGTCATCCTTACCCAACCCTTTCCCAGAATTCACCACTGACTCACTCTCAGCGAATCGCTCGTCAGCTGTTTGACTGAGAGCTCAGGCACACACCAGACACAGTGGTGCGGTAGCTGCGGTTGTCGTGGTGAACGTCGTGCACAGCTGGTCACACCTGTCAATCTACCTGCCGAGCCGGAGAGACCTGCTCGCCGGGAGTCGCCTGCTGACGTCACCGAGGTTTTAGCCTCAGACACCTGACACAGGAAGTAGACAACAGTTGCCCCTGACGACGATCACAATCACAGTCGTGGTCGTCGTCGCCCGGGTCTTCCACTGTGATTACACGGGAACCACATCAGTCAGACATGCGGAAAATCCCAGATGGTTTCCATGTGAACACGGTGGGAGGTGGCATCAGTTTGGGGGGGTGATCAGTCACTCTGAGATGATGTGATTGAAGGTGTGAGCCAGGATCACACAGGGACGCCTCCTCCTGTCATCTGTGCTCACTCTGACATCATTTAGTATGTGTGTCTGAGTGTGTGACTGATCGCCAGTTCGATTCCTGGATCCTCCTCCTACATGTTGAAGTTCTCGTCCTCAGATTCAGTCACGTCTCTGTGATATTACTTCTCATATTTAGGCAGCATCACATGACAGGAAGTGATGTCATGCTCAGCATCAACAGGGCTGAGATTTAGCACAATAATGATAACATTTATTATGGTTGATGGTTTTTCCTGATGTCCTTGAAGGTATCACAGCCTCAGCTGAGTTCACTGCTCCAAACCAAGCCACAGCAATATGCAGTGTGTGTGTGTGTGTGTGTGTTATTCATGGTTACACACACCTTGACGCTGTAGTCGGGGGTTTATGACGACTCCAGGTGTCGAGAGCAGGCTCCTCATCGCCATGGAGACAATCAGACGTTCACACTTCAGCCTCTCTGGAAGCGTGGGAGCTCAGGCGTCATGCTGTGTCATCTCACCCCCGTATCACACACACACACACACACACACACACACACACAGAAACATGTGATCCACCCATGAAGATGACAGGATGTTTTTATGTTTAATCTATAGAGGTGAAGCAAGATGGACGTTTGTCCCACGTTGTCATCCTTGCCATGAACACACCACAGGTCCACCCACACAGGTGTGCGTGTGTGTGTGTGTGTGTGTGTGTGTGTGATCTCTGCTCTTCACTTTAATCTATTTTCTGAAGTATTCTTGAACTCACTTACAGTCTCAGACTAACGACGCTCTCCTCTCCCATGTGACTTGAACGCAGCATTCCTGTGACGTTACGGTATATGCTCTCTCGCTCTCTTCTGACTCCTCTGATACTAACTGAACTAATCAGGGACTCGATTACCCAGAATGCCGAGGGGGTGGCGGTGACAAGGTGAAGCCTGTGAGGTTTCATCAGATGAGTGAGTGACAGGGCGAAGGGAGGAAAGAGGAAGATGAGTAGACGAGTGTCATCCTTCCATCTGGTGTCAAGAGGTCATCATGAGGCTCCACCCACTCTCACTGCAGTGTGTGTGTGTGTGTGTGTGTGTGTGTGTGTGTTCCCAGCATGTGTTTCCCATCTGGTTCCACCCAGTCCCTCAACACTGAGTTCATACTGACCTCTCTCCCTCCTCTTTCTTCTTCTGTCGTTCCTTCCTTCTTTTATTGTTTCCTTCTTTCTTTTCTTGCCAGAACACCTCTCTCTCTCTTTCTCTCTCTCTCATCCCTCCATCCTTCCACACCTCCCTCAATTTCATCCATGTAACACAACACCTTGACCTCCTGTTCATTTCACCGCATGTTTGTTCGACGCTGTGATGTCATCGCCTCGGCCTTCCTCAGTGAGATGCCTCATCCATGCCGTCACCTCCCTCCCTCCCTCCCTCCCTCCCTCTACAGATTTGAAGGTAACCATCACGTGTCCTGATGACTGTGAACCTGTGCAGTGTGTGAGCGGTGAATCTGTGAATGGGGCTGAGATCATCTCGTTTGTTTCCCAGGTTGCGCCACGACTTTCATTCTCACTCTGTTTCGCTTTTCTTGAGATGCGTGTTGCAGCAATCTGCCTTCATCTTCCCCTTTTCCTTTTTTTTTATTTTTTTATTTTTTTAAAGCTCCTCACAGTCGTTGCCAGAGAATTTCTGAAACGGAGACAGAATTGGAAACAAGTGGAGTTACCTCACTCTGTTGGCAGAGCGGGCTTTCACTCGCCTCGAGGAACTAGAGTCAGGAGTGGGATCTGAACTGAATTACTGCTCCACATCGTCCACACACACTCGTCCTGTGTCGAGGCTTCATGCTAGCTATGAATCGCTCCACGCTGAGTGACAGTAATTGTCCAGGAAGTGAAAACTCCCAGCTCTGAGCGCCTGAATGCACCACGCAGCGTTTCGGCCTGGTGACATAGTTTTGGCCAAAGGACGTCGTTTTATGAGAAAGTTTTACTCACTGACTGACGGTAACTCGCCGGACTCTAATAAACCTGCGTCCAGTCACAGACCAAACTTCACCCTCAGCATTACTCACTTCACGTCTCAAAAGGAGTGATTTAATGTCTTAACACCTGATTTGATCGACTGGCACAGTTATCTGTGAGTACTGATTGATTATTGATCAGCTCTAGGTTCTATATTAATACTGTGAAAGTATCAAAGCCTCAGT
>MU269984.1:21107138-21109638 GCA_021432705.1 Caranx ignobilis | reverse complement strand
GTGTGCGTGTGCGCAGCAGTGGAACAGATCTGTAAAGAGTTAAACGAGACACGGGTCCATTAAATACCAGCAGCAGCTAATTAGATGATAATCAATTAATCATCCGAGTCATTTTTAATTCAGGCCCGTGACTCTCTTCTCCTCTTGTCTGACGTGACAGTGAACTCAACATCTGTGGGGGTTTGGACGCTTGGCTGCACAGGGACAAGTGAACGCATCACTGGGAATGAGACTCTGAATCTCATTAAGAAAACACTGTTGTGTCCTTTCAGGAAACACGTTGTGATGTCACAGTGATGTTGACCTTTGACCTTGACCTGATTATAATCGGTTCGTCCTTGAGTCAGAAAAGTTGACACTCAGTGGATAATCAGCTGATCCTGGTTCTCCGACACAGCTGAAGTCCAGAAGGATAGACAACATGGCCGCCCGCTGCGGTGAAGTGACGGCGGCGCACGGCTCCACTGCACCGTTTCACTTTTCAGACTCGTGCTCTGACTCATGTGTTTTGACTCAGCTCATGAAACTCTGCACTTCCTGTGGAGGTTTCACAATTAAAGTCCTCCAGAGCAGCAGAGTGACGGGGGGGGGGCTGTGGGGGGGTGTCAGAGAGGATTCAGTGTTGTTGTTGTTGTTTCTTCATGTTTCTCTCTGTGTGTTGGTTTGTGCATGTGATTCTGAAGGTATTTTTCCAGGACTAATATGGAAGCAGTCAACTTGTGTGTGTGTGTGTGTGTGTGTGTGTGTTATAACACTATAACCACACACACACACACACACATACTGTACATGCACGTCACTTGTGTACATTGGACAGCGCTGAAACAGAGCAGAGAGTGACCTCACCTCACAAGACTGAAGTCCACACACTCAAACACTCACACACACACACAATTACCGACGAGCACATCCAGGATCGGACAGCGGGGATCGAACCCAGTCCTCCCCTCAGCAGCAGAGACAAGCAGAGTGTGGACTCTGAGACAGACGCCATGTTTCCTGCGCTTGTTTTTTATTGACCTGTTAAAATGAGCGTCTCCTCCCTCTGTTGTGACCTGAGTCTGTCAGCGGGTCTCACTCTCCTCTGTGTGTGTGTGTGTGTGTGTGAAACCACACTGATGCCCATTCAGACAGTCGCCCACAGATTATCTATGGAAGCCTACAGGGGACAGTGTGAGTGTCAGTGTGTGAGAGAAACCAACAAGTGAAACACGAAGCTGTGGGAAAGTGAAACCTGTCACTTCTAATGTCCTCTGTGTTCTGTCGCCTCTGAGGTGGGGGGGGTGGGGGGTGTGGGGTGTGGGGGGGGCACGCTTCAAATCATAGATCGTCACACATCATCAGGCCAACTGGACTGAAGTGCACTTCGACTGAAGCTCAGATAAAGGGAGACGTTTGTCTTGAAGCTCCATTAAAGCCTTAAAACCAGCCGTCAGGACTTCCTGTGACTTTGTGATGTCACAACAAAGCGGTCACCCAAAGCCCCGCCCACCACCTGGACCCACCATCCCACACTTGCAGACTTTGTTTTTTGCTCTATTTTCATCAGATTAGTCATAAAACAATCAGCCAATCGGAAGAGAGCTCAGACGTGATGAGACAACAGTGTGATGAACTTCCATGTTGTTTCCTTGTTTTCCTGTTGAAACCAACCCTTCAAAATAAAAGGTGAGATAAGGGGCCGTTAACTCTTGTGAGATCTGTTTCCACTCTGGAAACTGTGAGAGCAGAGATGAGGATGAAGCTGCTGAGTGAGGAGAGAGATCATGAAGTCAGATATCATCTCCATCACTGAGCTGCCTTCACTTTGGAGCATTTCCGTTGTGTAACTGAGGCTTTTATAACAGCAGCAGCAGCAGCACTGTAACCTTGGCACACCAGCAACTTCCTCCTCCCACACACACACACACACACACACACTTGTCTTAGCAAAGCTGCCTGTGCTGCCACCTCCCACACACATACTCTATTCAGGACACACATCTTTTCCTGACAGAAATATCCAGCACATAATTGACTTCCTACCTGCTGTAAATCACTGTCTACAAGCCGTCTGCTCAAGTGTGTGTGTGTGTGTGTGTGTGTGTGTGTGTGTGTGTGTGTGGTGTGTGTACATTACAGTTCAGATGAAGTTCATTTGATTCATCTCTCTCACTCTCGTAGATTTCATTTCAGTGGTTTCTGAAGAGCCTCCTCTCTCTCTCAGCTCCACACTGACTGACAGCACTAAATTAAAAGCAAACATGGCCGCCGCCCGCTGCAGGTCGCGTCCCTGCCTGACGGAGGGACGATGCTCTCAGACAGAGCGCAGACTCCCAGGAGGAGGAGCACAGATGAAATAATGAGTTTGAGGTGATGATGATATTTTTATTTTACAAATGGATCGTCTTCTATTTCTGCCTCGCCGTGAAGTCGCCGCTCCCGCTCTCTGACTCTGTCTGTGCACACGGTGACTCCGGAGCCGTTCGCCATCCATCTGTACGAGCTGGTGTTTGTTCAG
>MU269984.1:21044638-21102138 GCA_021432705.1 Caranx ignobilis | reverse complement strand
CAAAAAGCGCCAGTAGCGATGTCTCTCCTACGCACAGAACTGGGGCAGTTGTGTGTGTGTGTGTGTGTGTGTGTGTGTGTGCGTGTGTGTGTGTGTGTGTGTGTGTGTGTGTGTGTGAGTGCAGCTTTATGTAAGTCATTCACTACAGGCTCCCACTCACTCTGCAGACGCCACCATTCAACACTTTCATTACAAAACCAGTCACTTTACATCAGGAGCTCAGAGTCACAGTGGGATTCAGGAGGTCAGTGTGTGTGTGTGTGTGTGTGTGTGTGTGTGTGTGTGTGTGTGTGATCTAATATTGAGGACTTCAGCTCCCAGAGTTCATAGCTGAGTCGGTCTGGACTGAGGTGTTTTGGTGAGTCTGTCTCTGAGGAGTTTTCATTTGACTTCTCTCATACGTCACACACATGAAATGTTTCCGTCTCCTGTTGTTGTGTCGCGTCTCGACGTAAAGACGACGTGACGTTGATGTTCCAGTGTGTGAGGTCACATGTTCATGGCGTTTGGACTTCCATTTTCCTCCTGTGGGATGATGGGAAACCTGAGCGTCACGCTCACACATCACATCACACCTCAGTGTGCGTTCACAAACACGAGCAGTGATGTGTGAAATGTTTTGTCGACTTCAAAATGCTGTTTTTTTTTTTATTCCTTTATATAAAGTGACTTTCAATAATTCAAAGTTCAAGTTCACTGCTGCTTCACTTCAC
This sequence comes from Caranx ignobilis, assembly GCA_021432705.1. NCBI lineage: Eukaryota > Metazoa > Chordata > Actinopteri > Carangiformes > Carangidae > Caranx > Caranx ignobilis. Next base: position 21,101,425 of record MU269984.1, on the reverse strand, counting down.
CTGCAGCGAGCTCCTGGCCCTTCCAGGCCTCCGTACATTTCCATCTTCTTCTGTCCCTTCAGCTGTGTTTTTGAAATGTGCTGTATAAATACAAACACAGAGCGGGCCATCGCCTCGTGTGATCGTGGTCAGCTGATCTGTCCTGCCAGCCAATCAGCATCAAGCAGAGAGTCTGATGCTGGTCAGAGACAAAAACACGGTGGAGCCAGTCGCTCAGGTTTCAAACCCACATCCTTCATGACACCATGGAAAACATCACAATGTGACTCTAGATAATGGATCTGGTGTGTGTGTCTGTGTGTGTGTGGAGACGGGGGGGGGGGGCACAAGGTAGCCCAAAGTTAACGTTCCTGCTGCTAAGAATACAGTGTGTTTTTCTGAACTGCTATTTATAGATCTCACGTTGGGCCCCCAGACACACACACACACACACACACACACAGACGTCACTGAGCCCTGCTTACCAGCACTGAGGCCACTGTGTGTGTGTGTGTGTGTCGCAATCTGAGTGCGAGGGAGGTTGTTTAAACCCTGAGATGAGGAAATACAAAGCAAAACTGCAACTTCAGCAAGCGTGTGTGTGCGTGCGCGCACTGCTATCAGGTGTTGGTGTGGTTAAGAAACGTTAAACAACGGAAACACACACATACACTCTGTGTCTGCAGTGTTTGCAGTGCAGTTTGCAAAGCCTCCAAAGTACTGTATGCAAGTCTGTGTGTGTGTGTGTTCTTGTGTTCCTGTGTGTGTGTGTTTGCCTTTGGACAGAGTACATGCCGAGTTAGATGAAACTATGATCGCCTGGGAGGAAGGAAAGGTGCGAGCGCTGATGGCTGCTCTTCGACTCGGCCTTTGCAGACGCCTACACACATTATGACACTCCGACGTCACTTCCACAGCTCTATTTATAAGTCTTTGTGTCTTTTTAGGAACAGCGTGGGTTTGCTTTGCATCGGTGACTCACCCGAGTGGAAGGAGGAGGGAGGGAGGGAGGGAGGGAGGAGGAAGGGGTGGAAATGGCAAAAAAGCACAGATGGATTCCAGTGTGAAGGAACTAACTGAGCAATCAATGACATTTACATTCGCACATCAGGCTGGTTCAGTACAAACAGACTGAGCGGCTGTGGTGAAAGGTTAAATGACTTCAACATGTCAGGTGAAGGTTTGACTGCGGCTGACTTTGATTATTATGTGAACAAATCAACCAGACTAACCTTCTTCCCCTCTGTCTTGTTGCAGGTCTTTTCTTGGGAGAACTGAATGACTGTTGAAGCTACAGACGGAGGATCGACTCTACCAAGCACTTTGACCAGAAGAAAGGTGAAACCCTGATCTCTAATCAGCCTCCTCATGTTGTTGTTGTTAACTTTAATTTGCTCTCCACACGTCATCCATCTTGTCTCTCTGTGTCTCCTCCAGATCACTCGAGGATCCTTCTGCCTTTAGATGAACTGGACAGAGAAACTACGCACATCAACGTTCGTGTGTTTACAAGATGGCAAAGGGAGAGAAACGTTGCTGATGTCATCCACTAAAGCTCCACTTTTATTTCCACTTCCTGATTCCTGTTTCCAGTCAGGCTCCACAATCAGATGGATGGGTACTTCCTGTTTCTGTGAACTCTGCCCTCAAAGGTTCAGCAATCATGTCTGGTAGAGTGGGGAACTGGTAACCCCTCCAGGATCCTCCCAGCTCCCCCACCGTCCCCCCTCTCTCCTCCCTCTTCTAACCCACAGAAGAGCTTCACCGACATGGAGGCTCGTGAATCAGCTGCCGCCGGGCAGAAATGTTCAAATAAGGAACCACTGAAGGAGAAGGTGCCTCTGCAGAGGAAGTGGGCGTCCGAGCCCTCGGCCACCTCCAAACGAAGCACTTTTGCCGACCCGGAGGCAAAACACCGCGAGAGTTTGCCATGTGGCGCCACAGGGGGGTCGGCACCTCAGCAGAAGTACGCAATCACGGGGAATTCTGGAAAGCTGCTATCTGGACCCTCTGCAGTTGGGGCCATAGGAGGCCCGCCATCTCAAGACCCCCAAGGACCCTTTGCTCAGGCGTTCCCAAGGGGGTACCCCTACCAGCTGGGCCAGCCATACCCTCAGCACCCACAGACAGAGCGCTTCCTCTCAGGAGCCAAACCCCAGCCAGGCCTGGAGCCTCATGCCTGGCCCTTCGCTGGCCAGTTGCCCTCAGATGATCTGTACCCTGTGGGACACCCGGGACACACTCACCCTCACGGTGCAGGGGCAGGAAGGTTTACCCGACAGAAATCCCCCAGTTTGCCCAGCTCCTTTGGACAGTATTCTCAGTCAGGCCCCGAGCCCGGTGAGGAGGGCTACAGCAAGAAGGAGCAAAAGCCGAAGAAGCCCGGGAAGTACATCTGCCACTACTGTGGCCGAGCCTGCGCCAAGCCCAGCGTCCTGAAGAAGCACATCCGCTCTCACACCGGGGAGAGGCCGTACCCCTGCGTCCCCTGTGGCTTCTCCTTCAAAACCAAGAGCAACCTGTACAAGCATCGTAAGTCCCACGCTCACGCCATCAAGGCCGGACTTGTACCGTTCTCAGAGTTGGCCGTGGCCCGTGGCGGGGACATGGACCAGTCCTCGCCCCAGGGCGAAGCCGAGGTCCACTCCGACGGAGAGCAGAGCACTGACACAGACGAGGAAGGTGTAGAGGGCTCCACCATGCTGACGGACAAAGACAGCCCCATCCCGCAGATCTCCTTCGAAGCCAACAAGAATACAGGTCATTTTTAATGATTTCATAAATGAGTTTTTCACTGGATTCACTTCCTGTCAGTGAAATCAAAAGGTGTTAAAAGGTGGTTCTGGATGTGAAGGTGGTCACCTAATCAATTGCAAAACATTGGGCAGAAATGTTGGGGAAGAAATGTGATTATGAAAAAAATAATGATAAATCTTTCACTTAGTTCTGCACAAAGAGCTGCAGTGTAAACAAGATGGCAGTAAAGTCAGTGTCCACATCACAATATAATGGTTTTACACGTCATGCTGCTCTAGTTTTAATCTTTTAAACTGGATTTTTGAGTCTGTAAAGTTCTTGAAAACTTTGGGAACAGCTGCAGTAAAAGATTCAGACTTTTATCCTTTTATAGCTAAAACTTTTAAACCAATCTTAACCTGGTCTTTGTTTTCTCCTCCACCCTCCTGTACAGGTGGTGTGGAACCAGCATACGCAGACTCAGCTGAAGAGCTGCCTGTGGGATCTATGAAAGTGCCTATCCTAATCGTCCCCAGGCCAGGGGGGGTCCCCTCCACAGGGATGGAGTGCCCCCCCTTTCAGGACATTAAGGGGTCGCACCACATGCTGGCATCGCAGGCCGGTGGAAGAGCTCGTTCGCTGGATGACTCGCCCACCATCAAACAGCGTTTGGCCCTAAGGCTGACGGAGAAGAAAGGCCAGGACACCGACTGTGCCATGTCCCAGTCCCTCAACCTCCTCAGTCCTCACAGCAAAGGCAGCACAGACTCTGGCTACTTCTCACGCTCCGAGAGTGCAGAGCAGCAGATCAGCCCCCCCAATACTAACGTCAAGACGTACGAAGAGATAATGTTTGGTCGGACTTGGTACTACCGGCCCAACTCTAGATCCAGACAGTCCATCACGGTGGCCATGGCCAGGGCTGACCCAGGCAGCCTGGCCAGCCTAAAGCAACCAGCTGCTGCTATTATGGACATGGGGAAGATAGCTGAGGACCACATCTGTTTCAGAGGGGATGTAGGGATCTCTGGAGATCCCAAGCAGTACACAACAGGACCCTGTCAAAGCAGTACAGGGCTGTTGGAGCCTCCATCAGACTCTGGGCCCCTCATCAGGAGTAACTCCATGCCAACGTCGTCCCCTCCCAACCTCAGCGTCCCCCCTGGAATTCGGGGCAGCCACTCCTTCGACGAGATGATCACATCAGACGATGTTTTCTACCCACCGGGGCTTCGCAGACTCAGAAGACAGGCTGCGTTTGAACATTCAGCCAACGAAGCCCATGTAGGAGAGGCCGAGGGCTATGGACACATGCCCAAGAATTTAGCTTCATCTCTGGGGATGAAGATTGGTGAGCGCAGCCCTGGAGTCCCGGAGCACATCCCCTACAGCCCTTATGGTACTAAAGTTAGCATGTCAGAAATAGCCACAAGGAAAAGGAGGAAAGAGAAGAGTGTTGGGGACGAGGAGGACAGTCCTGGACACTGTGACAGCAGCTGTAGTGGTTCAGTGGAGATGATGGGGGACTATGACTTTAAACAGAGTAGTCTGGATGGGTCGAGAGCCACCCCGACAGGGAAGGGCTCCCTCCACAGTGCTCACAGCCAGTCGGACAGCTTCGACACCTGTGCCAGCATGTGCTCTGAGGACATTGCTCTGTTTCCTGATTCTGAGGGCAGGAAGGCGGTTGGCAACGTCATATCAGTCATCCAACACACCAACTCCCTCAGCCGGCCAAATTCCTTCGAGAAATCCGAGTCCTTCGAGCACCCAGGGTATCAGCCCTCAGAGAAAGGTCCACCGAGCCAGTACTCCGAGCAGTCCGACACCGAGATCTTTGAGGATGCTCTGAGTCCTGAGTCGGTGCTGCTGAGGACGGAGAGCACCGAGCAGCAGCTGCAGAGTGACAGTGAGCTGGCCTCCCTCTCATCTTCATCCGCCGCAGCCTCCCCGGGTCAGCCCTACCACATCCCACACAAACTAGTCCGACAACCCAACATCCAAGTCCCAGAGATCAGGGTGACGGAGGAGCCGGACAAACCGGAGAAAGATACAGACGCTCCGATGACCAAAGAGCCAGAGAAGCAGCAGCCACACGTTGAGGAGTTTCAGCTGCCGCAGAGGAGCGACACGCTCTCCCAGATGCCGTCGGAGAAGCTTCCGCCCAAGAAGAAGAGGCTTCGGCTGACCGACATGGAGCACTCGTCTGGGGAGTCCAGCTTCGAGTCGACCTGCACCAGCCTCTCACGCAGTCCCAGTCAAGAGAGCAACCTGTCCCACTCCTCATCCTTCTCCATGTCCTTTGACCGAGACGAAGGCCTCAAGTCCATCTCACCCACCAAACAGGTACCTCCTCAACAAGTAGAGTAGGTTCAAGTGTGTCCAGCAGTTTCATTAGTTCTGGTCCTGCAGTGTTACACTATGTTATCAACAGCTCTAAGACAACTTTCTTCCACTGTGTCCAAGCTACCAACCTTTGTCCTTGTGCCTCTGAACCAGGATGACTCGTCGGCCTCCGGCGGTGCAGCTAAACAGTCCGAGTTCCTGACGGTGCCCGGCAGCGGTCATTCCAGCCACCACCAGCAGAGGGAGATGAGGAGGTCTTCATCGGAGCAGGCTCCGTGCACGCTGCCCACTGAGCTGCCTGAGATGCGCAGCAAATCCTTCGACTACGGTAGCTTGTCCTCGTCCAGACAGGGAGAGCTCTACTCCAGCGCCTCTGCCATGAAGGAGCGCCGGCGTGGATACCTTGTCCGGCAGGTAGCGTGAAACACTTCCTGCTGTTCTCACTCTGTCAGAGGAAGCTTGTAGATCGTTCGTAAGTTTGAAAACATGTGTAAAGTTGAAGGAAGGAGGCTGTTCAGAAAGATCAGGGCAACAGAAACTGATTTTCTTGGCTCCTTCACCATTTTCCTGACACACTATTGTATTATTTTTATTTCCTGACTCACTGACCAACTCCACACATCACTCACACATTCGACAGGCTTCACTAAGTGTTTATCCAGAGGCCGTCACCCAGGAGCCAGGGGGGACTGAGATGTCAATCAAACAGGAGAGTTTGGAGCACGGGGCCTGGTCCGGACCAACAGGACCCCCCCACAGCAGCAGCGATGCAGCCAACAGATCCAAGAGAGCTGGCAGCGGCTCTGGTGGTGAGAATCATTCACAGCTCTGATTATGTATATGATCAAAACAAACTGAGGCAAGAACTGCATTTATGATGATCTTCCAGTACTGTGATGCAAATATCAACATGGGTTTTGTTTTCTGTCTGCTCAGTAAAGTGGGCGGGGCTTCAAGTGTTTAGCCGATTCTCCAACCAATGAGGTTAGCACAGGAGATTTCTACTGAGGGAAGGATTTCATTACAAACCGTGAAATGCTTTTTCATGCACAGGTTTAGGATCACACCAACACCAACAGCACCACCAGCATCTTCTCCAGCAGAGCATCAGTGAGGACAGTCTGCAGGATGAACCGCTGTACGGCAGGTGAGGGGGGCGGAGCTTCTTCTTCTGTTAATCTTATAGCTCCCACAGCTTTCATCTGACGTGTGTGTATAAACTGTGGTTTCAATGACCCATTGAGTCATTAATGGGTCATAATTAATTTCACATCAGCTGTAACTTTAAATAACTTTGGTTCAGGTTGAAACCACAGATTCATTTCTAGCAACTGATTCAAACTGTAGGTCAAAGGTCAATATAACATGAATTTGTGTTAACTAAAAAGAGGAATTTCACTTTTACAGCCCCACTTATTATTACATATTATATTTATCATGATAATCAGAATATTGAATCTTTTCTCCAATTCAGGTCCCAACAGCATCGTCTTCAGGGCCAGGGTTCATCCTCTGAGGGAGAACACCCGGGTCACGAGGTCATGAATAAAGAAGTACTGCAGCAGTACCAGAGCGGCCCCCCCTTCCTCTCGTTCCAGCAGCCCGGTCTCTTCTGGAGCCAGGAGGCCGGACAGATGTCCAGGCAGCAGCAGCTCCAGAAGCTCCACATCAGACCTTCAGGTGCCGGGTCTGGACACCCACCACACAAACAGCAGCCACTCCACCCCCTCCACCAGATCCACGACCAGCAGCCACACGATGGGAAGCCAGATAACACCACCTCCCAGATGTTCCCCGCCTCCTTCCCGTCCCGGACGTCTCCTCTGTCCCAGCAGCAGCAGCAGCAGAACTTCAGCTCCCTCTCCTCCAAGCACCCGCTGCCCAGCTCCACCACCACCTCCATGCTGCTGCAGCAGATCCAGCCCATCTTTGCCACCCAGAACCTGGGCTCCCAGGCCTCTCTGCCAGGCATGCTGGTCCCTGTGCGGATCCAAACCCATGTGCCATCGTTCGGCAGTGTTATGTACACCAGTGTTAGTCAGCTGATAGCGACCCATGGCAGCGGAGCAGCAGGTTTGGGCGGTGCCAACAGCAGCAGTGCATCTCCTCCGGTCGCTGCCAGTAAAACTCCTGGAGGAATCGGAGGAGGCATCAGTGGGACAGGTTTCAACCTCTCCCACTTCCTGGGTCAGACGGATGGGACGGTGCTTCGTTACCCACTGTGGAAGGTTCCAGACTCACAGCCGGAGCAGCACCTCAACACTGGGATCCCGCTGTCACTAACATCAGGCACTATATCCACCACGGACGCCTCGGGGGCCGGCATTGGGGGCAGCAAGCGCATGCTCTCCCCTGCCAGCTCCCTGGAGCTCTTCATCGAGACAAAGCAGCAGAAGAGGGTGAAGGAAGAGAGGATGTACGGACAGATCGTCAAGGAGATGAGCGCCGTTGAGCTGAGCGGGGCCGAGAGCAGCAACAAGGCCGAGCGGCAGGGCAGAGGTCAGTGCCTGAAGAGCGAGGGCTCCATGGATGAATCTGACAGGATGTCCTCGTCTCCGCCTCCAGGCGACTTCCCTGTTGCCACCAAGATTGCCATCCCCGTCCGGTCCTCTGCCCCCCATCTCCCTGATGTGCCCCGGCCCGAGAGCTTCACCCCTCCCCTCCAGATTGTCACAGACCGGTCCCCAGCCTCAGGTGGGCGGGACTCCCCTGAGGAGCTGGACGTGGACGATTCAGCTCCAGAGCCGAGCTCCAGCCCCCAGTCCATGGTCTCATCCAATGACGCAGAGGACGGAGACAACACGAAGCAGCTAGCCACCTCTAAACTCCCAGTCAGCATGCTGGTCCAGCTTGCTGCCAACCAGCAGCCGGCAGCAGCGGGTCAGACGCTGCTGTTCAGCGATGTGGCTGATGTCCAGCAGTTTTTCCCATTCCCCAGCCTGCGCACCATGAGCAGGGTTAGCTGGTGTTTCCTGAAGTACATCAAGCCCAACAGCACCCAGGCCACCCTGCGCAGCTCCGTCTACAGCTCCTGGAGCGTGAACACCTACAACCCCAACCCTCTGAACCTCAGCACCAAGGCTGCACTGGCCCTGCTCAGGTCCAAACAGAGGAGAAACACCGACCTGATGTTCACAACAGCAGCCATGTCGCCTCCCAGCTCCGGGAAACTGGTGTCATCAGTGGCCTGGAAGCTGAGGTTTGATCAGGTAGGTGCTGCCAACGACACACACCTGGCTGTAACACACACCTGTCTGTCTGCTCCGTCTTCTCACCTCTTTGTCCTTGTCTGTGCAGCTGAAGCCGGAGCTGATGCCTGTCGATGTCAGTCACTTTGGGAGGAAGATGAAGGGAGTGGTGTCGTGGGACCGGTCGAAGGAGGAGCAGGTGGAGAAGGAGGTGTCGGTCAAACAGCCCGCCACTGAACCGACCCGCATCAAGATCTTCGAAGGCGGGTACGTCCAAGAAAACACACACACACCTCTGATTGGCTGACTGTTTTCTGACTGATCCAATAAAAACAGAGCAGATTTCAGAATAAAACACTCACAGAAACCAAATCCTGCAAGTTGCTGGATGGTGGGTCCAGATGAGGGGGGCTTGTTGTGACATCACAAAGTGACAGGAAGTCCTGACGGCTGGTTTTAAGGCTCAGTGTCTGAATACAGGCTGTGTGCATTTCTCTGTGGACTGAGGCTTTGATACTTTCACAGTATTAATATAGAACCTAGAGCTGCTTTATAATCACACTACACATGGACGTCTACCTTTGTACCGTATGGAGCTTTAAGACACACGTCTGCCTTTATAAGACATGAAACAATATGGCTTCTGCTGTGTCTGCAGTGAAAACAGTGAGGCAGAAAACACCACATCGTCGAGCCGTCTCTCTCTCTGATCTCTGTTTTTTCCCTGAACTCAGCGGAGCAGTAAAATCCTCCCTCTGTAGTCGACCTGGTCACGAGCCGCGGACTCGTTCGGCTGCTGCACTGATCTCTTTGTTTCGTGGGGTCACGAGCTAAAAAGAGGAACCAGAACCAGGGCAGCTTTTCCACCTCTGGGTTCAGTCTCTACAACTTCTCCCTCTAGTCTAAAAACAGAAACCACAGCCGGCCTCGCTCCAGCTCCTCTCATTCCTTTACATGACTCGGTTTTCTTTAAACATCCCTGTCAGACGTGATTTTCTGTCCCGAGTGAACCGGCGGACACTTGGCAGCCGGATCAGTGCACGTCTGCATGAGTCTGTCTGTCACGGTGGGGAAATTACCACCAACCACCAGTCAGTTGCTGGTAAATGTTGTCTGTCTCCTCTCTGGGCTTCACATTCAGGCCCTTGAGGAAAAAAAAAAGTCTGTTTTCTTTGTGATGGAAGAGCGAGAGCGGCGGGTGAATTGTGCCGTTTCCTGTCCTGTCTGCAGCGGCTGGAGAAATGGCTGATGGGTAGTGGAGGGCCTCATGTGTTGGAGGAGGTGGATCAGGTACATCAAACATGTAGAGCAGCTCTGGACGTTTACACAGCTGCGGCCGCTTATGAAAATGAATCAGTGTGATGATTGTTGTGTTTTATTCTGTTTTATTCGCTGCACACGGTAAGATCATAAAGCGGCTCCGCTTTCACAGCCATGAGGCGTTCAGGGGACGTGGGAGAGAAGTCAGCCGTGGACTGTTTTCTCTGGTTTCAAACCGATCATTACACATGCTGCGTGTGTGTTTGCCTAGTTCTTGTGTGCATATTGTTAATGTGTGTGTGTGTGTGTCTTTTCCTGTTTGTTTGCTTTTATCCACTTATTGAATCTAAAACGTCCTTTAGGGACAAACGAGATTTACTTCACTGTCTGCTGCATTTAATAACTCCTTGTATGAGTGTGTGTGTGTGTGTGTGTGTGTGTGTGTGTGGTGAGGGTCATATTTACATGTTTGTGTGTGTGTAACCTTGGCCGTGCTGGCTCTACTGTACGACTATAAAACATTACGACGCTGTAGGAATGTGCGGCGCTGCAGGCGGCTGCAGCTTCGCCGTCCTCACACTCTTCATTTTCCTTTCAGGACGAATTCCTGAGCTGTCTATGAAAATAAAATGAGCTTCATGTGACTTTAATAACATCATAATTAATATTTAATAGTTTCACTTTTATCAAACTAAACCTCAGGAGCTTTTATTGCTGCAGGATCTTGGTTGGATCCTGTGGACTCTGAGCCTCAGACACCAGTAAACAGAAATATAAAAATATGACTGTGTTGTAAATCTGTCGTTTCACCAAACGCTTTTATTTTTATTGAACGACAAAAACTAAATCTAAACACAGAGAGATTTACCTGAATATGAAACTGTCAGGTCTGGGACTGAAATACTTGAGTCTCATCGAAGTGAAGTTGAGACGTAGAAATCTGATCGGAGACGGTTTTGATTCTTGTCGCTGCAGAAACGTTTCACTGAGGTTTTATTTCTGCTTCAGCAGCTTCAACCTGTTCAGGAGGAAAACAGGTTCTGGTCCCTGGTTCTGGTCTCTGGTTCTGGTCTCTGGTTCTGGTTCAGACTCTTCACGTCTTCTCTCATGTATTTTATTTCCATTTGGTTTCATTCGTCTCATTGTTTCACTTCTTCTTCTTCCTCCTCCTCCTCCTGTTCTTGTTGAACTTCCTGCTGTGATGAAACATCGTGTAACAGATGAAGCTGCGTTTGCTAAAAATAAATATATAAAGAAAAATAAAAGCATGATGTCGCTTTAATCAACCAGGTGATCGACTGTTAGAAACCCCACATCTCCATCACTGTCAACGTCTTGTCAGCAGAGCAGCTTCCTCTGCTGCTCCTGTCTGGACTCATCAGCGGATCAATGAACAACATTGATGACGTCATATTAAAAACAACTATTTATAGAAACAACCTTTAATGCTGCAACTTCACTTTTATATTCCAGCACCAACAGTTCCATTAAAGTTCCTTCAAAATAAAGGTAGATGTTTGTATTAAAGCTCCATACAGTATAAAGGTAGATGTCCAGACTGAGGCTCCGCCCCCTCTCAGGTGTTGTAACCTGCCTGACTTCAGCCTCACTGAAGAAGAAGCTCTGTGTCAGCAGGTGTGTGTATTACACTGTGACAGTGTGTGTGTGTGTGTTCCAACTGCAGGCCGGCCGACCATGACCTCTGACCTCTCTGTGGAACACACACACACACACACACACAGATTCTCCTTCAGGTCTGAATAGACTCTGGTGAAGTGAATGTGACTGAATCACCTTTAATCCTGTTCAGCTTCCTGTGTTGCTGTGGAGATCATATCTCTGCATTAATCTGCTCATGTATGGAAATAGTCTCATCAGCTCTCCGCTGCGTCACTTCTCTGCAGGTACAAATCCAACGAGGACTACGTGTACGTGCGCGGCCGTGGTCGGGGGAAGTACATCTGTGAGGAGTGCGGGATCCGCTGTAAGAAGCCCAGCATGCTGAAGAAACACATCCGCACACACACCGACGTCCGGCCCTACGTCTGCAAGTTCTGCAACTTCGCCTTCAAGACCAAAGGTAGGGTACACTTCACCCTCACAGACACTGCTGCTGCTGCTGATGTCCCATGATGCATCAGTTTCATATGTTTGCTGTAGAAAATTATAAATGATCCAAAAACCCAGGAAGAAAAATGGAGCTTGTGACCTGATGTCCAGATGTTTTATCGTGGACAAACAGCTGGAGGACTCTCTGCTGGTCCAGGTTGAGTCCCTGAGTCCAGGAGCTGTGGCCCGAGGCTGCCGGATAAATTAGATTCTGACCAAATGAGAAGAAAAACATGCACTGATTCAGACGCTGATGAGTCACTGTATACATGTTGACCTCTGGGTAATGAGCTCATCCATGATGTGTTTGGGTTTTGTAGTTTCATACAGTGAATCTTTGTTTCCTAAGTTCAATGATAGGAAATGTAGTTGTTTTCCTCTATATATCTTTTGGTAAGAAATAAAAAAGAAAAGCTTTATGGATGGAATATAAAACTCAGAGAGCAGTGGTGAGCTGTTCGCTGCCAGCAGGTCCAGACTCCGAGCAGCTTCACTCATTTTCTATAAATTCTTTGTCATTTGTAAATTTGTAATTTTGTGGTTTTGTTCTTTTTTCTGTCTTTTTCTTTTCCTCCGCTGCTGTTTCCATTTCACCCTCGTTCTTTTTCACTCGAGCGTCGATGCAGCCAAACAAGCTCTGGTTTCCACCGAGGGTCATTAAATGGTGTGTGTGTGTGTGTTTTGTAGGAAACCTGACCAAACACATGAAGTCTAAGGCTCATATGAAAAAGTGTCTGGAGTTGGGAGTCTCCATGTCTTCGGTCGAGGACACTGAGGCAGACGAAGGAGGTAGGACACACACACACACACACACACACACACACACACAGCTATCTTGTTGCCGTGCGGTTGTACAGGGATAATTAGTGTAATGGGAAGCAGAGGCGATGGTGACGGCCTCATGTCAAACACTTGACACATAAACCTTAAATAAAACACTCTCTGTTTTCAAACCTTCCTGAACTCGTCTGATTTGAAGCCACAGTTTGATTTTTCCTTCAGTTTCCACTCAAATATTTTCTGCTCTGGGTTCAAACATCTCGTCGTTAATCAGCTGATTCTGAAGTGATCTGATTGGTGCGGTGGGATTTACTCTGAACAGAGCAGCAGGTAACTTCAGGTCAATCTTAGAAATGTGGATACAGGTGTTAAACTGGATGCTAATCCTGGATAACTTGAAAATCCAAGATGGCCGCCATTTCTGGGAAGTAAATGTTGTTTTTGTTTTTTGAATAAATTCATCAACGTTTTCTTGTGTAAATAATCTGTAGGTGTCACTTTAAACAGTTTAACAGTGTACAAGGTAGAAACAGTCCTCACGATAAAGCTCACTAACTAGCCTAGCGCTAGTAGCTTAGCCAAGAGAGCTAATGTATTCAACTCTTATAGAATCAATAAACAATTTGTCTTTGTACAGAATATTTCATGTTAAACATCAAAATGTTACAAAGGAAACAGAAGAAAAATGTACGGGTTGTGATTCGTCGTGACAGAAACGGCGGCCATTTTTAATATCTAATCCCCAGAGGGAGAAACATGAATCAATGCAACTTCCTGCTGCAGTTGAACAGGTGTTTCAAAGTAAAAGCCTCTAAATGAGGCTCTATTAGATTTCTGATTTCTCACCACATCAAGCTTAACTTCACTTTTGTGTGTCGGGGGTGGGTGGGTGGGGGGGAGGCGTCCTGAGGCCTGTTACCTGTCAAAGGGGCAGAGCAACAACCGCCTGGTCTCAGATCAGTTTGTGTTATTGAACCTGAACTCATCACACATTCACATCACACTGCTCCTCCCCCTCCTGCAGATGTAGGTGATGAAGGTCAGAGGTCATCTGAGAAGGTTTCCCGAGCAGCGCTGACTGAGCATCAGTTCTCTGACGCAGACGACTCTGATGGCGGCGAGGAGGACGGCGATGAGGTGGATGATGAAGATGATGAAGAGGATGACTACGATGGCGACTCCACCCCCAAGACTCGTTCCCGCTCCACCAGCCCCCAGCCGTATGGCCTGCCCTCCCTGTCCGTCACAGCTGTGGCCGCATCCCACCCCTCCCCTCACCTGTCTCCTCACTCCGCTTCCGACCTGCTGGGAAACGCCAACAAGCCGCCGCCACTGTTCGGCTACTTCACCACGGTGCCCAGCATCCACATCACATCTCAGGCTCCGCCCACGGACCCAGAGGGGCGGGACCGAGCTCAGGAGCACCAGCGAGGCCTTCAGAGGCCGCAGGGTGGCCAGCTGCTGGCTCCGCCCTCCTCTTCCTCCATGGACGAAGACATCCCCGTCCCCTCCCCCGACCTCTCCTCCCCCTCCTCCCGCCTCTCCTCACCCGGGCTTGACCACTCTGGCTGCCCCTCCCCCATCTCCCCCTCCTCCTCCCCCTCAGCCCGCCGGTACCTCTCCCCTCGCCGCGATCTGTCGCCCCGCGCCAGCCACCTCTCCCCCCGACGGGACATCTCCCCCCTGCGCCACATCTCCCCCCGCAGAGACCTGGGAGGGGCGGGGGGATACCGGCGAGACCTCTCCCCCAGGAGGGGACACCTGTCGCTGCTCTCCCCCCTCTCTCGCCCCACGTCTCCCGCAGGAAGAGACTTCAAGCGCGACCTTTCACCACGGGGTCGTCACAGGGGGGTGATCCGCCCCCTGTCTCCACGCCGAGGGCTCCACCCACACCTCCACCACCAAAGGTGAGGATGCTCTGACTGTTGCCATAGCAACCATGTCTAGGCATGAAGAGCATGATGAAACCAAATGCAGCTTGTTGACAGAGGTTACAGTTTACAGATGTTCCTTAAACGCCTCACATCCAGATGGGCAGCTCCTGTTTCTCTGACCCACACAAACATTAACACACGACAACCACCAGATGTTGCCTTCACTGACCCCTGTAAACCTGTGTGTTCACTCTGTAAATGAAGCTGAAAGTCTTTCTGTTTTTTCTGTTTTTATTTGATTTGTTCTACAAGAGCAGCTCTCGTTTATTAACATCTGTGTGTGTGTGTGTGTGTGTGTGTGTGTGTGTGTCCAGCCAGCAGCGGGGCCTGAGGCAGCCTCATCAGACCGGGGTCCTGGCTCAGGGAGAGCTCGGCCTTCTGGGACGTCACAGGACCAGCACAGAGATGGAGACGGTGAGAGACTGAGAGCGTCCACTCCTCCACTCCTCCACTCCTCCACTCCTCCACTTGTTCACTCGTCATCCCTCCATCACTTCTCTTCTCTCTGTTTATTCTCTGAGCAGCTTTCTATCACGTGCAGCCATCTTTCACTGGGTTAAACATTGTGTGAACGAATCACACGTTTGGCAGCAGGTCTTTGAACTCAACACGTGTTGAATAAATCAGTGTTTTATTAAAGCAGCAGCAGAGGAGGAGGAGGAGGAGGAGGAGGAGGAGGAGGAGGACTTGGAGAGTCGGGATGAACCTGGAGTGTCTTGAACGTCTCTTTACTGTTTCCACTTGTTTGTTGATGAGAACAAAGTGAAGACGTCGAGATGATTTGTGTTTTTCCTCCGTTAGATGATTTTTGAACTTGGTGAAATGAGAGCGATGGAAACAGAGGAGTGTTTGGCAAACAGAGACCTTCAGGGAGGGGAGGGGGGCGAGTGAGGTAGACAGACAGAGGGGTGGGTGGTGGTGGTGGATGGAGGACAGGGCCGCTGGGTTTTGGAGGTAATGGGATCTTGGCCGTCGGAGCTGTGGTTAATAACGCGGCTGTTTTTCCTCTTAAGAGCTGAAGCTCAGACTCTGCTGCTTCCTCCCAGTCCCTGCTTTGATCTGACGTGGTGCGTTCAAGGTCCAGGAGGACGATGGACACACACACACAGATCTGTGTTTGTTTGTGTTTTTGTTTACCAACACCTGCTGTGTTTTAGTTTTTTTATTTCATCATATTTGTTTTTCCATCATGTTTAATGTAACGAGCAGCGTCCAATCAGAGGGAGATGATGATGGTGATGATGATGATGATGATGATGATGATGGTGATGATGCTCTTGTGTCTCCAGGAACATCGTCCAGGTTCGCCATCACTAGGGGAACAGGACCAGGCCAGTAACCATGGTAACCAGTGCAGCCCACCTCAGCAGGTGCTGTTCAGTCACCTCCCTCTTCACTCTCAGCTCCAGGTGTGTTTGTCGTTTATTCTCTTTAATTGACTCAATAATCGACAATAATCAATACACTGATTATTGATTTGACTCTTTTCATGGACAAATAGAAAAATATCTGACGTCAACCGCCGTCTTGATTTCAGGTGCGTTCACCGTATCCCATGATCCCCATCGGGGGGATCCAGATGGTACACTCCGTCCCCTCCTCAGTGACCACACCCCTCCTCCATCAAGGGGCGGAGCCAGTCTCCACCCGCCTGTCACTGCAGAAGAGCACGTCAGAGGACTCCACCAGCAGCGAGGCCGCCCCCCCTCACTTCACCTCCTTCATCGAGAGGGGAGGACGAGGAGGAGTAGGGGAGTGGGTGAGGGAGTCACCATCACCTCACCCCCTGCAGGAGAGGGAGCGAGGGGGAGGGGTGAGGCAGGAGCAGGAGGAGGGAATCCAGACCTGCACCAAGGCCATCGCCTCCCTCTGCATTGACTCCGAGGATCCTGCAGAGAGGAGAGGGGGAGGAGGGGGAGCAGGGGGAGGGGATGAACGGAGAGAGGGAGGCAGAGCCTCCTCCTCCTCCTCCTCCTCCTACCCCCCTGATTTCTCCCCCGACTCACAGCAGCAGCCCAGCCGCTCTCCATCCATCTCCATGTCGCCTCCCTCTCCTCACCCCTCGCCCTCTCCTCCTGGGATTCAGCACTTTAGCGGCCTGGAGCTCAGGCCCCCTCCAAACCCGTCCCTCCCCTCCTCACCCTCATCCTCTCCTCACCCTCCACTCCCTCCCAGCCCTGGGTCTGACTCCCTCCAACCTCCACTGGCATCTAAACCTCTGAAGGTGGAGAGAGAGGCAGAAAGCACAAAGAGGAACAGAGACGTGTCGTAGAGACGAGCAGGAGGAGAGAAGAAGAGGGGGATGAAGAGGAGGAGGAGGAGGAGGAGGAGGAGGGTTTTGGATAAAAGGAAGGGAAGAAGTGCAACAGAGAGAGGAACTTGACTTTTGCACACTTAACACATTTCTTGTAACTCAGTTGATACACACACACACACACACACACACACCCACATACCACATACAAACAAAAAGCTCTTGTCAAAAAAAGACTAAACCTGATTGGACTCCTGCAGCTGAACAGGCCCCTCCTCCCAGGGGGCGGGACCTGTGTCAGGGGGGCGGGGGGGGCAGGGCAACCACAGACTCTTATTTAAAGACTTGTAGAGGAGGACGACACGTGTTCGGCCCATCCCACCAACACGAGCCCGACCGAACTCTGCGTTGCGTTTGAGGACTGTGGTAAACGGTACGACAGACAGATGATGGACAGCTCCGTGTGCCTTTTCTTTCATCAGTCGTTTTTGTTTTTGTTTTTTTGCTTATATTCTTATAAGCAAACGAAGCAGGAAGGTTCATGTAAATACAATACTATCACGTTTTTGCGTATCAGCTTTGTAATAAATGCAACCCCCACCCCCCCACCCCACCCCCCTCCTCTTCCTGTGTTTTTTTTTCAGACACCTTAAAAGTCTCTACGAGCGATGTGAAGTTATGGATATTACTATTACGTACGGTTGCACTAAAACATATTTTTATATGAGTGAAATTTAAAAACATGGCTTTTTTGTGTACAGCAGCAATTCTATATAATACTATTTATTATTGTTACCATGTTTCATAAATTGTACATTTTTTCTTAAATGTCGTGGATGCCTTTTTCTATGTAAAGCATGGGTTTTTGCTATGGCTTACATTAGGGCGAGGACATGTACACTGTACTATGGCTTTATATGTTCAACCTATTTATATACGTCAGAGCGAGCGCCCTCTGCTCCGAGGTATATACACATAGAAGTAAGACTATTTACCCAGCATATGATACATACAGTATATAGACTCTATCAACTGTCTGTCTGTCTATCTATCTATCTATCTATCTATCTATCTATCTATCTATCTATCTATCTATCTATCTATCTATCTATCTGCACTTAACATTTAGAATGACATTCACATTATTAAGGTTTTGGTCGTTTGCTTGTACATTTTCTCGGCTGCTCTTTGTCCCTGGTTGTGTTTTTATTTTTTATTTTTTACTTTTATTTTTGTGATTTTATTTTGAAATTCTTCTTCTTCTTCTTCTTCTTCTTCTTCTACTTCTTCTTCTTCTTCATGTTTTTAGACATTTTTCGAGGCTCAGACTTGCTCTCAGCATTAAGTGAATGAACATGCCTTCTTGCACCGTGGCATTCTGCTCTATTGTTAGTTTTATTAACCCCCCACCCTCACCCTCACCCTCCCTCCTCCCCCCTGTTAACGCCAGCCTCCCACCATGTTCACCGAACGTCACACGTAGCTCCACGTCCAGTCAGACGACTTTTATTCTTCTGACGTGACTTCATCTAAATGGGGAAACATTCCAGTCTGTAAATATCCCTCCACACACACACACACACACACACACACACACACACAAGTCAATCAGCCCACTCAGACTCTTATTTATTGGCTTTTACTTCCAGGGACTTGAACACAAACACATGCACCTTATATTTGTCCTCGAATGTCCCTGATCTCAATAATAACAACATTAATATTGATAATAATAATGATGATGATGATGATGATGATGATGCCTTTAACAGTTGTGACATTGAGGCTTTCTGCACAGCGTTTTCACACACACACCCCCTCCCCCCTCCCCCCTCCTCCCCCCTCCTCCCTTTTGTAGCTAAGCAATATTCAGCCAAACTCTGCTCAGCAGCAGGGAGTGAATTTGTTGCAAGGCAACAACAGCGAAACTTAAAAATCCTAAAATCAGGAAGTGAAGGGAGCAGTGGTGAGTTGTGGTGAGTTGTGGTGATGTCAGCAACACGACTCTTTTTGTTTTTGTTTTTCTCTCTTGGTGACAGTTGTGGGCGGAGTCGGGCAGGCTGCAATGTGAGTGTGTATCTCTGTATCTGTATCGGTGTGTATCGACCAGTATATCCTCTTCTTACCACTTTTTTCTATTTGGCTCCTCCCTCTGTTTATGTACACTTATCATGACTACGATGATGTCTTTAAAAAATCTTTCTCTCTTTCAAAAATATCAAAGCACAAGTCATTGTATAGAAATGACAACAATACAACAAAAAAGGACAAAAAAAAAGGTAAACGTGCATTTAAAGGGTTAACGTTTGTGATGGTGTTCCGTGGAATTAATACAAATATCATGTATGACCCAGTTGCAACAAGGAATCGCAGTAGAAGTGGAAAAAATGGATTGTTGTTTTCAAATAAATATGAATACAATAGTTTGTTGGACTTTTCAGCTTCATTCACAGTCGGCGTTAAAACTGCTCCGAGCTGTTTGTGTGTTTGTTTGTTTGACATCACGACGCGTCAGAGTGAAACAGACGCAGACTGGACGTTCAGTCACATGAATAACATGATAAGTAACAAGAGAAGGTAAAAAGACAAAGACGTGAACTTCCTCTCTGCAGGTCCATCACTGGCTCATCAACACCCTGATACAACAGCGAATTCATCATTTATCAAAAAAAAAAAAAAAACTCTCCAAACTGTTAAATGAAGAGTCTAAATGTCCTCTGACCTCTGACCTCTGACCCCAGGTCGGCGCTGGTGCTGGTTCCAGTGTTCTCTGACCTGGACTCAGGAGTTGCAGTGAACGATGTAAAAACATGTTCCTTTCATTACTTTGAGCAGAAGCTCATTTTGTTTTTCTCATCTCTAAAACAGATTCAGATTCATCAAACTCCAAGTTCAAGACTCGACCACCAGGATCCAGACGAACTTCTGAGCAGCTGCGGCGGCGCTAACAGAGCTAACAGGGTTAGCACTTCGTTAGCAGCAGTGATGGAGTCAGACTGAGACGAGTGTCTACATGAAGCGTCTTTAAAATCCTGTTTGAACGAGGTCAGTGAAGTACTCACTCTCACTGCTCCTCCCATTTCTAATTATAATGTTCCCCCTGTCATTAGACATGTCCCACATATGTCTACCTGTCTGCTCCTGTGTGTGTGTGTATGTGTGTGTGTTTCTTCTTGACACAACTGGGTTGGTGTCGTCTTTCATTTCCTCTGTCAGTCTGTCCACGTGTCTCTGAGTCCTGTGGCCTTTGAGCGACGATGATCAAATGAGTTATTTTAGTCGTGATTATTGTTTAGAGGAATCACTTTCATCAACTCTGTGTGTGTGTGTGTGTGTGTGTGTGTGTGTGTGTTGCATCTTCATGGTTCAGTGCTGTGAGTGTATGGGAACCTCCCCTGGGACTCATCCAGCCTGTGTGTGTGTGTGTTGTTTGTTTGTTGTGTTAATCTTTCAGTCACTCCAGCACGTTTCTGTCAGAGATGCTCAGGAGCAGGAAGTGATGTCACCACCCTCGTGACCTCTGGTGTAGTATTAGCCTTTAGCCTGGTCCGTCACTCTAGTGTGTCCCCGGAAACTCTGTAGTGTGTGAGATTTTGTTTTCTGAACGTGTAGCATGTTTGTGTGTGCGTTTTGTGAAGTTGCAGTGAGTTGACCCTTTAGGGCTGCCGTATTTGCAGTCAGTGATGATGTCATCACTCTGTTGAAGAAGCCACCAGTTTCCTGTCATGGGACCACAACATCCTAAAAACAACCTTGTGTGTGTGTGTGTTATCTCACACACAGCGACTGTGTGATAGATGATGATGATGATGATGATGATGATGATGCATTCACAGTCTGTCATTAGACATCGACTCCTCATGCTCGAAGCCGCAGACTGGAGGACACAGGACAGCAGTGCATTCTGGGAAGGCTCTTATTTCTGGTTGTGTGTTTGTCACCCAGAGAGTTGTTTACATGTTTTAATGGTTAGAGGCCAACAGCCTGTGTGTGTGTGTGTGTGTGTGTGTGTGTGTGTGTGTGTGTGTGTGTGTGCTGCTCCCAGCTGTAATTAACTCTAAAGATAAAACAATGTGTGTGTGTGTGTGTGTGTGTGTGTGTGCGCGTGTGTTCAACCTGAACATGGAGCAGCTTCACTTTTTTACTGTAGACAAAGATGGCCGCCACCTCTGTGACCTCACAGGTTTCTGAGGAGCAGTAATGAAGTCAGTTCAACATCTTTTTGTCCTGTCTGGGTTCCTGTAGAGATAAAGACTGACTCACTGATGTTCACATGATGTGTGTGAATCCAGGCTGACGTCCTGGTCCTGGTCCTGGTCCTGGTCCTGACCCGTTCCTATCACAGCTTTTGGACCCTTTCAGACTCAGTCACTTCCAGCTGACGTCAGTTCAGTCACTGAGGGTTCAGACTTGAGTCTTAAGGGGGCGGAGCCTCAGTGGGCCTGTGAAGATGTGAATGAACAGGGTCAAGGGTCACAGCAGACAGACTGAGGTCCACTGAGTCCTGGTCTCTCTGGTTCTTCACCTGAACCTGTCCAGTAAGGCTCTGAGCCCATTGTTTGTGTCTCTCAACTGTAACCAAGGAGATGGGAGGAGAGGCGGAGCTTCACTGAAGGTCAGTTCATTTCTCTGCAGGAGGGAGGGGGTGATGTCTCTCTCACACACACGCAAATTGTGTGTGTGTGTTTTTAATGTGAGATAAAATGAGTGATGAGTCTGTTCAGGAGCACAGAGCCATGTGTGGTCTTTGTGTGTGTGTGTGTGTGTGTGTGTGTGATGGAGGCATCTGCTCATTGGAATAAACAACTTTCCATTTTTAGCTGCCAGGAAAAAAGAGTGGAATTAACAAAAAAAATCTGTGTGTGTGTGTGTGTGTGTGTGTGAGAGAGAGAGAGAGAGACCAAATAAAGTGAGATGGCTTGTGTTTTTTTCAGAGGGAGATGCCAGCAGGAACATTTCTAAAATTAATTCTATAAAGAGAAGAAGAGGTCAGGAGGAGGAGGAGGAGGAGGAGGAGGAGGAGGAGGAGGAGGAGGAGAACAAACCCAGAGAGGATTGAAGATGAAGATTATTGTGAGCAGTTTTTCATCTTCCTCTTCTGACCCACTCACTCTCTCCGTCCCTTCTTCTTCTGGACTCTGTGAGGTGAGACAGGTGACGTGACAGATGTTCACCAGCATCATGAGCCGATCTCCATAGAAACTGCAGTAAAATGTCTTTCACTGCTGCAAAAACTTGAAGTGTGAATGATGTGAGGACCAAAGAGTCGTTCAAGATGTTTCCTCACACTGTTGATCTGGACTAAAGAAGAAGAGAGAGGATGGAGAGATGATGGAGGTCAGAGATGAGGAGGATAATGTCCCAGAGAGAGAAGAAAGAGAGGGAGGAGGAATATCTGAAAGATGACATGATGAGAGGAGGAGAAGTACAAGAAAAAGAAGAAGACAAGATGAGTTCACTTTTGTTTACTAAGAAGAAAGCAAAACTGAAGTTGAAGAAAAGAAAAAAGAGAAGCAGAAGACTGACGGAGGGAGGGATGAGAGAAGAGGAGGAGAGGCAGTTATGTGCATGGGAGAGAATAAATAAGGAGAGGAAAGAGAGGTGAAGGAGGGATGAGAGGACGAGGAGATGGTGGACCACGGAGGTGAAGAGACAGAGGGTTGAAAAGAGAGAGAGAAGGAGAGAGAGAGAGAGAGAGAGAGAGAGATGGAGCTGCTGCAGGGACACACTGCCCCCTGTGGGCGGAGTCAGGTACTACAGCTGGAGGAAGCGCAGCAACACACACACACACACACACACACACACACACACACACACACACTGATGATCCCGTTTGAGGTTCCAGGACGAGTTACACAGAGAGCAGGTGTACTCAGTGTGTGTGTGTGTGTGTGTGTGTGTCAGGGTGAGTCAGGTCCGTCTAAACCAGAACCAGATGTGCACACTACTTACTGGAAGGTTAGTGGTGACCAGTCAGAGGCCTCAGTGTCAGACCCACCAATCACCAATCAATCACCAGTATCTGTTATTGATCAGAACCTCAGAATATAATCATAATATTTACATAATATAACTAATATAAATAATTAAAGAGCTCACTGCGAACGTCCTCCTCAGGTTGAGTCTCTCTCTCTCTCTCACACACACACACACACACACACACACACACACACACATACACACACACAGAACAGCCTGTTTGTTTATATGGAGGTTTGTGTTTGTTGTTTTTCTTTTGTTTGTATAGATGCAGCTTCTTCAGTCACCAGACACCTGCACCTGAGGTCACCTGAGGTCACCTGAGGTCAGCTGATCTGGAGCTAAACCACTGACATCCGTGCTCCATCAGACGACCACTTCCTGTTGTGTTTTTAATTTGGAGGGGAATCTGTGGTGACTTTAAAGCTGCTTCCTCTTCTCTAAGTTACAAACACAACAACAAACTGTTTCCAGCTCAACTCCAACACAAAAGGTGAGTCACTGTGATGTCACAGCAAAGCAGCTGCCAAGTCCCGCCCCCCGCCTGGACCCACCATCCAACACTTGAAGGTTTCTCTGAGTGTTTTATTCTGAAATTCTGCTCTAGTTTTATTGGATCACTCAGAAAACAGTCAACCAATCAGAAGAGAGACTCAGAGCCTCCTCTCCTGTGAGTTCACAGTCTGGAGCTCAGGTTTTATTTTATTCACAGACATTCAGTCAAGTGCTTTTGTTGTTTTTTCTCGTCCTCCTCTTCGATCTGTTCGTTCTCTCGGGCGTCGCTCCATCTGGGCATCCTCCAGGTGGCGGCGTTGGCAGCGTGTCACCGTCCAGACTGTTCATCACAGCCGAGGTGGACGCTGCCAACAACACACTCTCCTCTCTCTTAAAAATATCAGAAGGTTCTGCTCTATTTCCAGCTCTGAGGAGCATATGGTCCCTGAACACATCGTCACTGTGGATTTCACTGTAATGACAGAAGAAAAGTAAATGTCACCTCATTTTTAGAGCTTTTGAAAAACATCAAAGATTCACTGATTAAAAGCTTTATGTGATGGAAGATTGTTATGTGACAGAGCTCCAGCACCAGAAAGAATATCTGATAACAACAATGAAGAATCTCTATTTAGTTATGATAATAAAAAATCATTAGTCAGTTAAGAATGAGTTTAAATAGTGAATATTCAAAAAGAAAACATATATTTGGTGCCCGTTTGGCCCGTTAGCCGGTGACGTTGGCCTGACGGCCCAATGGCTGATTGACCCGTTAAAACAGAGCCCTTTTAAAACGGCCGCTAGCGTATCACTAAAGGAACTTTTTGGACAAACATGACAGATCACACTTATGGACGTCATGGATTCGACACTTCAACAGTGGGGCTTGAGCTCAGTCTCTGGAGCCAGGACCGTGGTCCTGGTACACCACAGTAGGCTACAGAGACTGAGTCCAGTCCCCACAGTTGAAATGTCGACTGCACTCAGGAGCCACAGACATCCATGGTGTCCCTTTTCTCTTACAGAGCACCCAGTTCAGGTCTTGTTTCAGGTTCCAGTACCAATCCCGGTTCTGGTCCAGGTACCGGTCCAGTTCAGGTTCCAGTCCTGGTCTTGGTCCTGCTCCCGGTTTTGGTAAAGTTCGGGTACCGGTGTGGTCCTGGTGACAGGACCTCGTGTCCGGTACCAGAACCAGAACCCAAACCCGAACCCAAACCCGAACCCGAACCCGAACCAGGACCGGTACCGGGATCAGGAAGAGAACCCAGACCGGGATCGGCACTGGAATTGGTACCGGAACCTAAACCGGTACCGGAACCACAACCCAAAACGGGACCGTTACTGGGACCAGGACCGGGATCGGTACCGGAACCGGGACCGGTACCGGTACCGGGAGCGGTTCTGGCACGTTCCCAGCCCATGGTCCTGGCTCTTGTTGTGTATTTTGATGTGGATGCCGATGAAGATGACCACTCTGACACGTCTTCTTTGTCCAGTAAAAAAGGTTTATTATCAAAAGAGTACAGTGTCAACAAGCCGAATCTCAGAGCCCCTCCGTGCCAATGTGGAGACTCTCCTGACCATCCCAAACTTCTCCTTTATATACCATTCTAAGTCCACTCCTTCGGACATTCCGGAGTCGCTTGCACATCTGGTCAAGCTCTTATCTTAACCTATGGTCAGTTACCCTTTTGCCCTTTAACCTTATCTCCTGTTTTTTATGGTATGTCAAGGTCTGGCAGGTTAACCAGGAAACCAAATGGGTAACTACTTGCCTCCCAGGCACATTCCTTTTGTTCAACCTACAATAAAGGTCGTAAAGAAACCTGTCAGAAGGACTTAATAAACATCCTTCCTTAACTTGTGACTAGAACATACAAAGGATGAGTATACAACACTTTAAATGTAAAATAGACGAGATGTGGGGTGGAAAATACACTACACTCTGATCCTCGTCCCGGTCCTGGTCCTGGTCCTGTCCCATTCCTATCACATCATCTGGACCCGTTCCGGCTCTCACTCACTTACAGGTGATGGAATTGGCCTGTTGTTTCCTGGACCTCGCCCTCACTTTGCTGTGTCCCCGGCCTGCTCCGTCACATTTATTATTGTGTTCCAGTCCGGTCTCTTACAGACCATAGACTGTATATGACTTAGGCTCGTTCACATCTAGTGTGTGAGTGTCCCATTTTCACATCATCAAGTCAGTCTGTCCTGGTCCTGGTCCTGCTGTGTCCCTGGCCTGGTCCGTCATGTTAGTGGCTGAGTTCCTGTCCGGTCTCTCACAGACCATAGATTCGATTTGACTTAGGCTCGTTCACGTGAGGTGTGTGAAAGTCACATTTTCACATCATCAAGTCAGTTTGTCCTGGTCCTGTCCCATTCCTATCACATCATCTGGACCCTTTCAGTCTCTCACACTCACTCACTTACAGCTGACGTTGTTCAAGTCAGTTTGGGTTCAGGCCCTGAGAGGCAGAAGGGAATTGTGCCCTTGTGTCCCTGGTCTGGTCCGTCATGTTAATGGCTTTGTTCCTGTCTGGTCTCTTACAGACCATGACTTAAACTTGTTCATGTGAAGTGTGTGAGTGTCCCATTGTGACATCATCATGTCAGTTTATGTCCCTCACTTTCAGTCAGCATCCACACTGACTTTGCTCCAGGAAATTACCCACAGTTCATAGCTATGTGAAGTCAAATGTCAGAAGCATCGGAATGGAACCGCTCCCGGTCCCGGTCCCGGTCCCGGTTCTTGTACCGGTACCGGTACCGGTTCGGGTTCCGGTCCCGGTTCTTGTACCGGTACCGGTTCGGGTACCGGTTCCGGTTCTGGTACCGGTTCGGGTTCCGGTACCGATCCCGGTTCTGGT
Organism: Caranx ignobilis; assembly: GCA_021432705.1. Taxonomy (NCBI): domain Eukaryota; kingdom Metazoa; phylum Chordata; class Actinopteri; order Carangiformes; family Carangidae; genus Caranx; species Caranx ignobilis. Next base: position 21,075,495 of record MU269984.1, on the reverse strand, counting down.
CCCGGTTCGGGTTCGGGTACCGGTTCGGGTTCTGGTACCGGTTCGGGTTCGGGTACCGATCCCGGTTCGCGTTCTGGTTCCGATTCGCGTACCGGTTCCAGTTCGGGTACCGATTCCGGTCCCGGTTCGGGTACCGGTTGCGGTACCGGTTCGGGTTCTGGTCCCGGTTCAGGTATCGGTCCGGGTTCCGGTACCAGGACCAGAACCGGGATCGGTACCGGGACCAGAACCCGAACCGGTACCGCAACCCAAACCCGAACCCGAACCCGAACCGGGACCGGTACAGGGATCAGTAACAGAACCCGGACCGGGATCGGTACCGGAACCTAAACCGGTACCGGAACCACAACCCGAATCGGGATCGTTACCGGGACCAGAACTGGGATCGGTACCGGAACCCCAACCGGTATCGGAACCCAAACCCGAACCCGAACCCGAACCGATACCACAACCCGAATCGGGACCGTTACCGAGACCAGAACCGGGATCGGTACCGGAACCCCAACCGGGACCGGTACCGGGACCGCAACAAGGAACCGGGAGCGGTTCCGGCACGTTCCCGGCCCCATGGTCCTGGCTCTGATCCTCGTCCCGGTCCTGGTCCTGTCCCATTCCTATCACAGCATCTGGACCCTTTCAGGCTCTCACACTCACTCACTTAGAGCTGATGTTGTTCAAGTCAGTTTGGGTTCAGGGCCTGACAGGCAGAAGGGAATTGTGCCCTTGTGTCCCCGGCCTGGTCTGTCACGTTAATGGCTTTGTTCCAGTTCCAACAGTGGGGCTTCAGCTCAGTCTCTGGAGCCAGGACCGTGGTCCTGGTACACCGCAGTTCCGCTAAGGTAGGCTACAGAGACTGAGTCCGGTCCCCACAGTTGAAATGTCGACTGCACTCAGGAGCCACAGACATCCATGACATCCCCCTTCTCTTAAAGAGCACCTGGTTCAGGTCTTGTTTCGGTTTCCGGTACCGATCCCGGTTCTGGTCCCAGTACCGGTCCGTCCAGTTCAGGTTCCGGTTCCGGTCCTGGTCCTGCCCCCAGTTCCGGTAAAGTTCGGGTTCCGGTATGGTCCTGGCGACAGTTCCGGTGGTCCTGGTTGGAGATCTGGTACCTGTTGGGGTTCCGGTCGTGGTTCGGGTCTCATTTCAGGTTCCGGTACCGGTTCCGGTTCAGGTACCGATACTGGGAATAGAAACGGGATTGGTACCGGAACCAGTACCAGAATCTGAACCAGGAGTGGTACCAGGCCTAGAACCAGGATCAATAACGGGACCCCAACAAGAAACCAGGAGTGGCTGGATCTCACACTCACTGACTAACAGCTGATGTTGTTCAAGTCAGTTTGGGTTCAGGGCCTGAGAGGTGGAAGGGAACTGGGCCCTTGTGTCCCCGACCTCACTTTGCTGTGACCCTGGCCTGGTCCGTCACATTAATGACTGTGTTCCAGTCCGGTCTCTTACAGACCATAGACTGTATATGACTTAGGCTCGTTCACATCTAGTGTGTGAGTGTCCCATTGTCACATCATCAAGTCAGTCTGTCCTGGTCCTGGTCCTGCTGTGTCCCTGGCCTGGTCCATCATGTTAGTGGCTGAGTTCCTGTCCGGTCTCTTACAGACCATAGATTCGATTTGACTTAGGCTCGTTCACGTGAGGTGTGTGAAAGTCACATTTTCACATCATCAAGTCAGTTTGTCCTGGTCCTGGTCCTGGTCCTGTCCCATTCCTATCACATCATCTGGACCCTTTCAGGCTCTCACACTCACTCACTTAGAGCTGATGTTGTTCAAGTCAGTTTGGGTTCAGGGCCTGAGAGGTGGAAGGGAATTGTGCCCTTGTGTCCCTGGTCTGGTCCGTCATGTTAATGGCTTTGTTCCTGTCTGGTCTCTTACAGACCATGACTTAAACTTGTTCATGTGAAGTGTGTGAGTGTCCCATTGTGACATCATCAAGTCAGTTTATGTCCCTCACTTTCAGTCAGCATCCACACTGACTTTGCTCCAGGAAATTACCCACAGTTCATAGCTACGTGAAGTCAAATACAGGAGATGTCAGAAGCATCGGAACAGAACCGCTCACGGTCATTGTTCTGGGCCCGGTGCCGGTTCTGGTCCCGTTACTGGTACCGGTCTGGATTCTGGTTCGAGTTCGAGTTCCAAGTTCCTTGTTGTTGTGAACTGGCTCTAAAAGAGAGATAGGAAGTGTTTCCAGGGGACACGACAGCGGGACAGACCTCGTTGGCACTTTCTTCTTGTGACTTTTGAAGGAAAAGTGTGTCCCAGTCATGTCCGTCACTTTTTTGTGTCCCCTGGAAACGCTTGTGTTGTGGTGCATGTGTGCTACTTGCAGCCTGTTAGTGTGTGTGTTGTATTTGAATGCGTCACTGAAGTGTCAGTGTGTTGGTGTGTGGCTCACAGTGGGAACATGCAGACTGTACATACATGACAGTTTTATGTCTCTGTCTCGTCAGGTTAAAACTAAACATGTTTGTGCAACAGCTCAGAACCAGAAGATTTGCTTCTTGAAAACACACTGTAGACAATCACAGTCCATGTATGATGCAGTGTTCGTGTTCCTGTGTTTCTCTGCGCTGGTTGGACTTCTGGAGGTGGGCGTGGCCTCCTGCACACCTGTGCTGTGAACAAACAACATGAATCTATGTAGCTTTTTCTTTTATCTGCTTTGATGGTCTGAGTTTCCTTTTACTCTTTTGAGCACAAAATAAACTTATGATATGAATTCATGTGATGTTGAACTTCAGCGTTTGGAAGCTACTACACAGTAATGTCTCAGTGTCAGGTCACACCTGCTCAGACAAACACTTCCTCCTGACTTCTCAGAAAGCAGCTCAGAGATACAAAGATGAACCAACAGTTCTGAAAACAGTGACGCCATGTTGCTCTGCGAGCGACAACCTTTTCACCTCTTTGTCACCTCGTTGCTTTGTATGTGTTGCCATAGTAACAGGGATATTAATACTCTGTAAAGGATACAGCAGGTGAGACAACCCCCCCCATGAAGATCATCATAATCATGAGGTGACTGAAAGTTTCCCATGATTTAACTATAAATAAATGACAGGACCTGTAGTGAGGTCATTAACAGGAAGTGTCACGTCTCTGTCCACAGGAAGTAGAAGCTGAGTTGATCTCAGTCCAAACGACTTCACACACTTTGACAGCCAGTGAGACAGAGACAGAAAGATGACGGCTGAGCTCAGGTGGATTTTGCTGCTGCTTCACTTCACAGGTAAAAACTCACATTAAAGAAACACCAGCAGTAAATGAGTGGATTTGTCTTGATGTAAAATGATCCTCACAGGAAGTCGTCTTCTAACTCCCTGTTTGTCTCTTTTCTCAGCTGCAGCAGCTGGACTAAACCCTTCATTTGTCACTGTCAGAGACGGACCTCGTGTCACTTTACCTTGTTTTACTGGGACAGGTGATCAGAGGAGACGTGATGGTACTGACTGGTTCTTCAGAGCCTCAGGAAGCAGAGAAACAGTAACAGTGTTTGAAGATGGGAAGTTTCATGCAGACGTCAGATCTAAGTCAGACAGACTGAGAGTCACAGAGAAATGTTCTCTGGTTATAGAGAAGGTCTCAGCAGATGATGCAGGTCAGTACGGCTGCAGACAGTTTGATTCATCAGGACAACAACAAGGTGGAGATGCTCATGTTCTTCTGTCTGTTGTCAGCAGTGAGTATTTACACTGAATCATCTCACTCATTCTGATTATCACAGTGATGAAGCTCATTTCTCTCTCATTGTCTCCATCAGTGACTGAACAGAAGGTCGGTGATGATGAAGTGACGTTGACCTGCTCTGTGAGGTCGCATGATGGACACTGTGGACACTCAGTTCAGTGGCTGTTTGATGATGAAGATAAAAACAAGGAGACGTCTCAGTTTTCCTGTTCTGACTCTGTCAAGATTCAAACGTCTGAATTTAATCAGAAGATGAAATCACTGAGGTGTAAAGTGACAGATCACCATGGAAACAAGAAGCTGTTTGAGTTCAAGACTCAGAGGTCAACAGGTGAGAAGATGATGAGCTCTCTCTCTCTCTCTCTCTCTCTCTCTCTCTCTCTCTCATTCTTCCATTGCTTCAATTGATAATTGATTGTGTTCTTGTCAATAATTCATTCAAATTCAGAGACACTGATTTATTATTATTGTTATTATTAACAAACATTAGAACTTCCTCTTTCACATCAGTCTGATCTGATGAAGGAAACATGACGTGTTTTATCTTCGTTCACTTTGTTCAGGTGGAGACACAACAACAACAACAACAACAACAGCAGCAACAACAGCAACAACAACAACAGCAACAACAACAGCAACAACAACAACAGCAACAACAACAACAACAAAAACAACAGCAACAACAAACAACATGACAAAGGAGACAAACAACAGTCAAGGTAATGGCTGAACTCTCTCTCTCTCAGACGGTGGAGTGTGTGTGGAGCTGAGAGCAGAGTGTTTCAAGTGTGAGTGAGGTTTTTGTGAGAAACTTCCTTTAGCTTTTCTTTTCATGTGGTTTTTGTTTGTCTTTCGTTGATTTTTCTCCCGGGTGGAATCAAACCTGCGGTGCACCATGGCCTGCAGGGGGGACTGCTCTGCCGACTGAGCTATAGGACACATGGTCTTGACGAGTTTCCACTCTTTTTCAGAGGTGGCCGGCCGTTAACCGGCCAGCCCCGACGCATGATTTTCTTCTTTCTTCTCATTAAGTGGCCGTTGTGGCGTTTGTCCATATTTTGCCCTCTGGTCAGTCTGTCACTGTCTGTAACCTGTGCACACATTCAGAACATCCGTGGGATGTGTGCTTGCAGCACTGTGCAGACCCAGACTTTACCCGACAACAAGAAATACTATTTTCCGATTGGTTGATAGGTCACTAATTCAAGCCAGCTGTATGGAAGGACTAAAGAGCAGCCTGCCTGTGCATCATCCATTCATAGATTACTAATGTATGTGTGGCGAGTTTTATCACTTCTCAGAGTGAGACATGTCATGTGTCATGTATCCTGAAGGAGCCCACCCGTGACCTCAACTTGTCTCTTTCATCTAAAGTCGATGGCTGTAGTTTTTTGGTTTTTCCAACATCAGAAACAATGAAATGTTTCGGCTGTGGAGCGGAGGGTCATCTGATCCCAATCCGATCCAGTCCAGAGAGGAGCGGGGCGAAGCAGCTGGCTGCTGCTACTTCCTGCAGCCCGTGGCAGGGAGCTGCCACAGCTCCCTGGGTCAGAGGACACTGCTGGTGGGGCTCTGCTTGCTGTGGGTCTGGAGCCTCTCCAGTCGCAGGAGGCTGTAAGCCTGGAGCTGAGAGTTTTTTGTCAGTTTCCTTTGACTCTTTTGACTCTGAGAAAATTATTCCAGGTGTTTTACTTAAGTGAAAGCAACTTTTGAGAACATCCAGCTTGTGTTTTTAAATGTCTATGCCCCCCCCCCCATGTGTCTCCAGGCTGGTGGTGGCAGCGTCTCATCATTGTGGCTGCAGGTTTAGCAGCTCTCACAACATCTGTGCTGACGGTCAACATCTGGATAAGATGTAAAGGTGACCACTCTCACTGACCAAGCTCTTACCATGAAGCTGGATTTTTCCTCTTGAAGCTCAAGTCCACTCTTTTCTCTTTGTTTCTTTTCAGGGAACCAAACACAGACAGAAGTAAACACAGTGAGTCCAAACACTCATCAGCTCTTTATGAAAAGAGAACTCTACAGAACAGAACCACAGTTTGACCTTTGACCTTTGACCATCAGACACCATTGTCTCTGAGTCCGAGTGAAAGTTTGTACTAAGTTTGAAGGGGTTCCAATGAGGAGTTGTTGAGTTATAATGTTCATAACCACAACCTTAACCTTTGACCTTTGTTGTTTGCACAGCTGCGTGATGATGTTGGTGCTGATAAAGAGGAAGGTGAGGATGTCGTGATCTATGAAATCATTACATAGCCTTCTTCTGCTGATATTGGACACCACCTCACCATCGTGTTTCACATGAGGACACAACACCACAGTCCAGAGGTGATTTCAACACGAACCAGGGCCGACTGGTATTTGAACCAGGGCCGACTGCAGCGAGGACTATAGCCTCTGTATATGGGGCGCCGGATTAACCCGCTGCACCACGCGGCGTCCCCAGACTTGCTCCATTTTCAATGGCAGAAGCTCCTCTCCTGAAGTATCTCCTCTCCACCTCCTCTTTCTGGAAATTTTTGGAAAATTTTCAAAATTTCCAGAAAATCACTGGAGAACCTTTGGAATTTTCTGAAAATTTCCAGAAATATTCCAGAAAATTTTTCCAGAAAATCTGAAAAATTTCAGAAAATATTCCAAAGTTTTTCCAGAGATTTTCTGAAAAATTTCCAGAAATTTTCCAGAAATTGTTCTGTTCAAATTTGTATCAATACATATGTATGAATACGTATGTACATACATACATTTGTATGTACATTCATACAACCATATATTGACAAATTTCCAAAATTTTGGGAAATTTTTCAGGATTTTCAGGAAATTTTGGAAACTTTGTAGTATGCATGTACGTACTAAACTATGTATGTATTTCATATGTATGTATCAATGTATGGTTGTATGTATGTACATACATATTCATACGTATGTATCGATATACATTTTGGAAACTTTGTGTGTATGTATGAAAATTTCCAGACATGAAGATTTTACAAGAATTTCCTGAAAATTTTCTAGACTTACAGAAACTTTCTGGAAATTTTCCAGACATTTTCCAGAATTTCTGGAAAATTTTACAGAGATTGTCCAAAATTCAGGAAAAATTCCAAAGATTTTAGAAATTTTCTAGAAGTTGTGAAAATTTTCCACAAATTTCCCAGAAATTCAAAAAATTTTCCAGAATTTTTTCTGGAAATTTCCCAGACATTTTGAAAGTTTTCTTAAAATTTTAGAAATTTTCCAGAAATTATGAAGATTTTCCAGGTTCTGTAAATTTTCAAAGGTTTTCCACAAATTCTGAAAGTTTTCTGACAATTTTAGAGATTTTCTGGAAATTTTCCAGAGATCTTCCAGAAATTCGGAAAATTTTCCAGAATTTTTTCTGGAAATTTTCCGGAAATTTTCCAGATATTGTGGAAAATTTCCAGAAATCGTGAATATTTTAGAAATTTTCCAGAAATTATGAAGATTTTACAAGAGATTTCTGAAAATTTTCAAGAGATTTTCCAGAAATTCTCTGAAATTCTCTTACAGACCATAGACTGTATATGACTTAGGCTTGTTCACATCTAGTGTGTGGGTGTCCCATTGTCACATCATCAAGTCAGTCTGTCCTGGTCCTGGTCCTGCTGTGTCCCTGGCCTGGTCCGTCATGTTAGTGGCTGAGTTCCTGTCTGGTCTCTTACAGACCATAGATTCGATTTGACTTAGGCTCGTTCACGTGAGGTGTGTGAAAGTCACATTTTCACATCATCAAGTCAGTTTGTCCTGGTCCTGTCCCATTCCTATCACATCATCTGGACCCTTTCAGGCTCTCACACTCACTCACTTACAGCTGATGTTGTTCAAGTCAGTTTGGGTTCAGGCCCTGAGAGGCAGAAGGGAATTGTGCCCTTGTGTCCCTGGTCTGGTCCGTCATGTTAATGGCTTTGTTCCTGTCTGGTCTCTTACAGACCATGACTTAAACTTGTTCATGTGAAGTGTGTGAGTGTCCCATTGTGACATCATCAAGTCAGTTTATGTCCCTCACTTTCAGTCAGCATCCACACTGACTTTGCTCCAGGAAATTATCCACAGTTCATAGCTATGTGAAGTCAAATACAGGAGATGTCAGAGGCATCGGAATAGAACCGCTCCCGGTCATTGTTCTGGTCCCGATGCCGGTACCGGTTCCGGTACCAATCCCGGTTCTGGTCCCGGTACCGATCCCGGTCTGGGTTCCGATTCCGGTTCGGGTACCAGTCACGGTTCGGGTTCTGGTCCCGTTACTGGTACCGGTCTGGATTCTGGTTTGAGTTTGGGTTCCAAGTTCCTTGTTGTTGTGAACTGGCTCTAAAAGAGAGATAGGAAGTGTTTCCAGGGGACACGACAGCGGGACAGACCTCGTTGGCACTTTCTTCTCGTGACTTTTGAAGGAAAAGTGTGTCCTAGTCATGTCCGTCACTTTTTTGTGTCCCCTGGAAACGCTTGTGTTGTGGTGCATGTGTGCTACTTGCAGCCTGTTAGTGTGTGTGTTGTATTTGAATGCGTCACTGAAGTGTCAGTGTGTTGGTGTGTGGCTCACAGTGGGAACATGCAGACTGTACATACATGACAGTTTTATGTCTCTGTCTCGTCAGGTTAAAACTAAACATGTTTGTGCAACAGCTCAGAACCAGAAGATTTGCTTCTTGAAAACACACTGTAGACAATCACAGTCCATGTATGATGCAGTGTTCGTGTTCCTGTGTTTCTCTGCACTGGTTGGACTTCTGGAGGTGGGCGTGGCCTCCTGCACACCTGTGCTGTGAACAAACAACATGAATCTATGTAGCTTTTTCTTTTATCTGCTTTGATGGTCTGAGTTTCCTTTTACTCTTTTGAGCACAAAATAAACTTATGATATGAATTCATGTGATGTTGAACTTCAGCGTTTGGAAGCTACTACACAGTAATGTCTCAGTGTCAGGTCACACCTGCTCAGACAAACACTTCCTCCTGACTTCTCAGAAAGCAGCTCAGAGATACAAAGATGAACCAACAGTTCTGAAAACAGTGACGCCATGTTGCTCTGCGAGCGACAACCTTTTCACCTCTTTGTCACCTCGTTGCTTTGTATGTGTTGCCATAGTAACAGGGATATTAATACTCTGTAAAGTATACAGCAGGTGAGACAACCCCCCACCATGAAGATCATCATAAACATGAGGTGACTGAAGGTTTCTCATATTTGAACTATAAATAAATGACAGGACCTGTAGTGAGGTCATTAACAGGAAGTGTCACGTCTCTCTCCACAGGAAGTAGAGGCTGAGTTGATCTCAGTCTAAACGACTTCACCCACTTTGACAGCCAGTGAGACAGAGACAGAAAGATGACGGCTGAGCTCAGGTGGATTTTCCTGCTGCTTCACTTCACAGGTAAAAACTCACATTAAAGAAACACCAGCAGTAAATGAGTGGATTTGTCTTGATGTAAAATGATCCTCACAGGAAGTCGTCTTCTAACTCCCTGTTTGTCTCTTTTCTCAGCTGCAGCAGCTGGACTAAACCCTTCATTTGTCACTGTCAGAGACGGAGCTGATGTCACTTTACCTTGTTTTACTGGGACAGGTGATCAGAGGAGACGTGATGGTACTGACTGGTTCTTCAGAGCCTCAGGAAGCAGAGAAACAGTAACAGTGTTTGAAGATGGGAAGTTTCATGCAGCCGTCAGATCTAAGTCAGACAGACTGAGAGTCACAGAGAAATGTTCTCTGGTTATAGAGAAGGTCTCAGCAGATGATGCAGGTCAGTACGGCTGCAGACAGTTTGATTCATCAGGACGACGACAAGGTGAAGATGCTGTGGTTTACCTGTCTGTTGTCAGCAGTGAGTATTTACACTGAATCATCTCACTCATTCTGATTATCACAGTGATGAAGCTCATTTCTCTCTCGTTGTCTCCATCAGTGACTGAACAGAAGGTCGGTGATGATGATGAAGTGACGTTGACCTGCTCTGTGAGGTCGGATGATGATGGACACTGTGGACACTCAGTTCAGTGGCTGTTTGATGATGAAGATAAAAACAAGAAGACGTCTCAGTTTTCCTGTTTCGACTCTGTCAAGATTCAAACGTCTGAATTTAATCAGAAGATGAAATCACTGAGGTGTAAAGTGACAGATCACCATGGAAACAAGAAGCTGTTTGAGTTCAAGACTCAGAGGTCAACAGGTGAGGAGATGATGAGCTCTCTCTCTCTCTCTCTCTCTCTTTCTTCCATTGCTTCAATTGATAATTGATTGTGTTCTTGTCAATAATTCATTCAAATTCAGAGACACTGATTTATTATTATTGCTATTATTAATAAACATTAGAACTTCCTCTTTCACATCAGTCTGATCTGATGAAGGAAACATGACGTGTTTTATCTTCGTTCACTTTGTTCAGGTGGAGACACAACAACAACAACAACAACAACAGCAACAACAACAACAACAACAACAACAACAACAACAACAGCAACAACAAACAACATGACAAAGGAGACAAACCACAGTCAAGGTAATGGCTGAACTCTCTCTCTCTCAGATGGTGGAGTGTGTGTGGAGCTGAGAGCAGAGTGTTTCAAGTGTGAGTGAGGTTTTTGTGAGAAACTTCCTTTAGCTTTTCTTTTCATGTGGTTTTTGTTTGTCTTTCGTTGATTTTTCTCCTGGGTGGAATCAAACCTGCGGTGCACCATGGCCTGCAGGGGGGACTGCTCTGCCGACTGAGCTATAGGACACATGGTCTTGACGAGTTTCCACTCTTTTTCAGAGGTGGCCGGCCGTTAACCGGCCAGCCCCGACGCATGATTTTCTTCTTTCTTCTCATTAAGTGGCCGTTGTGGCGTTTGTCCATATTTTGCCCTCTGGTCAGTCTGTCACTGTCTGTAACCTGTGCACACATTCAGAACATCCGTGGGATGTGTGCTTGCAGCACTGTGCAGACCCAGACTTTACCCGACAACAAGAAATACTATTTTCCGATTGGTTGATAGGTCACTAATTCAAGCCAGCTGTATGGAAGGACTAAAGAGCAGCCTGCCTGTGCATCATCCATTCATAGATTACTAATGTATGTGTGGCGAGTTTTATCACTTCTCAGAGTGAGACATGTCATGTGTCATGTATCCTGAAGGAGCCCACCCGTGACCTCAACTTGTCTCTTTCATCTAAAGTCGATGGCTGTAGTTTTTTGGTTTTTCCAACATCAGAAACAATGAAATGTTTCGGCTGTGGAGCGGAGGGTCATCTGATCCCAATCCGATCCAGTCCAGAGAGGAGCGGGGCGAAGCAGCTGGCTGCTGCTACTTCCTGCAGCCCGTGGCAGGGAGCTGCCACAGCTCCCTGGGTCAGAGGACACTGCTGGTGGGGCTCTGCTTGCTGTGGGTCTGGAGCCTCTCCAGTCGCAGGAGGCTGTAAGCCTGGAGCTGAGAGTTTTTTGTCAGTTTCCTTTGACTCTTTTGACTCTGAGAAAATTATTCCAGGTGTTTTACTTAAGTGAAAGCAACTTTTGAGAACATCCAGCTTGTGTTTTTAAATGTCTATGCCCCCCCCCCCCATGTGTCTCCAGGCTGGTGGTGGCAGCGTCTCATCATTGTGGCTGCAGGTTTAGCAGCTCTCACAACATCTGTGCTGACGGTCAACATCTGGATAAGATGTAAAGGTGACCACTCTCACTGACCAAGCTCTTACCATGAAGCTGGATTTTTCCTCTTGAAGCTCAAGTCCACTCTTTTCTCTTTGTTTCTTTTCAGGGAACCAAACACAGACAGAAGTAAACACAGTGAGTCCAAACACTCATCAGCTCTTTATGAAAAGAGAACTCTACAGAACAGAACCACAGTTTGACCTTTGACCTTTGACCATCAGACACCATTGTCTCTGAGTCCGAGTGAAAGTTTGTACTAAGTTTGAAGGGGTTCCAATGAGGAGTTGTTGAGTTATAATGTTCATAACCACAACCTTAACCTTTGACCTTTGTTGTTTGCACAGCTGCGTGATGATGTTGGTGCTGATAAAGAGGAAGGTGAGGATGTCGTGATCTATGAAATCATTACATAGCCTTCTTCTGCTGATATTGGACACCACCTCACCATCGTGTTTCACATGAGGACACAACACCACAGTCCAGAGGTGATTTCAACACGAACCAGGGCCGACTGGTATTTGAACCAGGGCCGACTGCAGCGAGGACTATAGCCTCTGTATATGGGGCGCCGGATTAACCCGCTGCACCACGCGGCGTCCCCAGACTTGCTCCATTTTCAATGGCAGAAGCTCCTCTCCTGAAGTATCTCCTCTCCACCTCCTCTTTCTGGAAATTTTTGGAAAATTTTCAAAATTTCCAGAAAATCACTGGAGAACCTTTGGAATTTTCTGAAAATTTCCAGAAATATTCCAGAAAATTTTTCCAGAAAATCTGAAAAATTTCAGAAAATATTCCAAAGTTTTTCCAGAGATTTTCTGAAAAATTTCCAGAAATTTTCCAGAAATTGTTCTGTTCAAATTTGTATCAATACATATGTATGAATACGTATGTACATACATACATTTGTATGTACATTCATACAACCATATATTGACAAATTTCCAAAATTTTGGGAAATTTTTCAGGATTTTCAGGAAATTTTGGAAACTTTGTAGTATGCATGTACGTACTAAACTATGTATGTATTTCATATGTATGTATCAATGTATGGTTGTATGTATGTACATACATATTCATACGTATGTATCGATATACATTTTGGAAACTTTGTGTGTATGTATGAAAATTTCCAGACATGAAGATTTTACAAGAATTTCCTGAAAATTTTCTAGACTTACAGAAACTTTCTGGAAATTTTCCAGACATTTTCCAGAATTTCTGGAAAATTTTACAGAGATTGTCCAAAATTCAGGAAAAATTCCAAAGATTTTAGAAATTTTCTAGAAGTTGTGAAAATTTTCCACAAATTTCCCAGAAATTCAAAAAATTTTCCAGAATTTTTTCTGGAAATTTCCCAGACATTTTGAAAGTTTTCTTAAAATTTTAGAAATTTTCCAGAAATTATGAAGATTTTCCAGGTTCTGTAAATTTTCAAAGGTTTTCCACAAATTCTGAAAGTTTTCTGACAATTTTAGAGATTTTCTGGAAATTTTCCAGAGATCTTCCAGAAATTCGGAAAATTTTCCAGAATTTTTTCTGGAAATTTTCCGGAAATTTTCCAGATATTGTGGAAAATTTCCAGAAATCGTGAATATTTTAGAAATTTTCCAGAAATTATGAAGATTTTACAAGAGATTTCTGAAAATTTTCAAGAGATTTTCCAGAAATTCTCTGAAATTCTCTTACAGACCATAGACTGTATATGACTTAGGCTTGTTCACATCTAGTGTGTGGGTGTCCCATTGTCACATCATCAAGTCAGTCTGTCCTGGTCCTGGTCCTGCTGTGTCCCTGGCCTGGTCCGTCATGTTAGTGGCTGAGTTCCTGTCTGGTCTCTTACAGACCATAGATTCGATTTGACTTAGGCTCGTTCACGTGAGGTGTGTGAAAGTCACATTTTCACATCATCAAGTCAGTTTGTCCTGGTCCTGTCCCATTCCTATCACATCATCTGGACCCTTTCAGGCTCTCACACTCACTCACTTACAGCTGATGTTGTTCAAGTCAGTTTGGGTTCAGGCCCTGAGAGGCAGAAGGGAATTGTGCCCTTGTGTCCCTGGTCTGGTCCGTCATGTTAATGGCTTTGTTCCTGTCTGGTCTCTTACAGACCATGACTTAAACTTGTTCATGTGAAGTGTGTGAGTGTCCCATTGTGACATCATCAAGTCAGTTTATGTCCCTCACTTTCAGTCAGCATCCACACTGACTTTGCTCCAGGAAATTATCCACAGTTCATAGCTATGTGAAGTCAAATACAGGAGATGTCAGAGGCATCGGAATAGAACCGCTCCCGGTCATTGTTCTGGTCCCGATGCCGGTACCGGTTCCGGTACCAATCCCGGTTCTGGTCCCGGTACCGATCCCGGTCTGGGTTCCGATTCCGGTTCGGGTACCAGTCACGGTTCGGGTTCTGGTCCCGTTACTGGTACCGGTCTGGATTCTGGTTTGAGTTTGGGTTCCAAGTTCCTTGTTGTTGTGAACTGGCTCTAAAAGAGAGATAGGAAGTGTTTCCAGGGGACACGACAGCGGGACAGACCTCGTTGGCACTTTCTTCTCGTGACTTTTGAAGGAAAAGTGTGTCCTAGTCATGTCCGTCACTTTTTTGTGTCCCCTGGAAACGCTTGTGTTGTGGTGCATGTGTGCTACTTGCAGCCTGTTAGTGTGTGTGTTGTATTTGAATGCGTCACTGAAGTGTCAGTGTGTTGGTGTGTGGCTCACAGTGGGAACATGCAGACTGTACATACATGACAGTTTTATGTCTCTGTCTCGTCAGGTTAAAACTAAACATGTTTGTGCAACAGCTCAGAACCAGAAGATTTGCTTCTTGAAAACACACTGTAGACAATCACAGTCCATGTATGATGCAGTGTTCGTGTTCCTGTGTTTCTCTGCACTGGTTGGACTTCTGGAGGTGGGCGTGGCCTCCTGCACACCTGTGCTGTGAACAAACAACATGAATCTATGTAGCTTTTTCTTTTATCTGCTTTGATGGTCTGAGTTTCCTTTTACTCTTTTGAGCACAAAATAAACTTATGATATGAATTCATGTGATGTTGAACTTCAGCGTTTGGAAGCTACTACACAGTAATGTCTCAGTGTCAGGTCACACCTGCTCAGACAAACACTTCCTCCTGACTTCTCAGAAAGCAGCTCAGAGATACAAAGATGAACCAACAGTTCTGAAAACAGTGACGCCATGTTGCTCTGCGAGCGACAACCTTTTCACCTCTTTGTCACCTCGTTGCTTTGTATGTGTTGCCATAGTAACAGGGATATTAATACTCTGTAAAGTATACAGCAGGTGAGACAACCCCCCACCATGAAGATCATCATAAACATGAGGTGACTGAAGGTTTCTCATATTTGAACTATAAATAAATGACAGGACCTGTAGTGAGGTCATTAACAGGAAGTGTCACGTCTCTCTCCACAGGAAGTAGAGGCTGAGTTGATCTCAGTCTAAACGACTTCACCCACTTTGACAGCCAGTGAGACAGAGACAGAAAGATGACGGCTGAGCTCAGGTGGATTTTCCTGCTGCTTCACTTCACAGGTAAAAACTCACATTAAAGAAACACCAGCAGTAAATGAGTGGATTTGTCTTGATGTAAAATGATCCTCACAGGAAGTCGTCTTCTAACTCCCTGTTTGTCTCTTTTCTCAGCTGCAGCAGCTGGACTAAACCCTTCATTTGTCACTGTCAGAGACGGAGCTGATGTCACTTTACCTTGTTTTACTGGGACAGGTGATCAGAGGAGACGTGATGGTACTGACTGGTTCTTCAGAGCCTCAGGAAGCAGAGAAACAGTAACAGTGTTTGAAGATGGGAAGTTTCATGCAGCCGTCAGATCTAAGTCAGACAGACTGAGAGTCACAGAGAAATGTTCTCTGGTTATAGAGAAGGTCTCAGCAGATGATGCAGGTCAGTACGGCTGCAGACAGTTTGATTCATCAGGACGACGACAAGGTGAAGATGCTGTGGTTTACCTGTCTGTTGTCAGCAGTGAGTATTTACACTGAATCATCTCACTCATTCTGATTATCACAGTGATGAAGCTCATTTCTCTCTCGTTGTCTCCATCAGTGACTGAACAGAAGGTCGGTGATGATGATGAAGTGACGTTGACCTGCTCTGTGAGGTCGGATGATGATGGACACTGTGGACACTCAGTTCAGTGGCTGTTTGATGATGAAGATAAAAACAAGAAGACGTCTCAGTTTTCCTGTTTCGACTCTGTCAAGATTCAAACGTCTGAATTTAATCAGAAGATGAAATCACTGAGGTGTAAAGTGACAGATCACCATGGAAACAAGAAGCTGTTTGAGTTCAAGACTCAGAGGTCAACAGGTGAGGAGATGATGAGCTCTCTCTCTCTCTCTCTCTCTCTTTCTTCCATTGCTTCAATTGATAATTGATTGTGTTCTTGTCAATAATTCATTCAAATTCAGAGACACTGATTTATTATTATTGCTATTATTAATAAACATTAGAACTTCCTCTTTCACATCAGTCTGATCTGATGAAGGAAACATGACGTGTTTTATCTTCGTTCACTTTGTTCAGGTGGAGACACAACAACAACAACAACAACAACAGCAACAACAACAACAACAACAACAACAACAACAACAACAGCAACAACAAACAACATGACAAAGGAGACAAACCACAGTCAAGGTAATGGCTGAACTCTCTCTCTCTCAGATGGTGGAGTGTGTGTGGAGCTGAGAGCAGAGTGTTTCAAGTGTGAGTGAGGTTTTTGTGAGAAACTTCCTTTAGCTTTTCTTTTCATGTGGTTTTTGTTTGTCTTTCGTTGATTTTTCTCCTGGGTGGAATCAAACCTGCGGTGCACCATGGCCTGCAGGGGGGACTGCTCTGCCGACTGAGCTATAGGACACATGGTCTTGACGAGTTTCCACTCTTTTTCAGAGGTGGCCGGCCGTTAACCGGCCAGCCCCGACGCATGATTTTCTTCTTTCTTCTCATTAAGTGGCCGTTGTGGCGTTTGTCCATATTTTGCCCTCTGGTCAGTCTGTCACTGTCTGTAACCTGTGCACACATTCAGAACATCCGTGGGATGTGTGCTTGCAGCACTGTGCAGACCCAGACTTTACCCGACAACAAGAAATACTATTTTCCGATTGGTTGATAGGTCACTAATTCAAGCCAGCTGTATGGAAGGACTAAAGAGCAGCCTGCCTGTGCATCATCCATTCATAGATTACTAATGTATGTGTGGCGAGTTTTATCACTTCTCAGAGTGAGACATGTCATGTGTCATGTATCCTGAAGGAGCCCACCCGTGACCTCAACTTGTCTCTTTCATCTAAAGTCGATGGCTGTAGTTTTTTGGTTTTTCCAACATCAGAAACAATGAAATGTTTCGGCTGTGGAGCGGAGGGTCATCTGATCCCAATCCGATCCAGTCCAGAGAGGAGCGGGGCGAAGCAGCTGGCTGCTGCTACTTCCTGCAGCCCGTGGCAGGGAGCTGCCACAGCTCCCTGGGTCAGAGGACACTGCTGGTGGGGCTCTGCTTGCTGTGGGTCTGGAGCCTCTCCAGTCGCAGGAGGCTGTAAGCCTGGAGCTGAGAGTTTTTTGTCAGTTTCCTTTGACTCTTTTGACTCTGAGAAAATTATTCCAGGTGTTTTACTTAAGTGAAAGCAACTTTTGAGAACATCCAGCTTGTGTTTTTAAATGTCTATGCCCCCCCCCCCCATGTGTCTCCAGGCTGGTGGTGGCAGCGTCTCATCATTGTGGCTGCAGGTTTAGCAGCTCTCACAACATCTGTGCTGACGGTCAACATCTGGATAAGATGTAAAGGTGACCACTCTCACTGACCAAGCTCTTACCATGAAGCTGGATTTTTCCTCTTGAAGCTCAAGTCCACTCTTTTCTCTTTGTTTCTTTTCAGGGAACCAAACACAGACAGAAGTAAACACAGTGAGTCCAAACACTCATCAGCTCTTTATGAAAAGAGAACTCTACAGAACAGAACCACAGTTTGACCTTTGACCTTTGACCATCAGACACCATTGTCTCTGAGTCCAAGTGAAAGTTTGTACTAAATTTGAAGGGGTTCCAATGAGGAGTTGCTGAGTTATAATGTTCATAACCACAACCTTAACCTTTGACCTTTGTTGTTTGCACAGCTGCGTGATGATGTTGGTGCTGATAAAGAGGAAGGTGAGGATGTCGTGATCTATGAAATCATTACATAGCCTTCTTCTGCTGATATTGGACACCACCTCACCATTGTGTTTCACATGAGGACACAACACCACAGTCCAGAGGTGATTTCAACACGAACCAGGGCCGACTGGTATTCGAACCAGGGCCGACTGCAGCGAGGACTATAGCCTCTGTATATGGGGCGCCCGGTTAACCCACTGCACCACGCGGCGTCCCCAGACTTGCTCCATTTTCAATGGCAGAAGCTCCTCTCCTGAAGAATCTCCTCTCCCCCTCCTCTTTCTGGAAATTTTTGGAAAATTTTCAAAATTTCCAGAAAATCACTGGAGAATTTTCGGAAAATTTTCAGAAATTTTCCAAAGTTTTTCCAGAGATTTTCTGAAGAATTTGCAGAAAATTTCCAGAAATTGATCCGGATATTTTGGAAATTTTGTGTATGTGTGTATGTTCATATGTATGTATCAATGTATGGTTGTATGAATGTACATACAAATGTATGTATGTAAAATTTCCAGAGATTTTCTGGAAATTTTAATCAGATTTATATCAATACATATGTATGAATACGTATGTACATACATACATTTGTATGTACATTCATACAACCGTATATTTATAAATATATATACATACATAGACAAATACATTCAAAATTTCCAAAATTTTTCAGAAATACTGAAAATATTCCAGAAATTTTCCAGAAATTCCGAAAATTTTCTAGAAATTTTGGAATCTTTGTATGTACGTACTAAACTATGTATGTATTTTATATGTATGTATCAATGTATGATTGTATGTATGTACATACAAATTCATACATATGTATCGATATAAATTTTGGAAAATTTGTGTGTATGTATGAAAATTTCCAGAAAATCTCTAAAGAATTTTCCAAAAATTTGAAATGAAGATTTTACAAGAATTTTCTGAAAATTTTCCAGATATTTACAGAAACTTTCTGGAAATTTTCCAGACATTTTCCAGAATTTCTGGAAAATTTTAAAGAGATCGTCCAAAATTCAGGAAATATTCCAAAGATTTTAGAAATTTTCCAGAAAATTTTCCAGAATTTTTTCTGGAAATTTTGGAAATTTTACAGAAATTCTGAAAGTTTTCTTTAAAATTTTAGAAATTTTCCGGAAATTATGAAGATTTTCAAGGAATTTTCCAGAAAAATTTCCGTAAATTTTCAAAAGGTTTTCCACAAATTCTGAAAGTTTTCTGACAATTTTAGAGATTTTCTGGAAATTTTCCAGAAATGTTCAAGATGTTCTGGAAAATTTCCAGAAATCATGAAAACTTTAAAAATTTACCAGAAATTATGAAGATTTTACACGAGTTTTCTAAAAATTTTCAAGAGATTTTCCAGAAATTCTGAAAATTTTAGAGAAGTTTTTCTGGATATTTTCTGGAAATTTTGGACATTTTCCGGATTTTTCCAGAATTTTTTTTGAAATTTTCCAGAAATCTTCCAAATATTTTCCAGAAATTGAAAATTTTCTGGAATTTTTCAAGATTTCAAGAAGATTTTTTTGGAGGATTTCTGGAAAATTTCCAGAAGTTGTGAAAATTTTCAAGAAATTTTCAAGAAATTCTGAAAGTTTTCAAATGTTTTTAGAAATTTTCCAGAAATAAAAAGGTTTTACAAGAATTTTACAAGACAATTTCCAAAAACTTTCCAGAAATTTTCCAGAAATTCTGAAGGTTTTCTGAAAATTTTAGAGATTATCTGGATTTTTTCCAGAAATTCTGAAAATTTTCCAGGAATTTTTCCAGAAGTTGTGAAAATTTTCCAAGGATTTTCAAGAAATTCTGACAGTTTTCTAAGAAATTTTTGAATTTTTCCAGAAATAAAAAGATTTTACAAGAATTTTCTGAAAAATTTCCCATTTACCGGAAATTTGTGGAATTTTCCAGAAATTCTTAATGTTTTCTGAAAATTTTAGAAATTTTCCAGAAAATTTCCAGAGATTTTCCAGGAATTTTCTGAAAATTTTGCAGAAATTTTCAAGATTTTCTGGAAATTTTCCAGAAATTGTGAAAATTTTCCAGAGATTTTCCTAAAATTCTGAAAGTTTTCTGAAAATTTTAGAGATTTACCAGAAATTATGAAAATTCTCCAGAAATTTTTCTGGAAATTTTCTGGAACGCTTAAGAAAATTTTCCAGAAATTTTGCAAACTTTCCAGAAATTTGCAAATTTTCCGTAAATTTTCAAGATTTCCCGTAAATTTTCCAGAGATTTTCAGATGCTCTGGAATTTTTCCAGAAATTCTGAAAATTTTAGAGAAATTTTTCCAAAAATTCTGAAATTTTGGAGAAATTCGGAATGTTGAAAATTACAGAAATTTTCCAGAAAGTATGAAGAGTTTCCAGGAATTTTCTGAAAAGTTTCCAGAAATTTTCAAGATTTTCTGGAAATTTTCTAGAAATCATGAAAATTTTTGAAATTTTTCAGAAATTATGAAGATTTTACAAGAACTTTCTGAAAACTTTCCAGAGATTTTCCAGAAATTGTGAAAATTTTCCAGACATTTTCCAGAAATTTTGGACATTTTCCTGAAATTTTCCAGAAATTGTGAAAATTCTCCAGAAATTTGGAAAATTTTCCAGAAATTTGGAAAATTTTCCAGAAATGTTTCTGAAATTTTTTCAGAGATTTTCCACAAATTCAGAATCTTTTTTGAAAATTTTAGAGATTTTCCAGAAATTATGAAGATTTCCCCGAAATTTTCTGGAAATTCTCAAGATTTTCTGGAAATTTTCCAGAAATTCTAAATATTTTCCATAAATTTTGGACATTTTCTGGAAATTTTGGACATTTTCTGGAAATTTTGAAGATTTTCAAGAAATCCTGAAAGTTTTCTGAAAATTTTTAGAAATTTTCCAGAAATTCTGAAAATTTTCTGAAAATTTTAGAAATTTTCAAGAAATTCTGAAAAATTTCCAGAAATTTTCTGAAAATTTTGGAATTTTTGTATGCATGTTCATATTTATGTATCAATGTATAGTTGTATGAATGTACATACGCATTCATACATATGTATTAATATAAATTTTCGAAATTTTCTGTATACATATGACATTTTCCAGAAAATCTCTGGAAATCCGCATCTTTGCAACCCTATGTATGTATGGATGTATGTATTTGAACCCTGTGTGGGACTGTTTTCTTCATCCTGCTCCTGCCCAATCCTGCTGAATTTCTTACCATTACCGCACACACCCACAAAACTCAGACAAATGTATGTACATATCTATGTAAGTATGTTCATATGTATGTATCAATGTATGGATGTACGGATGTACATACAAATGTATGTACGTATGTTCATATGTATGTTTTTGTGTCACAGTTTCAGGTCTGAGGTGATGAAACTGTCTGAAAATCATTTCACTGGAAATTATGATTATTTTCATTTTGGGAGAGAGAGAAAGAGAGAGAGAGAGAGAGAGAGAAAGATGTAAGGATGTGGAGGAAATTTATAATCCATGTGACACACAAGGTGTGGACTCCTGTGTGTGTGTGTGTGTGTTATTCATAGACCTGATTGACGTCATCAGCTCGGAGCCACTGCTGTTTCAGAAAGTCATGCTGAGATGCAACATGTTAACCATCAGGACACGTCATGGCCCGCACCCAGCTACACACTGTCTCACCGTGTGTGTGTGTGTGTGTGTCCTTTTCTATCAGCTGTGCTGCAAACACGAGATTTCGTTGGTGCAGAAACAGCAGAATTCATTTTTGGATCTGGACTCAACACACTCGTCCTGTGTCATCGTCTCTGTTCATTCTCTTTGTTTCTTTAAATGTTTATACAACAGAATAAACACAAATACAGAAAAGTGTTTTTTTTTGGGGGGGGGGGGGGCTGACTAATAGAAGTGACCTTTGACCTCTGACACTGCATCCTTGAGTCCTGGTGACTGTTTGAGCCAAATTTGAAGACGTTCTGTCACAGATATCAGAGTGCATTAATGTAAAATAAAATAAAAATAAAACATGTTACTAAATTATCTAATATAATAACATCTAACTTTCCCTGCTCTGAACATCAGGTATCTGTAGGTATCCATCAGTTTACTTCCTGTGCAACTGACCATGGTGTAGTGCTGACATCTGTCCACTGGGTGGAGCTGCTGTAAAACCTCTGAGAGCAGAGACGAGCTCCTGTTGATCATTTTGATCAGGTTCAGTTCAGGTCAGGTTTCAATACTGAGAGACACACACAGAAACTTCAGATGAAAATGGTTTTATATCAAAAACAAAAGTCAAACAAACATGATTAACAAAGTGAAAATATTAAACATACCAGCGAATATGATCATCATCATCATCATCATCATCGTTTCTCCTGCAGAGCTTCATACAAAAATACTTTTAATGGTGCAAATGAAAAGTGTCGACAGGTGTGAGCTCAGTCACTTCAAGTCTCAGTGTCACAGTCTGAACTCAACACCAAACGCTCCCCCTGTTCATCTGAGTCCTCAGGGCCCCCAGCCGGTGTTCGGCCGGTGTTCGGCCGGTGTTCAGCCGGTGTTGCTCTGCACATCTTTCTGACCTCATGACTCTGTAACGACAAGACCAAAGTAAAACTAGAGTAACACGTCCATCAGCAGGAGCAGGACCAATGTGTCGGTGGCAGCAAAAGAAACGACAGTGTGTGTGTGTGTGTGTTACCTGTGTGCAGTGCAGCCACCTTGACCCGACTCTCCTCCAGAGTTATGAAGCAGCTGCTCTTCTCTCCGACTTCCACGTCTCCTGTCCCGATGTCAGAGGTCAGCACCGTGATGGGACCGATACTCCCCTTCATGTGGACCTGAATCCTGTCCTGCACACACACACACACACACACACACACACACACTGAATGTCTACTGTGTACATAATCACAAGACTGACCAGATCTACCCTGGTCCTGGTCCTGGTCCTGGTCCTGTACCTCTGTGGGAGCAGAAACCTCCAGTGTTGATTCCTCCGGAGCCTTGACGACCATCACTGTCTGCTCCCTCAGGACTGAGAGCCGCCTCAGGTCCTGGTGGCTCACGTAGGCCATCGTAGACCAGGTGTTAAGGAATCCTTCATTTACCAGAAACTGGTCTCAGATCTGTCTATCAGCACCATGACTAACATCTCTGACACCAGCGCTGACGTTACAGGATATGCAGAGTTGTCCTGGTCTTCGGTCAGCTCCAGCAGCTGCAGGGAGCAGCTGGAGATCAGGGTGTCCAGCGTCTCCTCCTCCAGCTCCATGTCCTCCAGCTCCTTCCTGAACTTCTCCTGGTTCGTCCACAGGAAGCTTCTGATGGGACAACTTCCTCTGAGAGGACAGAGGACAGAGGGAGGACACAGCAGCACACCATTTTTTCATTTAAACACTCTGTATTTCCACTGCTGACTTTTAGCCACAATGATACACATGTAACTGGATTTAACCATTTCAGATGAAACACTCACGTCCACTGCACCCTGTCCTTCGACTGCTTCTTGATGAGACTGATGCCGGACAGGATGTTGATGATGTCGTTGACTCGCTGCCTGGAGGTGTCCAGCTTCGTCACCGCCTGCCTGAGGTCCAGTTCTCCGCCCGGCGCCGTCAGCAGCAGCTCCAGGAAACCTTGGGTCAGAACCTGCATTAAGGCGTCTGAACAAAAACAAACAACCATGACAGTCAGGTGGAAACGGGACGAGTCCGTCTGTCAGCACTTTGGAAAAACAACCAAACACTGAACCTTTTTAAATCAAAGCTTCTGACATTTACGTTCATAATGAATTCATCGGCAGTTTGTCGACATCAGTCAGTTTTGCAGACGCACCTGGTTTTCTGTCCCTCCTGGTCTGGATCGTCTCCTTCCTCTGACACAAACTCTCACTGGAAACAAGAAAACAGCTCAGTTCACTTTGATTAGTTCTTCTGTCAAACTCATGTAAGGAATAAAACAACATAACAACATGTGGAGGAAACAAAGAGATCAAAGAAAGAAAGAAAGAAACACAAGGAAGGAACCTGAGACACGGTTTTTACCTTGTGGTTTTATCTTCTTTACTTTTCTCAACACCTGAGTCCTGGAGTCAGAAACATCAAGGATCAGAAGTGAGTGGCTCTGAAACAGTCGATCGTTTCCATTATCAATTCATCTAGAATCAGTTCCTCAGTTAATCAGTTAAATACTTGATGAATAAAAGTGTCTGATATGATCTAAGATGGAGCAGAGATACTGTTTTAAAAAAAAAAACAGCAGTAAATTCTTGTTTTTCAGAGGCTGGAGCCTTCGGCCATGTCGACTAATCAATTACCAATATTAGTATCTGATGATTAGTTGATCAGTTCTGGGGTCTACAGCCTGGAGGATCAGTTAGACATCAACTTCTGTTTAAATAAATCATGCAAATAACATTTCATCAAATAAACTGTGACTCTGAATACCCCCCCCCCATCACCGCTGACCTTTAATGACGTCATGAGACGGTCAGATCTGTGTCTGCTCTGTTGTGGTGGATCCACTACAGGAAGCTTCACAGCTGCAGCCCACTGCTCCTCCTCCTCCTCCTCGGAAGAGTCGCCCCCCCAGCGGCTGATGGTGCTCGGGTCCAGACACGGGGGCATGAGCGGGATGGCGTCGGCGCTGACCCCGCGGGAAGAGATGTCCTCCGGCAGGAAGTGGTCCTCGCAGATCAGGTGCTGCTCGGTCAGGTCCCGTCTGTCCGTCTCCCTCAGCGCTGCCAGCCACACCTGCACGAAGAGCCGGACAGGTGCGTCCAGGTGTTGTGGTCAACTCTGAGCCGAGCTCACCTGGGAGTCAGGTTGAGGCTAAATACAAGCTAAGCAGCAGCTAACAACAGGCTAAAGTAGCAGCTAAGGTTGTCGCCGGCCTCGTGCCCCCGTCCTTCACCTTATAATACACAACACTGTAAAACATTTAGTGTTTGTTCATGACACTGAAAACTTCTCATGTCCAGTAAACAGCTGTTTTTACACCCCCCCCCCCCCCGCACTGTTTTCAGTGAGTCGGCCCAGTTAACTGTTAGCTGGGAGCTAGCCAACATGTCGGCGGGGCCGCGGCTCCTCCGCTCGGACACCTACCTTCACCCGCGCCGGGTCCTCGGGGAAGCTGAAGAACCTCTTCGGTGGCCGGCGGAAGGCGCCCCGGGTGGCGCTCAGCCTTCGGTTCGGACACCCGGACACGACGCACTTCATCTTCACCGGCTGCTCCGACCGGACCGGACCGGACCGAACTGAACCAACCCGCGGCTACCTGCCCGTCCGAGCCCCGCAGCTGACCGTCCACATTCAAACGGTTCCCGGGCTTGTTTTTTATCGCGTGTGTTTGTTTGGTTCCCAGACCGGAAGGGGCGTGTCACTCACCCGGAAGTCCAACAACGGAGGGAGCTGCATCTCTGGTGCCCCTACTGTTCATGTGAGGAAGTGACGCTGTTTAGTTTTCATGATGAAAAGATCTATTTAATTTACTACTTCATTTAACTGTTTCAAAAATGTTTACAATTTTATAACAAAAAACAATAAATGTTTATTTTCATAACTACAACATCATAAAACTAAAAGATATAGAAAAGCATGAGATCACACAGTGTTAGCAGAAATAATGTTGGTGCTCTGTTCTGTTATTACATATAAATGCTGTATTAATAATAAAGTATAATCGAAGCTTCATTTTCACTGCATCTGGACTTAAATTCTCATCTTGAGCAAATTCATGACAGTCATCACAGAAGGACTGAAGGACTACAACAGCTGACGTCATTCTCTGTTAACCTTTGCCCTCTCTTTAGGAACAAACAAACAAAGGTCGCAGTCAGAGTTGCAACACAAGATTTATTCAGAGCAAGAGATGCCAACACCAGCATGATAAAAACCGTACGAACTTCACAAGTCAAATTAAAATATCACGTAGCAACTCGTGACCTTAAACATACAGCAAAAATATCAACAGAACCCATGCCTCGTGGTAAGAAAACTGTTGCTGAAAGTCTGCGAGTGACAGAGAAAAAGGGGCGAAAGGAAAGGAAATGAACGTCGTATAAAAACCCCTTGTCAACGCACTGCTGAAAAGAAACTGTAACATTTTTTCATAAACTGATGAGTTCACAAATATTCATATGGATTTCTTTTGCATTCTAGCATGTTACATGTTAGTGTTGAAATTCTCTATGTAAATAGTTACAGTTTAGCTTTTACATCTGATATTACAATATCTAGTCTATTGACTGTAAGTGGCAGAATTGTGCTTTAACTCCCATTTCCTTTGTTATCAGCAGTTTGATAACTGACTAAATGAAAAATACAAGCGCTCGGTTTATCTAATGCAGTAGTTTACTGGCAGGAAGCTGCAGACACAAAGCTTCAGACAGATGTGAATGAGGCTCCGCAGTAAAAAGTCCAAACTAGAAACGTCTGGAAAGGAAAACTCCCCCCCGTCAGCTGGTCGCTCCACTTCCTGTGGAACCATGAGACGGTCCTGTTCCGGTTTAAAGTGGTCCAGAGAAGAGCCTAAAACCTGCACGTATGTCGATCATCTGTATCCCTTTGGTGAACTGATGGGTCTAATTTGGGCCTCAGGTCACCTGGTGACGTACCTGGTCTGTGACCTTTTAAAAGCCTGAATTTGCTTCACTGGTAGATTTTCTTCAGTCAGAGCCTCTGTCTGAAGCTCCAGCCATCTGATGATGGTGATGCTCACTGACTGCAGAGTTTGTTAAAGTCAGGAAACTAAAACAGGTGATTAAACTTTGGGAAACACTGACAATACTTTTCAAAATAAAAGACCTTCCTGCAGAGGTTGACTGATTGTCAGTGTTATGAGAGGAGGAGGAGGAGGAGCCTCTGATCACAGAGACACTGATCCAAACTGTCAGTTTCAACATCTCTATTGTTCTGCTCTGTTTCTTGTGTCTCTAAATTCAACAGTACCCATGAGGCCCGGCCTGTTGCTATGACGCCAGATGGGACTGACAAACACTGGCCAAAGTCTCCTGATGTATCCAACACAGATCCAGGATCTGATGCTGGTCCTTTGGAACTGCAGTTTTATTTTCTAAAAGCATAATATTTGGCCTGCGCTGGTCATTACAGCGCCAGCAGCAGAAGTAAAGGTCAGTAATTGGGTGCATGTTCCTGCTCTGAAGCCTGGGAGCTGCAGTTAAGTTGGGATTATGTCCACAGTCTTGTACCTTTGACTTCCTATTGAAGCAGCAGGTGTTTTCTAACAGCCGTGTTAAACTCTGTGCTGATAAATCACCCGCAGCTTCATCTCCATCAAAGAGTGGAGGAGCTGCAGCCGTCAGTCACCTGACACCATCAGCACCGGCTGAAAGGCAAGTTTGACTCACAAATACTTCATCTATCAACAGGTCACAGAGAGAGACGTCTCACTTCTGCTGCATGGACAAAGAGAAACAGGTCACCTCTGCTTTTACATGGGAGACGAGCAGGAGCGGAGCTTTTCTGGTCTTTAGAAGAAACTCTGATTCAGAGGAACGGTGGTCTGCAGGCAGGAGCTTCAGTCACAGGAGAGGTCATAGTTCATATTTTAACTGCAGGCTGTAAAAACAGGAAGTTAATCCACCAATAAACACGTGAGATTTCAAAATGCATCAACCAGAACACACGGATTCATTCATGAATAAATGAGAGAATTTGACAGCAATACTCAGAGCATCCCTATTGGTCATGGGACGTAACAAGCTCTCTGATTGGTCAGAGAGCTAAGTGACTCAGATCATGAATATGCAAATGAGTAAACATCAAATTCTCTTGTTTATTCATGTTCATGAATTCTGTGCTGTTTTTGGAAATCTCAAGTATCTACAGTCAGATCCACTGCATCATTCCTGTTCAAACATGAAGGGGGGGGGGCTGTAATGAGCTGGTACCAGTGGGGGAGTTTTCCTTTGTGCAGCACATCAGCTCAGTGAACGTGGCTCCATGTTTGTGAGGAGCAGGAATCACCAGCACACAGTTTCCACAAACTCGCTGTACAGTTTCTGCTTCATTTACCACGTGATAATTACTTTGACATACTCCAGTAAAGTGCATGCATGATCGACGGTGTTCAGAAAACATCACACTCCATCAGTCCCCGTGATTTCGGACTGAAAGTCATCGTAAGGCCGATTCTGATCAGACACAGCGTCACGACTGCTGGCTCCACTTTTCATTCATCTTTTCAATAGAAAAACCAAAGAGAATCAAAAAAGGAAAGAAAAACGAAACAAAGCACTGCTCGGTCATCGTGTCGTCCGCCATCATGTCCCATTGTGGCTCAGACAACAAGATGCATGACTGGAGAGACGTTCCCTACACCATGATGAGTACAATATACAATGAGGGATGGGGACGTTTGACCCTGTAAGTCCAGCGGAGCCGTCACAAAGAAAAGTCACATCTACAAACCCCGTCGCCCGCCGAGCGCCTCCACAATAAAAACATCAAAACATGGAAACAAAGGTGTCCCTGTGCAAAGTCGAACATGACAGAACCAAAGTCCTTCCACCTGCGTCCGATTCCTACAACATGATTGTAGTAAAAGGTTTATACAAAACGCAATACATTTATAGTTAGTAAAAAGATCTATCAGCTCTTTGCTAGTTTTGTTCATAAGAAATTGCATATACCCAAACACGTTTTCATAGAGATTGCATCCCATAGCTAAAGAAAGGATTTAGTATTATCACACCAATATTGCTGACACGTCGTCCTATTGGCTCGTCACGCTGATGACTCAAAGAAATTCTGAATGGCAGATTGTCTCCTACGTTTCCCGCAGCCATTGGTTCATCTTCCGCTTCTGGCTTCCCCTCGCGCCAACAAAGAAAAGCGACACAAGAGTCTGAACAGTGTGAAACGAAACGACTCTGGGGGGGATGTGGGGGGGGGGAGATGGGATTTTGCACCAGTTATAAGTTTCCGTGTCATGATGTTTGAAATCTTCTCCTCTTTTCGCGAACAGCGTCGCTTCTCCTCGTCAACGTCAGCTACAGATTTACGGCAACGTGTCGTCTCCATCTTTCTGTCGTGTGTTTTTTTGGACGTGAACCACCTCCAGCCTCTCGGCCGCGCTGCTCCCTGTTTAAACCCGTGACGCCCAAGTTTTTCCAATGTCATGTAAAATAAGAAATGATTCAAGCTTACAATAAATCAATACATACATATACACCCGAGTGTGCATACATTAGCAGCTATAAACAGTACATCACATTATATTAGGTCATATGAAAATGTACAAAACGTGAATGTTCGTTTAAAACGTTTTTCAAAGCAAGGCAACGACAATCAAATGATAAAAAAGAGAGAGAGAGAGAGAGAGAGAGAGATACCCATGGAGTTGAGAGCATAACAGCAGAAGAAAGAAAACAGCTGTGGTAGATTACAGCAGCAAAAAACAACCCATCCCCCGCTTCTTCTCTTGGTTTTTTTTTGTTCTGGGTTTTTTTTTTTTTCGTTGTTTTTGCTTTGCATTTGTTTGCGAGGCCTCGGCCGGGCTACACCTGGATGCCCTGCACGGCCTGTTTGATGTTCTCCAGCAGCGCCTTGTTCTCCGGGCTCTGGTACTGGTCCTGGTGGGTGTACATGTCAGTCAGCGTACTCACATACGTGTCAAAGTTCTGTTCGTTCATTGGCTCCTGCGACGGGGAGAGAGAGCCGTGAGGAGACAGGAAGAAGGGTTAGAGCCGGGGAACATGGGAGAAAGGTCTGTCAGACACTGTGGGGAGGGGTCTGGAGGGGGCAGCAGGTAGGGGAGGGGGAGGCAGGGGTGGGGGCACCATCACACTCAGATCTGAAACACTCAGCTCCTCTATAATCATGTCCAGTATCTAGAGGTCAGCCTGAAGGTCGACGCAGTGGAACCATGCAAACCCAGGAGAGAGGGGTGATGGTCAGCTGACAGGGTGGAGGGTGGATGATTGACAGATGGAGACAAAATCAAGGTGCTGATGTGCAGGTGACAAGAGACACAGCTGGAGGTTCTGCTGCTGCAGATGTTGGTCAGAGACGGAGCAGCTGTGGCCTCAGAGGAGATTCTGCTGGTTGAGTCTAACGTCAGTGGGCGGAGCAATGACCTGGGGCGGCTCAGGACTCGGGCTGAGGCCCGGTTCTGTTTATCATCTACAAAGTTTGACAAATCCAGGATAAGTCCTAGTTATCTGGATGAACTGAACCTGGTCACCTGAACTATGACACTAGTTCTCACCTGGTTCAGGTGACCCTGAGTTTGATTCTCTCTGTGTTACTGTGGAAGAGGCGGAGCTGGAAATCATCAGACACATCTTTTTAATATGATGTGGAAAGAAACACTGACACCTGCAGGTGGTTTCTGTTACAGCAGCGTCCCAAAGTGAAATTCAACAAGGTGAAACTCACTGAAAACACAAAGACACAAACTCAGAAGACAACTCCAGTTTCTGGGGACACAATAAAGTGATGGACCAGGCTGGGGACACAGTAATAAGTGGTTTATTATCACATGTTAGTGGTCATATGGACTGTTAGCAGTCTAACCCTAACCCCAGCTAGCCTGGTCCGTCTCTTTATTGTGTTCCCAGAAACACTTCTGTCGTGTTCTGGAGGTTTAGTCAAGTTGTTTTCTGAGTTTGTAGCTGGAGCTGCAGTGAGTTGACCCCTCAGGGCCACCGTAGTGTTTTGTGTTTAATCTGATTAGAGTGAAAAACTCAAAATATAAACTTTGTCACTTTCTTTGCTCATGTAGTTTGATCATCCAGTTACATACATGTATGTATGTCTGTATACTGTGGATTAACCTCCTGTGTTTCCTCACTGTCACTCACACGTCATATGATTCAACTCAACCAATCAGATTCTTTCTGACTCCAGAGAAGCTCCGCCCCCTGGTTTCAAGGATCTTTTTCCTCTCACTGTTGTTAATTATTAGTTATTGTGTGTGTGTGTGTGTGTGTGTATGTGTGTGTGTGTTTTAATGACTGCCTCTCTCTCTGCAGTGTACAGTGATAGTGGGCTACAGGAGCAACAGGGGGAGGGGGGGGGATGACAGTGCAGAAGAGAAGGATAATTGGATAAAGGATAAATGGATAAATCTCTTACTCTGGGAGGCATCTGTAAACAGCAGTTATGTTTTACTGGGGCCTCTTTCTGTGGCAGCGGTCTCTACAGGAGAGGGTGTACATACAGAGAAGTGTATTAGCCCGCTGGACACACGGTGGCGCTCACACGGCTTCATAGAAAACACACATCATCCGCCTTAAAAAGCTGTTTGTCCCCCGGCTCTGTTCACACTGCGGCTCAGCTCGGTGACCGAGGACACACAAAGTTTAAA
>MU269984.1:20957138-21042138 GCA_021432705.1 Caranx ignobilis | reverse complement strand
CAGTGTAACGAGCAGCAGGTTAAGCTCAGGTTAATCTTGATTATTACTCCTGTCTTAAGGACGCAGGGTGGTGGAACAGACGATGAACTTTAGATCATTCATCAGGTCGTGTTGGCTCAACGCTACGGCGCTGCCTCAACAGAAATGTCAAACGCTCACTGGTTGCAACCTTTTCCTGGCGGTGGCCCGATGGGAGCTGGAGGTGAGGAGGAGGATGGGCTGTGACTCCGCCCACCTGACAGTAGAAAGGTCAGAGAACACGGGTCGAATTTCAACAGGGAGAAGATGGATGAAGGTGTCACCAGGACGGAGCTCATCGTGGGAAACTCACTTGATCGGCTCCTGGTCGTCTTTGTCCTCTTTGCTGTGGATGATCTTGATGCCACTCTTCTTGGCTCGAGGACAACCGGACAGACTGATGGACAGGAGGACAGAGGTGAGACGGCATGGACGGTGTGTGTGTGTGTGTGTGTGTGTGTGTGCAGTGTGCAGTGTGCCTGTACCTCCTGTGGGAGGCGTAGTTTCCAGTGATGTGTCCAGATCCGTCACAGCCAGGGGTCGGACACCTGAGACACAAACAACAGCAGCTGCATTAAGAACTGAAGGAGCTTTAAACACAGAGGCAACTGAACCTGCTCCTTCTGCTGGACGCTGGTCTCCAGGCTGAAGGATCTGGACTCACTTGAGCTCCTGTGAGTTGGACGTCATCATCCCGCGGATGTTCTTGTCGGCGAGTTGACAGCTCGACAACCTGCAGCGGGTCGAGACAATGTTGGATGTTTTCTCTGTCATCATGTGACTCTTCAATTCCACCTCATTGTGTAAGGTCAAAGGTCAGTTTTATGTTGTGTGTGGCGACTCTTACGTGATCAGCTCCTTCTTGCCCTCCTTGCAGGGCGGGTACTTGTGATGTTTGGGGCTGGGCATGGTCACCTCGGCCGGGTAACGCTGCTCGTCCAGCAGCTCCTGGAAGGGATCCAGCTCATCGCTCTGGTGTAAGGACGAGAAATAAGAGGACTACAGCACGTCACTTACAAGCTCTACGTTACCACGGTTACACAGACAACACAGCTCCATACGGTATAAAGGCAGACGTTGGTCCGTCAGGACTTCCTGTCACTTTGTGATGTCACAACAGAGCAGTCACAAAGGCCGACATCATCCAACGCTACACGCTACAGTTTTTTCTATCCTCTCATGGATCAGCACTTCAAAATAAAAGTGTGAAACCTGGATCTTTAAATGAAGACAACGTCTCTCACTGAAATGTCTTTGTCTCTTAAACCACCAGGAGGTGAGTCGACACCTGTCCCTCAGCTTCCTGTGTGTGATTAGCTGCACACATGCTAACACCTCAGTTCCTCAGGTGTGACTCTGCTGCTCTGCCGTCCACACATCACACCTCCTCAGTCGGGACTCGGGAGCCGTTCAGGAGCGTCTGCAGAAAATCCCATCAGCTGCTCGGGGCTGCAGCCTCCTCTGCAATGTCGTGCTTCATTAACAAAACGCAATTACTCTCCTGATTAAAACCTTTCACTTCAGCGCTCTAAATCCGACGCGGCAAATGTAGCAATTTGCTGCATGGATTGCTCTGTGTGATATCAGATCTGTGAGGATTTAAGGCTGTGCAGATGATCTACCGTGTTTTACTTATGTATTAGCAGCATAATTCAGCTTTCCAGAGCAGCAGCTTCACTTCACAGTGTGAGCAGAGTCAAGTGTTCAGAGTCTGCTACAGCTACAACCTGGGTGACGACGGTCTGACGACTGACACAGGAAAAACCTTCAGTTCACTGCTGTGACTGAACTCAGGAGCAAAATCTGTTCATCAGTTTGTGTTTGACATGTGATCAAATCTGAGACCCAGATCCTCGTCCTGTCGGGTCAGACCAGGTCCTGGACTGTGAGACAGTATGAATAAATAAAGTATCAGAGCTCAGGATGAAAGTTTAAGCTTCAATTGGAGCCAAATTACACAGGAAACTATGAGGAAATGAGGTAAAGTGTTGGTTTCAACTGTAAAACTTTATGAACGTTATAAAAGCTGACACTGAACTCTGATGGACACTCTGCACTTCTCAGGTCTGCTCTGACTTTCCACACGTCTTCATTCACGTGTCATGTTTGTTTCCTTCCTGTTTGTTAAAGTTTTGTCTTCATTTCACACAAAGGAAGCAAACTTTGCACAGAATAACATGCTGCTGAGTTCAGTGAAAATAAACTGTTGGAGCTGGTGTTGTGTTGTTTTTACAGTGTAACTCTCACCAGCTGAGTCAGAGCTAATTAGCATTAGCATCAGGAAACGTTCATCATCATCTGTTATAAAGACAGCTCCTCTGTCTCTGGATCTGTCCTCACTGTTCGGCTCCTTGTTTTCATTGTTAACACACATGCACACACACACACACACACACACACACACACACACACACACCTGTGATCACCTCGTGTCGGTCTCAGCAGCAGCTCCTCCTCTCACCTCTTTCTTTCAGTCTCAGTTTCATGCCTCATATGATCCTGACTATGTTTCACTCAGTCGTTAACAGAGTGATCTCTGTGTGGAAGCCTGACTTTTATTTTGAAGTGCCGCGGCCCTTCCTGTTACCTCTTTGTGCTCCTGCTCGTCCCCCAGCCGTTTGATCTTGGTGTAGTCGACGGGCAGGTCCCAGCAGTCGGCCTCGCTCAGCTGGTAGCAGCGGCTGCTCAGCAGAGCCTGACGCTGGGGAGACATGGGCTGCAGGGGGGTCAGCACTGTCCCGCTGCCCTCCGGGCCCCCGGGCTGACCGGCCACATCCACCACCCCGCTGTCGTCCAGGTCACCAACTGGACTCTGACAGGGACACGGAGGACGGACACTTCAACTTAGAACTGGGACACAGTCCACTGTGACCTCTGACACAAAGGTCAGCATACCTGTCTCTCTCTCTGTCCACCTGTCTCTCTCTCTCTCAGTCCACCTGTCTCTCTCTCAGTCTGCCTGTCTCTCTCTCTCAGTCCACCTGTCTCTCTCTCAGTCCACCTGTCTCTCTCTCTCAGTCAACCTGTCTCTCTCTCTCTCTCTGTCCACCTGTCTCTCTCTCGGTCTACCTGTCTCTCTCTCAGTCCACCTGTCTGACTCTCGGTCCACCTGTCTCTCTCTCGGTCTACCTGTCTCTCTCTCAGTCCACCTGTCTGACTCTCTGTCCACCTGTCTCTCTCTCAGTCCACCTGTCTGACTCTCGGTCCACCTGTCTCTCTCTCGGTCCACCTGTCTCTCTCTCAGTCCACCTGTCTCTCTCTCAGCCTACCTGTGTGAGCAGGTCCTGGGGTTTCCCGGCCAGAGCGTGCGGCAGCTCGCGGCACCTGGTCGACAGGTTGAGGATGGCGGTGGCGGCCATGTGCGCCGCCTCCATGTCGTGGGTGTAGTCGAAGCTGCTCTTGCTGCAGGTGCTGCTGGCGCTGCTCCCTCCTCCTCCCCCTCCCCCGCCTCCTCCTCCTCCTCCCCCTCCACAGCTCAGGCTGCTGCTGCTGCTGGGAGCGTAGCTGCTGGTCGTACTGCTGGCTGGGCTCGACGTCTTACAGTATCGCTTCGCTGCAGGGACACACACACACACACACACATATACACACACATATGGTGGGTTTGTTAGAGCGATGGTGGCGTCCGGCCAAACTGAGCAGCAGATGGATTGTTAGAGAAGATCCAAAATTATATAAAGAACTTCTGATGCATTTTAGTCTATACGAATAAAACTGAGTGGAACTGAAGGAAGAAACTTAAAGGACAATCATAGCTCTTTCATTTTGAAACAAACCACCATTGTTGTCCAGTCACATATTAAAGGTGCTGCACGTCACCGGTTTAACACACTGACATCGCTGCTTTATTCAGTACATGATGGTTCTTTGTTTGACTGCACCATTCGGCTTCCCCTCTTCACATCTCCCCTCATTAGCATACAGTAAAGTAGACATCAACATTTATGAGGAAGGAAGCAACAATGACGTCAGTAGGAACCAGCGAGCAAGTCAAGGTGACAACAAACAAGACAGGGTCAATTATAAATTCACAACATGCAGTAAAGTGGACCGCACCATTCTGCATCCCATGCAGGTAAATCCTATCAAGGGTTTACCTGCATGACCAAACATGACGACCTGGCTTTTGATATCACTGTCAGTCTGTGATATTAATATGTATGTCAAAGAAATTAGGACCATGATCATGTGCTTCACTGCACCATTTGGCTTCCCCACATTTCTGACAGCAGCGTTCAGAAACATGTGACCATCAGAGCTGTGGATGTGGAAAAACTACAAATATGGAGGTTAATGTCTTCAGCAGGAACCAATGAGCTCAGTGACACAGAGAGGAAGAGAAGTGGGACAGACTCGGAGAGAGAGAGAGAGAGAGAGAGAGACAGAGAGAGAGAGAGAGACAGAGAGACAGAGAGACAGAGAGAGAGACAGAGAGAGACAGAGAGACAGAGAGAGAGACAGAGAGAGACAGAGAGACAGAGAGAGAGAGGTTTAGTCTTTTCACGAGGTTTGGTTCATCAGAGAAACAAAGAGGAAAGAGAGAGAGAAGCACAGGGTGATTGTATGATGGTGAGTTGGAGTGATGCTGATGGAGAGAGCGACGGAGGAGAGGAGAGGAGGGAGGGAGAGAGGGAGGAAGGGAGTCGTGACGAAGGAGAGCACAGACACCTCGTCTAAAAAATCCTCCCTCCTGCATCTCAGTGATGGCTCCGAGCCAGAGGAACAGGGCTCGCCTTCATTATCTCTCCCTGGCTCCACGATCCCTCCATCTGCACCTCCTCCATCCTCCACCCCTCCACCCCTCCATCCCTCCGTCCTCGGCATCGCCATACCTCTGCTCTCTCTCACTCCAGTCATGTGTAGGGGAGGAAAACACCAGCACTGCAACAAAGAGTGAGTGAGTGAGTGTGTGAGTGAGTGAGTGAATGAGTGTGTGTGTGTGTGTGTGTGTGTGAGTGAGTGAGTGAATGAGTGAGTGAATGAGTGTGTGTGTGTGTGTGTGTGTGTGTGTGTGTGTGAGTGAGTGAGTGAATGAGTGTGTGTGTGTGTGTGTGTGTGTGTGTGTGTGTGTTTCCTCCTCAGGTGCAGAGTGTTCCTGATTTCTAAATGTACCTTTGATAAAACCCTGAACGTGGAGCGACGTGAGTTCGACTTGATGTTTTCCTTGCATGTGTGTGGGAGGTCGATAATGAAACACATCAATAAACACAGATTAAAACAAAGACTGAATGTATCTGCTGAATGTTTGTCAGATACATAACGAGGTTGTTGGACCCGTTTCTTCTTCTTCTTCATTTAAATTCCAGCACTGAAGATGAAGAGTGTGCAGCCTCCACCTACTGCCACAAGAAGCCAAACACTTAAATCCCAAAGGAAGAAGCAAAGAGCCTGAAACCGAGACCTGGCTGGATTCTGCTGCGTTTGTTTTCCTTACCGTCGTATCCCTTCGGGGAGGTGTCCCGCCCGTGGTGGGACTTGGACGTGGGGCCTCTCTTCCCGTAGCCGCCGTGCTGTCCGTCGTAGCCGCCATAGTCGTAGCTGGTCTTGGAGTATTTCTCCAGCTCCTTGGCGAGGTTGGAGCGTGGCGTGCTGGTCGGGACGTTGTTCTTGTAGCCGTACTGAGGAATCTCCAGCTGCTTGACGAAACACATCGGCCTGAGGGACAACCAGAGGGCGGAGCAGCGGTCAGCGTCCACAGCTTAACCAACAACGTTTGTTCCCTAAAGTCAAGATAACTAGTGATGTGTTCACTGCATGCTGGGAAAGTTGACCGCACCATTCTGCATCCCTCAAGAGTTATGACTTAAATATTCAGAAACAGACTAAATGAGTGCAGACATTCACACGTCTTCAGGATGAGTCTGAGAGACATTTAAGTCCATGTGATCGGTGGGTGCACCGTTCAGCATCCCTGAATCCAATGAGAAGCAGCGGTCAGAGTGGGCGGTACCTGAGGACGCGGTCTGACGTCTGATTGGTTTTACTGCTGCTGTCAGTCGAGTGGCTCTTCTCATGAACCTTCGCCATCTTCTCTGCAGCAGCGATGGGGCAGCCGGATAAACTGGAGGAGGGGAGCACACAGCCTGGTCACACACTGTACTGCACTGACACACACACACACACACACACACACACCTGGCTGTGGATGAAGAGCGGCCCTCAGACTGAGGGTTTGATGAACTAACTGACAGTTTATTGACGGGGCTGTGTGACGGTCCACTGAGCTGTGACTGTCCCATCACCTCTGACTGGTTTCACTTTCTGACTGGTTACTAACTGGTTATTTACGTCTGCAGATCGTTTATGATCGACAGACTCTTAAACAGAAAAACATGTGAGATTCTTTACATAAATACGTAAATACACATAAAAACATAAATATCATGAATGAACAAAAAATGACCCAAAATAAAAGAACAATAAATAATAATTAAACATTCATGAAAAATTAAAAAGTATTTCATTATTTTTAAATAAATATCGAACTAATAAATAAATAAATAAATAAATAAAGTCCTCAATAAACTTAAAAGTTAAAGAAAGAAGATAAATAAGAAAAATAACAGAATGTAACAATGAACAAATTGAACAAATGACAGTAAACACAACATTCGTTGCAACAACAAACACACGACGTCATCAGTTTCATCAGAAACAAAAACACATGTAAAAGGACAAATGATCTAATGGAGGATAAAACAGGACTCAGCTCCTGTGTGTGTGTGTGTGTGTGTGTGTGTGTGTGTGTGTGTGTGTGTGTGTAACATGGTGGTACAGTCACATGGAGGCGGAGCTCTGGGAGTCTGATGGTGTTTGTCCTTTCAGCTCCACTGCTGCTAAATCTGTCTGAGTCTGAAGTCTCCTCTGATTGGTCGACAAGTTTACGCATCACTGGCATCAAGTGTGTGAACGAGAAGAGGAGCTGCAGCTCACAACCGAAACTTCCCTCTGTCACTACTGACCTCTCTCTCTCTCACACACACACACACACACACACACACATTATAAAGGATGCTGGTGTGAGAACAAGTGTGTGACTGATCAGCATGGCCACCACCACCACCGCCGCCGCCACTGCTGCTGCTGCTGCTGCTGCTGCTGCTGCTGCTGAGAAGGCGTTTCCATGGCGACTACCAGACATGAAAGCTGAGTGAGCTGGTAGCTAGCAGCAGCTAAGCTAGCAAGCTAGTGCTTTGTTTCCTCTCCCAGTGGAGCTGTGCTACATAACACACCCTGCAGCCACGTCTGAGCGAGTCTGTGTGTGTGTGTGTGTGTGTGTGTGTGTGTGTGTGTGTAAGAGAGGGGGAGAGAGAGAGAGAAAGAGAGAGAGAGAGTGTGCTCCACTGTCTGCCAGTGCACGTGTGCAGCTGTCTGTGAGCTAATTTGTAAGTGTCTGACTGTGAATGTGTGTGTGTGTGTGTGTGTGTGTGTGTGCTCCAGTAAGACTGGGTGTGCACAAAGACTGCGTGTGTGAGAGAGAGATACACAATGAGTGTGAATCCTAATTACTTTACATAATTCAAAAATGTGTGTGTGTGTGTGTGTGTGTGTGTG
Organism: Caranx ignobilis; assembly: GCA_021432705.1. Lineage (NCBI taxonomy): Eukaryota > Metazoa > Chordata > Actinopteri > Carangiformes > Carangidae > Caranx > Caranx ignobilis. Next base: position 21,034,566 of record MU269984.1, on the reverse strand, counting down.
TGTGTGTGTGATGCTCTGCTCTGCCTGTTAAACAGCTGAACTGCTGATGTGACACAGACACACCTTCAGCTCAAACATGGGGCAAAATTTAGGTTGGAGCTTCACTCAGACACAAACCTAAAGCTGCACATGTTCCAGAGCAGGTCTCTACAGACGGTTTACTGACAGGAAGTGAGGAGGGTTATGAGTCAAGCTCTAGAAAAGTACATGGAGATTGTTTTTCAGTATAAAGGTTTAGGGTTAGATGTTTGTGTTAAAGCTCCATACAGCATGAAGGTATACAGGACTTCCTGTCACTTTGTGATGTCACAACAAAACAGTCACCAAGCCCCGCCCACCATCCAACAACTTGTGTGTTTTATTCTGAAATCTGTTCTATTTTTTATTGGATCAGTCAGAAAACAGTCAGCCAATCAGAAGAGAGGCTCAGAGCCTCCTCTCTCCTGATTGGCTGACACCGACCTGTTGTTAATAAACATTAAAAGGTGTCAAATATGGAGCTTTGATGATCTGAATTCAGAGTCTGAACGAACTTGGATTCAGTTTCACATCAGGAACTTCTCAGGTGTTAAATGCTACACTAAGTCAGTCCTACAATAATCTTCATTAAACATAAACACACACACACACACACACACACACTTGTACACAAGTATGTGTAGTGTAAATCAGCCACATTCAGGTGTCGGCTGTGTTAGCGACCCGGCTGGAGGCCGCTCACTCACCTGCGGTGCGAGTTCCTGTTGCTATTGACATGACCCCGTCCGGAGCAGCCGGGAGTCGGGCACTTTAAAACATTTTCATACATGGCAAGGACTTTGACAGACAGGAGAGGGTGAGAGAGACAGCGAGGGTTAGGAGCAGACAGGAGAGTTACCGGGCGTTCAGCTACGACGGTTAGAGCATGCACAGGCCACAGGTCAGAGGTCACAGCACAGAGGAGCCACAAGCAAAGCAACGGACATGGTGCTGCCAGTGAACACACCTTCAGCTCACGGTTCTACACAGGAACCAGCTCTTCACCTCAGCAGCTTCAGGTTCAGATTAGAGATCCTCAAAGAGAAGATCTCTGTCTCTACAGCACAACGAGGTCGATCTGAGTCAGCTCTGATATTTACCATGAGAAAACAGTGGCAGGGCCAGATACTGAAAAACATGGCGACACCCACAGGGAAACAGTCCTATTATGTAACATGGAGCAGAACAGACTTCAGCTTTAATCAGTGTGAGTGCTGTCATCTTCTTTATTCATACACCTGAGACCAGCTGCACAAAACACCTGACGTTTCCTTCTTAAGTCTGACTCTGCTGAGGTCAGGACGTTGATTCATTTACAGTGTTAAACAGTTAACTATTCAGGACTTTAGGTTCACACGCGTATCATGTACATGTATGTCTGTAGAACCCCCTTAAAAAGGTCCCCTTACTTAAGGGAACAAGTTAAGGCATTTGCAGCTGTGACCTCATGCTGCAGTAAAAACACAGTCAGAGAGAACTTTTCTCCTTAGGGTGGTCGCTAAGGTCTTTTGTGTGATGGTTAAACTGATTTAAGTGGTTCCTTAAGATTGACTAAGATAAGGATAAAAAACCTTAAATACTTAAATGAGCTGAATGAACCTGAAGAACAAGACTTATTTAACACACTTAAAGGTGTTTTGTCAAACTGGTTATTATCTTAAGGAAACCTTATCTTAAGTACCATTTTAGTTTAAGGTGTTTTGTGAGTCCAGACTCTTTGCGTCATCTAATCTTTAATCCTGAGATATAATCTGATCATAATCTGTGATTTTATTCTGATTCCTTCCTGTGCTTTTACTTCTATTCTCCAGAAACAGACTCAGAAACATCAGCACGACTTCCCTCCATGTGGCTTTTCTCCTGTGTGAAGCTGTAACCTGCAGGTTGTGACGTTACCGTGGTAACTTTAACCCGTGATCTGAGTGTGATTAGTGATCAGAGCAGGTGTGTGGTCATGCAGGTGGGTTGTGAGTGTGTGCAGCAGCAGGGGGATCACACCGACTCTTCATGCTGTTCACATCACGTCGGGCAGGTGTGATGAGGACAGGGTGGGGGGGTGGCAGGAAGTGAAGGGGGGCATGGGTCTTAAAGTGCTGCGCTCTGACTCACAACCTCAGGATCAGGGTTTTTTATCTGAAAACCACCAGACGGCCGAACATTACATCCTGACTCATCACAACATCGCAACAGAAAAGCTTCGGCTCCTCGATGGATCAAACCCGACGAGTCTTTCAAACACTTCCAACGTGACACAACACAGACGTCATGCAGGACGGGTGCATGGTGGTGGACAGCTCGCATGCCCGACATCGTCCAACGCTCACGGCCACACAATCCATCCGACAAGTCACAACTGAAATGAAGTGAGTCTGGGTTCATGAACTGAAGCGACCAGAGGATTTTCACTTGTTTTCAAGGTGAAAAATAAAGTTTATCTCAGAGGAGGAGGCAATCTGATTGGTTGAGTGAAATCTCAGTAGGCGGAGCTAAAGATGATCAATTAAAGGAGAAGCTGAAGTAGAGTTTTATTGGTAATATTTTGAAGTAGCAGCTGTAGTAGTTACACAGATGTTGCGCCACTGATTTATTGACACTGTTGTGGTTGTTGGAGCCAAATAGGAGCTAATGAGCTAATGTAGCTCTGTAGCTAATGTAGCTAATGTAGCTATGTAGCTAATGTAGCTATGTAGCTAATGTAGCTATGTAGCAAATGTAGCTAAAGACACCGACAGTAAACAAGAAGCTGACATTAAAGATTTAAAAGATATGTAGCTGAATTTTAGCCTGTTAGCTTACGAGCAGACCCAGCTGAAGTTTAACTCAACCAGTCGATGCTTCTAGCCTCTGGCTCCGCCCTCTGCCTGTTCAGTTGAAGCCCCGCCCCCTGACATGGAGCTGCAATGACTTGTCAGATCCGACTCTTCACACACTGAGTGTGTTTTCACACACAGAAACAAACAGCCAGGCAGAGGGACCTACTCTCAGGAGGGACCCGGTCTTTGTGGGGACACCCGGACAGGCTGCGGTGGTGCGGGTACAGACCCGTCACATGACCCGTCCCGTCGCAGCCTGGCGTCGGACACTTACTCTCCTTCTTCTCGCCCCTGGATGAGTCTGGAAAAAAAAGAGGGAGAGAAAGAGAGGGAGGGGGAGGTGAGTCAACGGGATACTGACGGCTGAGCGTCGGCAAAGTCGGCTGTTTTCTGGCAGCCATGTACGGGCCGGGGCTGGTCCGTACGTAACATGGCTGCCATGTTTGGCTAACAGCCTGTGACTGAGTGACTTAGCGAGCTAATGAGAGCTAGCTACATCAGATATCATTTACTGAAGCAGTGAACTTGTATTTCCACTTTATTCTACTTTGTGCTTCTACTCTACTCATATTTCCATGTTTTTAAGTGTTAATGCTATAAATGATCTTTTTCCTGTTTTCCAGGCAGCTCTTCCATCTCTTCAGGGACTTTTCTCCTCCTTTCCTTTTCCTTCTTCTGCTGTTCTCTGTCGGTCGTCATGATAAACTCTGACTCCTCCTGGAGATGAACCGCGATCCTCAATGTATGTGATTTTATTTTATTTAACCTTCATGAAACCTGGTAATTAACCTCCTGAGATCCATGGGCTCTTTCACCAGGGTGACCAGACATCAGCTCACATTAACAACAACCAATAATCAATATATGAGCAACTGTGGATTCACTAAAATGCACTGGTACTGTCCAGCAGTGTCAGGTTGTTGGTGATTTCAGTTCAAACGAGATGAGATCTGACATCAGTTTAACACATGAAACTTAACGAGCAGAACAAACAGATAAGGAACCTGGTCCCTGAACACACCACGAAGAGAAACAAAATGGCAGGCTGTGGTTTCAGGAGAGTGGAGCTCTCCACTCAGAACCTGACACCTGGAGTCGGCCCGAGTTTCCCCGTCCTTGGTTCGGACTCAGACACACGATAATGAAAGCCTTCCCTCGCACTAATAAAACCTCCCTGTGGGCCAACACAGGCCTCGTCTGCCCTAATGAATCAGTCTGAAGCCCGTCGGAGTCTGTCGCCGCGCTGATAACTGCACCGCAGCACCGACTCCCTCCCGGCGGTGCTGGGCTCGTATTTGAGTGGATTTAGAGAAATAGGCCGCGGACGGCAGCGTCCCACAGATGAGATTTGCTCTCCTAACGGGCCGTGTGGATTGCCATTACTCATGCCTGACAAGCCGGGCCGTCTGATGTTCCCACACCGGCCTATTTTAACAACATAAGCTGCTGTCAGGAGGAGGACAAAAAATAAAAAAGAAACTAAAGTGTGTTGGAGCTGAATGCAGAAAACGAGCGGCCATTATCTCATCGGCCGCCACGTACGGCTCGTCTGAAATAACACAGTGGGGCTTGAACAGGGTCTGAGAGCCCAGAGGTCAGAAACTCATCCAACCCAGAGATGTGCACACACATTAGAGTTACTGTGTGTGTGTGTGTGTGTGGATAGCCTCAGGCTGCTGCAGTATTGAGGGTTACAGTAAGTCAGACAGACAAGATAAACTCCCTCCCTGCTGACCTGGGTTCAGAGTTTTGGAGTAAAAAGCTGCTGCAGGTCAAATGTAATGTGAGGAGGTGGTGGAGGAATTGGCAGGATGAAGAAATGCAATCAGATGATGACGGTTCAAACGGCGACCATGTTCAGGGAGGTTTGTTTGTTAGAGAGGAGAGGAGAGGAGAGGAGAGGAGAAGGAGGAGGAGGAGGAGGAGAGGAGAGGAGAGGAGAGGAGAAGAGGAGGAGGAGGAGGAAGAGGAGAGGAGAGGAGGAGGAGAGAAGAAGAGGAGGAGGAGAGGAGAGGAGGAGGAGGAGAAAGAAGAGGAAGAGGAGGAGGAGGAGGAGGAGAGAAAGAAGAGGAAGAGGAGGAGGAGGAGGAGGAGGAGGAGGAGGAGAGGACACGTTCTCTCTGACATCTGATCAAATCAAATTCCTGTTTCTAAAATGCTTCATGATGATTGACAGGCCGCCTGCAGGCGGCGCTCATCAATGTTAACTAATTATTAATACTAATGATTAATCTGACACAAACAAGACATGAAGGAAATCTGATGTGTGTCACTCCGAATGTTCAGGTTGATAGAATTTTCAAAATAAAAGTGGAGAGGACACTTATATTTAAATAATTGGAAATTAGATCATTAGTTTATTTATTTTTTGGTTCCTCCCTCCCACACCAACTGAGATAATCCTGTGTGTGTGTGTGTGTGTGTGTGTGTGTGTGTGTGTGTGTGTGTGTGTGTGTGTGTGTGTGTGTGTGTGTGAGGAGATGAGAGGTTCTGATTGGACACATTTCCACAGTTACCGTGGATCGATACTGGCCCAGTGTGGGTCAGTGTGTGGGTTTGTCTTCCTACCTTTAGGGTAGTACGCCCTCTTCAGCCCGTCGTGGTGCATCCTGGACTTGCGCTCCTCGGCGCCGCTGCTCAGCCTCGGGCTCTGTTCGCCCTGTCCGCGGAGGTTGTGGTGGTCCCGGCGTGGTGCGGCGTGCTCCGAGGCCATGCGGTCCCTCATGACTTTGGCCCTCTCTGACTCCAGGGCGATGGCCTTCTCCAGCAGTGACAGGTTCCCCTTGGCCATGTCGAAGGTCTCGTCGGAGCGGTCCGAGGCCACCGATGTGGTGTCCTCGTCACCGTCCTGGCCGCAGCCGGGCGGATAACCTCTGGACGCCGGGCTCAGCTGCTCCTCCAGCTTCATCAGGTTCACCATGTCGGAGTAGCTGCGCTCCAGAGAGCGGGACTCGTCCAGTGGGCCCTGCTGGCAGCTGTCGAACCTGCAGGACAAGGAGACACAGTGAAGCTGCAGAGTCTTTAACACGCCACAGGTGTAGTCACAGAATCAGACAGAGACGTAGGGCGGCCTCAGTACCTGGCCTGGTGCAGCGCCACCTGCTGGTCAGTTGGGTGGTGCAGCTGCTGGTGGTGGGCGTGGTGGGCGGCGCGGTCACACGGCTGCGTCTCGCTCAGTTTTCGAGCCAGATCGAAGCACTGGTTCCTCAGACACTCCAGACTGCTGAGACACACCTCCTCCTCGCTCTCGTCCGCCTGCACCCTCACCCCGCCGCCACCGGGCCGCCCGTTGGTGTGACAACCGCTGCCATCATCCACCATGGTGCCTTCTGGGTATCCGTCCTCAGGCAGCATGGCACCGTGACCCTGAGCGAGCAGCTTCAGTGAGTCCACCGTCTCCCTGACGACGTCGCTGTCCAGGTCCACGCTCAGCTCGCCCTTCCTGTCGCCCTGCTCGCTGCCACCATCATCCTCGTCGTCCTCGTCATCCTCCCCGGCGCTGTTGGACGAGTTGCTGTTCATCTCAGACTCGGTCATGGCCTGGTAGGCCGCGTCTTCGGCGATCTTGCCCAGGTTGAGCAGCGACTTGGCCACCAGCTCGTCGTAGTTCTCGTAGTCTTCTCCGGCAGCGTTGACGGCGCCGACGGTACAGCTGTTGTTGTTGTTGTCGTCCTTCTGGACCGGGTTGAGCTTTGATTGTCCACTGGGTTTGTAGTGGTTTTCTGCAGGCGGGAGAGAAACAACACAACCATCTCACACCTTCTGACCAATCAGAACAAAAGGACTCCCTCTGCAGATCATGTGACTTCCTGTTCGTTAACAGAAGCAGGATCCTGCAGATGAAAAGGAGACGAAGCTTCTAATCGACTGAACCTGCGTCTTCTCTGATACTCCTGAATACATTAGCTGCCTCCCTCCCAATTATCATCCACTGTTTACTCACAGAAAACACACAACCCAGAGCTGTGCAGAGCGCCGCCGCCGCTCGCTCTCCTCGCTCGCCCCGCTCAGACTCACTGCTGTTGATTTTGGGGACAGAGACGGCGAATGAGAGCAGAGGAATTGAAAAGGGAGGCGTGCGAGGTGCTCCGATTCAGGAGCCATAAATATCCTCAGGAGGAGAAGCCGAGGCAGAGCGCATGTGACACGTCCGCCGAGACGAGGGGGGGGGGGAGGCAGGGGGAGGGAGGGGAGGGAGGGGAGGGGAGGGAGGGTGAGAGTTAATAACTCAGCAGAGCTCCTCTTCCGATTATTCGTGAAGCGCTGTCAGAAGCGATTGAGGACACGGGGGGTGGTGGGGAGGGGAGGGGGGGCAGAGCATCTGTCTAACAGCGATTCAGCTCAGCAGCTTCATCACTCACCCCCCCTCACCCCCACCCATCCTCCTCCTCCTCCTCCTCCCTGTAGATGGAGGCTGCAGCCAAGACTGGACACCGTCCTGACCCAGAACCTGAGGAGTCTGCAGCAGCTCCAACACCTCAGCACAGGAATCAAACCTAAACCTCAGTGATCAACAGCAGCAGAAAAATGTCACATGACAACTTCACCTCTATGACTCATGAAATTACAGAACAGGTGACAGACTCTCACTAAAGCCTCTGTCGCTTCCATAGATTTGACCAACCAACCTGACCCAATAAAAATGGTTGGATGGTCTAGGAGGTGGGCGGGGCTTTGGGTGGCTGCTTAGTTGTGACATCACAAAGTGACAGGAAGTCCTGATGGCTGGTTTTAAGGTTCAGTGTCTGAATACAGGCTGGGACGAGGATCAGAGCCAGGACCATGGGGCCAGGAACGTGCCGGAACAGCTCCCGGTTTCTTATTGCGGTCCCGTTACCGATCCAGGTTGTGGTGCCAGTTCGGGTTCCGGTGCTGATCCTGGTTCCATTCCCGGTACCGTGGCTGAGTTCCTGTCCGGTCTCTTACAGACCGTAGATTCGATTTGACTTAGGCTCGTTCTCATCAAGTGTGTGAGTGTCCCATTGTCACATCCGGTTCTGGTCCCAGTACCGATCATGGTTCGGGTTCCGGTACCGATCCCGGTTCTGGTCCCGGTTCCGGTACCGGTTCGGATTCCGTTACTGATCCCGGTACCGGTCCCGGTTCGGGTCCCGGTACCGGTTCGGGTTCGGGTTCTGGTTCTGGTACCGGTACCGGTTCCGGTAACGATTCCGGTCCCGGTTCGGGTTCCGGTACCGATCTCGGTTCGGGTTCTGGGTCCGGTACCGGTGCCGGTCCCGGTCTGGGTTCGGGTCTCGGTTCCGATCCCGGTTCTGGTCCTGGTACCGGAACCGAACCGATACCCGAACCGGTACCGGAACCCGAACCCGAACCGGTACCGGTACCGGAACCGGGACCCGAACCGGGACCGGTACCGGGATCAGTAACGGAACCCGAACCGGTACCCGAACCGGGACCGGTACCGGAACCCGAACCGGGACCGGTACCGGGACCAGAACCGGGATCAGTACCGGAACCCGAACCCGAACCGTGACTGGTACCAGAACCGGAACCGGTACCGGAACCCGAACCGGGATCGGTACCGGGACCAGAACCGGGACCGGTACCGGAACCGGAACCGGCACCAGAACAATGACCGGGAGCGGTTCTATTCCGATGCTTCTGACATCTCCTGTACTTGACTTCACATAGCTATGAACTGTGGGTAATTTCCTGGAGCAAAGTCAGTGTGGATGCTGACTGGAAGTGAGGGACATAAACTGACTTGATGATGTCACAATGGGACACTGACACACTTCACATGAACAAGTTTAAGTCATGGTCTGTAAGAGACCAGACAGGAACAAAGCCATTAACGTGACGGACCAGGCCGGGGACACAAGGACACAGTTCCCTTCCACCTCTCAGGCCCTAAACCCAAACTGACTTGCAGCCATGTCTCCAAGGATCAAACATCAGGTCTGACCCAGAACGGTCTGTTTCAGTGCCCTGTCCCTTTAAATGCAAATGAACCACTGCTAGCCCCGCCCCTTCTACCACATGAATTTCAACATCTGGAGCAAGTTACAGAATTTTTTGTCAGTTCTCACATTTTGGGGTCAGAGGTCAAACACGTCCCCTTTAACAATAAAACATTGATGTAGTGAAGAAGAAGAAACATCAAACTCACCCTGCTGACGATTCTGCTCCTCCTCTTCATCCTCCTCCTCTTGCTCGTCTTCCTCCTGCTCTTCCTCGTCATCACCGTCCTCCACTTCTTCTTCCTCCTCCTCCTCGATCCCCTCCTCTTCCTCTTCCTCCTCCTCTTCCTCCTCTGCCCGCTCTCCTGCTAGCGGTGCGTCGGCTCTCTCCACCTCCACCTCTTCCTCCTCCTCTTCCTCCTCCTCTTCCTCTCCCTGCTCCTCGTTGTCCTCGGAGAACTCGTCTTCCACCTCCCCGTCGTCTTCCTCATCGCCCTCTCTCTCTCCTTCCTCCTCCTCTTCCTCCTCCTCCACTACCTCCCCTTGCTCCTTCCCCACCTCGCCCACCTCCATGGCTTCGTTCTCGTAGCTAGTGTAGATGCCGGTGTCCTCCTCCTCCTCCTCCTCCTCCTCCTCGCCCGGGCAGGAGGGGAGGAAGGGCCTCCTCTTGGCAGCTGGTTCCAGCGGCTGTTTTTCCAGAGCCTTCCTCTTCTTGGCCAGCGGGCAGCCGTAGACACTGAGATAAGACAGAGGGCACATCCATGATCAACAGCCATCTTTGTTCTCATATCTACTATTTGATCATCTCAGCAAATTTCATATTCAGCTCCACTGGCCCAGAGCTTTTGCCCTTCCTCTGCTAACTGGAGCCGATTCTCGGGGTCAAACAAATGGGAAACCTGAGCCAACTCTGGCAGACAGAGCCGGGCCGGAGCTGGCTCACATCTGATGCTCCGGAGCCAGAAAAACAGCCGAGCGCAGCGACGCTTCTCCTGCTCGTACAGATGAGTTTTTACCTCCTCACTGCTTCACAGAACAAAGATCACAACTGTCGACACGAGCCGAGCTCTACGGAAGCCCACAGGGGTCAAAAGTGCTGCACGTTTCATGGAGCAGCATTGTCCTTTATCTATAATTATCTATAGAGGAGAATCAGCACCATCTGGATTCTTCAGCTAGAATATTATGAATCACATGTGATAATTAATAATCTCGTTAAGTTATAAATGTTTGGAGAGCTCTTCATTTACAACAGAATAACGTCTTTCCCTTCTTTGTACCGGCCTCAAACAACTTGAGAGAAAAACTGCCAACGTCATGTTAGAAATCCTTCCAAAATAAGAGTCCCCATAGGAATATTAATGGAATCACAGCGGGACATCGTGTTCATCTGCTGCTACACTGTAAACCAGCGTCTGCACGTCTCACGGTCTTCTTTAACATAGAATAACTGTCAGGAAAGAAATGGTTGCATTAATAACCATTTGTCCCCCCGCCCCCCGTTATTTCATTAAAGGGTAACTTACACCACAAAAAGGCCGAATCACAGCAAGACAAATTAAATGTGTCTCGGGGGACGTGAGTGTGAGTCTGATATAAGTCGTTCAGCAGAGACAGGAGAGGGAGCTGTTCATAATCATGTCAGTATTACAGGTTTGTGTCATGGAGGCTTCAGCTTCAACATGATGCTGAGTAGTGACATGTGGGCACCACGTCACGTGACCTGTGACGTGTGATGGTGCTTGATGTGAAATGTACTTTTTGTGAAAAATTTGTATCAGGTCACGTTGACAAAAACAAATCAATAAATGAAAACAAACAAAAAAGAATGAGATAGTTATACCTCTGCAAAAACACACAGCATCATTTCTGTCCATACGTACTGTCTTAATTCATATGCATCCCTGTGTGTGTAAACACATGCATGCACACACACACACACACACACACTGACACAACTAAATACCCACAATAAGGAATACTGTAACTACCCCACTGTCCGTCCCTGCAGAAAGTGATCTGTCTGTTCTGAACTGTCACTTATGGAATCTATCTTGAAGATAAAATGTTTCAGTAAACATATCGAATATACTGAATAATCTTCCTTGGACAAACATGACAACAGCTCCTCACAACAAAAACAACACATAAATCTGATGTTGTTCTCCATGGAAACGGGCTGTGTGTGTTGTCAGAGAGGGCAGCATCAGCATCAGCATCAGCATCAGCGGGGTCACCGTCAGAGGTCGGATGTTCGGACATTGACACACACTGATGGATTCACACACTCGCTCTCACTGGATGAGCAGAATCAGTCTTAAAAAAAGAAGAAGAAGAAGAAGCCAAAGCTTATTCAACCGGGGCCTCAATTACGCAAATCCCATAATAGTCATTAACTGTTGGGAAAATTCTGCTTTAATTGCTCCAAAACAGCAAGCACAATTATACACGCTTTTAATGTGGATTTTTAGGAAGTCAATTAGTCCATTTCCATATGAAAGAGCTGATTCTGTGTTTGGAGGGCATGTTGAAGGAGGTGATGCTGCTGCTGCTGCTGCTGCTGCTGCTGCTGCTGCTGCTGCTGCTGCTGCTGCTGCCGCCGCCACGGCGACTCAGACCCACAGAGTGAAACCTGATAATCCATCAACAATAACTTCTCTCTCCATCTTTCTCCAAGCAACAGTCACTTCACTCTGCCAGGGACTCCGTTCACGTGGAAGGCAATTAGTTATTTCTGAGAGAAACTGAACCAGAGTCACGTTCAGTTTGGTAAAACAACAGCAACGAGCAGCTGCCACACAGTACTGCAGACCCCCCTTTAAACATCGTTATCTCTTCGATGCAATTATAGTAACAGTTAGCAATTAGCACTGTTCCACAGTAAAGTCACAAAGTGCAAGAGAACAGACAGTAAAAGAAAGAATAAGTGTCAGATCATTAAATAAACATCTACTGCAGCTCTGCAGAGCTACATGCTAACATCCACATGCAACAATGCTAACATGCTAAAACACAGGAGGTTAGCATGTTCAGCTGCCTTAGTTTAGCAACATTAGCTCAGCTCTGGTTCTGCAGAGAACCCAGAACTTCAAAACTTTAAACTTCAGAAGTAAAGTACTAAAGCTCTCCTCAATCCAGGCAACTCTAACCTCAGAGACGACAGGTGAGGAGTCAGGTGATCACCAGGAACACCTGTCCAGCTCAACACACTGTTTCCATCACCGTAGGATTCAGCTGACCATCAGCAGCGTATCACCAGACACAGGGACAGCTGCTGTGACGACGAGTACAGGACCTAGGACTGAGCCCTGAGGAGCTCCAAGGGGACAACTGGACTTTTTTAAAAACCATCCTCCAGCTTTGAGACACAAAAAACTCATTTCAGTGAGAAGGTTTGTTTCATACTGAACATGCATCTTCATCTTCTTGGCTCCACCCAGTGCACTCTGCTACAGTCAATATGTTTAGATGTTTCATTCAGATAAAAAAGATAAATAGTGAATTTCTTACAATCTGATTAAACATCAATGTGTTTAATTTAATGTTAGAAGAAGCAGCAAAGCTTTGTCTGAGGATAAACTGTCTTTAAATCCATTTATTCACCACACAGCACTGCAGCAGTACTCACACACACACACACACACATTCACACACACACACACACACACACACACACACACACACACGCACACACACACACTCACACTCACACACACACACACTCACACACGCACACGCGCACACACACACACATTCACACACACACACACACACACACACACGCACACACACACACATTCACACACACACACACTCACACACACGCACACACACATTCACACACACACTTCACCTCAAATGATCCCTCCATCTTTTACCTTATGGGCTGTCAGGCTGCCAGCTTGCCCGTGTGTGTGTGTGTGTGTGTGTGTGTGTGAGTGACCTTGGCCACCTTGCTGTCTCCCGCCAATTAAAATTCCGGTGGTAATTAAAGCAGATCAGAAACGAGGGAATGCTGCAGACAAGGGCGAGAGACTACGCATGGTAATTAAGTGGAAGAGGAGAGAGAGAGAGAGAGAGAGAGAGAGAGAGAGAGAGAGGAGGAGTTCACACTGAGCCGATCTGCTGCAGTCTGATGTGATGCATTATGATCGACTCGATCAATAATTTATCTAAATGAAGATCTGATTTCAGTGGAGATCAGATTAAACACACACACACACACACACAAGCTTTTATTGTGAAAAGTGGGAATCACATTATATTAGAGCACTGAGTTGTTTTCTGCCTCTGACAGTGTTGCATTATGGGTTGTTTGTAGCCTCACTGTTGCTATGCTAACAGGTTACTATGAGTCTATTTATAATTCTGTGGTTTAGATTGAAGTCAGAAGTGTGTGTGTGTGTGTGTGTGTGTGTGTGTGAAGACACACATTTATCTCCTCAAGTCTGTTGTTGTGTATGTGAGGACACCTGGAGTCCATCGCTGTCTCAGAGTGGACACCTTCAGCCTTCTGTCCTCTGAGGACACGGGTCCATTCATGTCTTCATAGCAACACTGGTGCCTCATGTCCTCTATTGTTTAATAAACTGGATACCTGGACATGTCTTGTGGTTTAAAGTTGGACACCTGTCTCTATGAAGACGCCTGTCTCTGTGTTTCGTCTACAAGACAACGGCAGTCTAAGACTGTCCCTGTGAGGACACCGTAGTGTCCTCTACTGTCTGAACATCACCACAGTAACGAAGCTGAAGCGAATCTTCCCCCGTGTGTTTTAATGTGAGTTTTTTTGTCGTGACCTCTGCTCAGGTCAGTTTCACCTATCGCTCAACTCCTACCAGAGCCTGAAGCGTCTGCACCGTTGCCATGGTAACCTGCGGCTCGATAAACACTTCTTTGAGAACTATGTGTGAGGACGACGTCGTCAACCACACGGTGGAGTCTCATGGACCACAGAGGAGAGACAACTATGTAACTTCACAGCAGCTGAATCCGTTCACTGACTGATTTATTTTAAAATCAATGAAAACAAAACAAAAGTTTAACAAATTTAAATATTGTCACTTGTGAATGAGGCGACAGTGACATCATCAGCAGCAGCCGTCCAATAATTACATCCAGGTACGTGTGATTAGGTGAGATCACTGCCCCCCAGAAACATCATGTGCCAATACACATCATCATGGCAATGCTTTGGTACCAACAGAGGAGGTGGGGGGGGGGGGGTGTATTTGGGGAGTTGGGTGTGAGTATGTCTATATGTGTGTGTGTGTGTGTGTGTGTGTGTGTAAGAGATTGAGAAGCAGCAGAGATGCAAAGCGTGGGGGGGGGGGGGGGGGGGGGGGGGGCTGGGGTTGGGGGGTGTGGGCGACACAATGTTCACATCCTATACTAGTGGTTGCCATGGGAGACAGGCTGCATCCCTCCTGGTCCTCATACTGCAGCATCCGCTCGGTGCTGTCGCCATGGTGACATCCTCCAGAGAGAGAGGCAGACAGAGAAGAGAGAGAGAGAGAGAGAGAGAGAGAGAGAGAGAGAGAGAGAGAGAGGTAAAGTGAAAGAGAGAGACAAAGAAAGGTAGGGAGGAAGAAAGAGAGAAGTGTATGTGTGTGGGGGGGGGTACATGTAGGGGTGGCAGGTGGGGGTATGTGTGTGGGGGGCTTTGATCCATACTGAGACCCCCCTCCCCCCATGACATCAGTCATTTAAATCTCAGGAAGAAGAAACAGCAGAATCCAAATTTCCCATATTGAATTCCAACTGTGTGTGTGTGTGTGTGTGTGTGTGTGTGTGAGACGGATTCACACAATGAGCACAGAATCCATTTCTGGAGACTCAGTGCAACACACTAAACTACAGCTGCACTGTTACAGTAGAACAACTTTACACTGACGCCTGAGCAGCTCCAACACAACGAGTCTGAACAATGAAACTACACAAAGAGGAACCACATGGTGTTACATTAAACACTTGTACATGTGTGTGTGTGTGTGTGTGTGTGTGTGTGTCTGTAACACTGCATTCTGTATACATGAAGCTACACGTGTGTTTGCTGCTCTCAGTGGTTGCTCCTGCGTTAGATTCATCAACAGGACTAATTCATCAAATAATGAGATGATATTTACATTTAAAAAAGAGCCAAGATGGCGGCTCCCGTGCTGCACAGTTGCTACGTGATGATGATAAACCCTCGTTAGCCACTCGTTAGGCTGCAGGCAGCTGTCAGTCATGAGGTTATGTTGTTTATGAAGCATCCTTTAAAACCACTGCACCTCCTCATCACATCACTTGGTGCTAAATTAGTTAGCCAAGAAGCTAAAGCTAAAGGAAGAGAATGGCTAATGAGCCGTGTAGCTAACATGTAGCTTCACGCTCAGTCTGTGGTGAATACAGGAGACACGTCTGATCTGATCTGACTGGTTTGTGTCACAGCTAAATGACTGTGAAAGATGATTCAGACGTGATTATTCAGCATGCTCGCTTGTTGTCAACATTATATGACCCTCTGCTAATGTGGCTCAGTTTGATGTCACATCCTACATGCTAACGACGAGCTAACAGGAAGCTAGCATCAGGCCTTCAGCCCAGCAGTGTGTCTCAGCGTGATAGCTAACGTTAGCTGGGGAACACACACCCTGGACATCCACAGGGATGAAGCTCATATCCATCTTTTTCATGTGACTCTGGGGAAGACGTTTATGAAATGTCAAATTTAATTCTCACTAATGATATTCAAAGGGGGGGGGGGGGGGTGTGAGGACGCTCCCCAACCCCTGAAAGTCTGATTAGCATTTAGCAGGAAAAGGCTGCAAAATAAATAACAAGAAGAAATCAGACAGGAAACAAATGAGCGGCGCCGAGCTCAACTCTCTCTGTGATCAGCTGATGATTAACTGATTAAGTGATTCATCCTTCGTTGGCCTCCTCCTCTACGTCTCCGTCACTTATTTACCACAGACGATATTTTCCCAAACTGTGTCTCCAGTGTCAGGAGAGGAACTTTAAATCCCAGCAGCAGGAGAAGGGGGGGGGGGGGGTCCTTCAAGTGCTCAGGAGAAAAAATGGAAATTTGAACATTATGATTTCAGCCGGGAGCAGCTGAATGGACCCGGTTGGTGCTGAGACTGTTTTCACCAGGGAGCAAACAAAGGACGACAAGAAGAGTTTGAGGTGAAAGGTGACAAATTAAACATCTGGATCAGACTTTAATATTGATTATCTATTGATTCAGAGTTGAGCACTTACATACACTAAGGTTATGACCATACTAATAACACTAGCTCTACCAACAGAGGCACACGAGCCATTCTAGCACTTCCTGTTTCTTAATCCTCAGGTTTCTTTCATGTTTTTTGGTTGCAACTGAAATAAGCTCAAGACATTTTCACATTTTATTCTACAACATAAATCCATCAGTAGACACCTCAGTATCATTAACTGTTGTTTATTCTCTATAACAATGGAAAAATCCTGTTTTCTTATTGTGAAGGGAACAGAGGTGTGTCACCCCTGCAGCGCTCTGTTAGCCCTGTTAGCTATGTTGGCTATGTTAGCTCTGTTGACTCTGTTAGCTCTGTTGGCTTGTTGGCTCTGTTAGCTGTTGACTCTGTTAGCCCTGTTAGCTCTGTTGACTCTGTTAGCTCTGTTGGCTTTGTTGGCTCTGTTAGCTCTGTTGACTCTGTTGGCTTTGTTGGCTCTGTTAGCTCTGTTGACTCTGTTAGCCCTGTTAGCTCTGTTAGCTCTGTTGACTCTGTTAGCCCTGTTAGCTCTGTTAGCTCTGTTAGCTTTGTTGGCTCTGTTAGCTCTGTTAGCTCTGTTGGCTTTGTTGGCTCTGTTAGCTCTGTTGACTCTGTTAGCCCTGTTAGCTCTGTTAGCTCTGTTAGCTTTTTTGGCTCTGTTAGCTCCGTTAGCTCTGTTGACTCTGTTAGCTCTGTTGACTCTGTTAGCCCTGTTAGCTCTGTTCGCTTTTTGGCTCTGTTAGCTCTGTTAGCTCTGTTGGCTCTGTTAGCTCTGTTGACTCTGTTAGCTGTGTTAGCTCTGTTGGCTTTGTTGGCTCTGTTAGCTCTGTTGACTCTGTTAGCCCTGTTAACTCTGTTAGCTGTGTTGACTCTGTTAGCCCTGTTAGCTCTGTTGACTCTGTTAGCCCTGTTAGCTCCGTCTCTGCAGAAACAAACTATTATCTGAGTGTGATCTAATATTTATATTCACCTCAATAACACAGCTGCCAAGTTCAAACAGTTCACACTCTAAATATAAAATAAGTAAAAAAAAAAAAAAAAGAATTGGTTCCAAAACATTCTTGTGCCAAAGATGCTGCGAGTGTAAGAAGTGAACCTACAAGCAGCAGCAGCAGCAGCAGCAGCAGCAGCAGCAGCAGCGTGGATTAGATCTGAAGCTCACACATTAACTGGGGTCGTCTGGTTTTTCACTACAGCTTCACCAACATCAGGTTTATGAGCTTCAGTTACTTCTACGATATGAATGAAAGTTCAGCTGGGAAATCATGACCATGATCTTCAAAGTCAGGCTCCTAAAACTGGATGATGTGTGATAAAAATATTACTCTGTAGGAGACTTCAGAGCAGTGAGGTAAAAGAGGGTTTTTAAATCAAATCAAAATCAAATCCTTATTCCCAGTTCTTCCACAAAAAAACATCACGACTCCTGCGCTAAAAAGACCAAGTGTGAAGTGTGAGTATCCAAAGCTCTTATTCTGGTGGAGTCTGACTCTCGTTACGCCTGACGCTGAATTTTCCCGGGCAGCTCTGTGCCCTTCGCAGCAACATCAGTCTGCTCTGCCAGCGATTCGCCATCCTGCCCTTCTCATTATCTCCCCGTTACCTCGGGCGTCAAACCACCGCTGTCCTGAGCTGTGCAACCTCTATACGCCAGCCAGCCAGCCTCCACACACACACACACACACACACACACACACACACACACACACACACACCCTCTACACTGAAAACAATACCGTAGAGATGCTCCAGAATAACCTCCAAACATCTCAGCCAGTGCTTTGATTTCATAATGGATGTTTAAATCTGTTTTTCTCCCTAAATAATGAAACTTCTTCAGTTTCCTCCTCCACAGCTTCACATGTTTCATTTGTCTTTGAGTGAATCCTGCAGCTTCACTTCTGCTTCAGAGACGTCATCTGCAGTGATCTGTATTTCACCTGTTGTAGAAAAGCGTGGGAGGCCGGGGCGCTGCTGCTCATTAAGCTCTGCTGGGGCCAAAGGATAAAGGTAAAAAGGCCTGAGTGAACATGTTTGTTTCACATATACAATCTGAACATGTTCATGTACTTCGGTCATGAGCCCTCACTCTACGTGAAACCAGCGCCTGTAATTCTCAGGACAACTCAGTCTGAACGGAGTTTGCTTATTCTTTCCACATTAAAGTGTAGCGGCGCCTGTGTGACATCTATACTGGGAGCTAGTGGTGCCCCAGTAAACGGGGTCTGGTGGCGGCCCTGGTGGAGGGAGCTTCACCGTTTTAACACCTTTATATTAGAAGCAAATGCAAACATGTCCTGGTCTCAGTGTTTGTGAAGGTGACAGAGATCTGAGGCCTGAGGGCGGACGGACCGTCAGTGACCCGCTGACTTCACAGCTCCTCGCTCGGCCTGATTGCTTTTCTATCTGCCGCCCTGTGACGGGGCTGGTGGATTTAGTGACTGGGGGGGGGGGTCTGCTGTAAGCTGCCAATTGAGGAGGTGTGAGACCGTGACGTGAGCTCATTTCTTGTGGCCACAGTTCGGTTTCTGCTGCTGCTGAGTGAGACGCTTGAAGCCCACAGGCGCCACTTCATCTTCTCCTGTCACATCCAACCAGAGACGCCGTCTGCTGCTGCAGCGTCCTCATTATTTCCACTGTTTTCTCCCAAATTTTATTCTCATTTTGTTTGAATTCAATTTTAATAATGAAAAAAATAATAAATTCCTTCATTTTACTTTGTCAATTCATTATTTTTGCAGCTAAATTGATTCAAACGTATCAACTGGCTCCTGTGAAGCTACAGTCAGACAGGAAATGAAATCCAGGCTCTGGAAGATTAAAAGTCTTCGCTGAATTTATCATCTGAAAACGACGTCACTGAATGAAGCAGAAATTGAAACTTGCCGAGTTGAAATTGGTTGGAAACATTTAAATGAAGTGGATTTGTGCAAATTTTAATGGAAATTTTGACGGAAAGAAAAAGAAAATCCAAATCAACCTGTTAAAAAACTTTCAAAATAAAAGCTGTGGAGGCTTTAATGGCTAACATCAGAAACCTGAGAATGTGATTTCCTGTTGTTTAGACAGGAAAGGTGTAAAACTGGAGACAGTGTCGGCAGCACATCACCCGACACAGGAGCTGGACATCAACCAGAGTCAAACTCCTCACTCAGGTTTGGTAGAAAAAGACCAAACGGCACAGAACCAGGTTCTGTCAGCGCTACATCGTCGCCCGCTTGTCCACCGTGCCACACCTGCAGAGGGACTCATACCTGCGGTGTCTGGCGTACTTCCCGCTGACATGACCGCTGCCATCACAGCCTGGGGTGGGACAGCTGAGGAGGAAACACACACACAGTGAGAACACACACCGAACAGGGCAGTGGTGACACAGACGGGGCAGGTGGTGGGGTGGGAGGGGGGTGTGAGTCACATCAGGAGCAGCAGCCTGGACGGATGAAACACTTAACGATGATTAATTCTTCCAACAGCTGCAACGATTCATTTATTGATCCATCAAGTCGTGTTTCAAACCAAAAGTGTCACAGCGGCTGATTCTGGCTGTGAAAAGTAAAGTAAAGTTCTGGACTGAAGAACAAAACAAGAAGAAAGAAACTTAATATGAATGTAAAACTTCTTAAAGTCGTCAGATGCAGATCTGTAACAGCTGTGATACCTTTACATGGTGCTGTTGTTGTTGTTGTTGTTGTTGTTGTTGTTGTGTGTCGTGGCTGCAGCTGCTCGACTCTCCTGAGCTCTGAGTCACTGCTGCAGCTCTCTGGGACTCTCTCTCTCTCACTCTCTCTCTCTCTCACACACACACACACCCGTGACCTCTGACCCTGATGCTGCAGAGCTCCACCCACCCTCCACCCAGCATCACCTGATTTCTACACAACTAAAGTGCAGGCTAAAACCAGAGAGGTGAGAACTGAACATCACGAGTGCAAAGAGGCAGAGGAGGAGGAGGAGGAGGAGGAGGAGGAGGGAGAGAGAGAGAGAGAGAGAGAGAGGAGGAAGGCAAGAAGAGAAGGAAGAGGATGAAGAAAGAAAGGATGAGAGCAAGGAAAATATATGAGGAAGGAGAAGAGAGAGGAGAAGTGGGAAGCTGATGGAGGAGGAAGAGGAGGAGGAGGGAAATGGCAAAGAGGAGTGAGGAGGAGGGTATAGCAGGGAGAAGGTGAAGGAGAGAAGGAGGAGGAAGAGAGGAAAGAAGAGGAGTGGAGGAAACCAGGAGGCGACTGGCTCAAGGTGATGAGGCTCATCAATCAGAGCAGGAGCAGAGACTGATAGTGTTGCCTTATTGATCCAAGCTGTGTGTGTGTGTGTGTGTGTGCGCACTCCACCAATACAATGTCAAACACACAATCCTGGTTAAAAAAATCCCACAATGCATCAGTGCAACCTCAGTCTCCACGAGACATTCGTCTCTTTTCTGTTTAACTAAAGTTTTTATTATTAACGAACTGCACCTGAACGCAGCAGGTGAACAGGTCCCAGCTGGAGCACGCCAGGCCCCGGACACAGAGCGTGACGTGGCCCCGCCCTCATCAGAGCAGAGCGAGGGCAGGTTTGATCACTGTGATTATTTCTACCACTGAAGTTAATTGATTTTGTCACCGTGGTGATAAATGGCTCCTGCAGTTATTCCAGACGTGTCAGTGAGTCACACTGTGGGACACACACACACACACACACACACACACACATACACACACACACAATAGTTTATTATTATGACTCAGTCCCACACAGCGTCCTACTGCTGCCACTAGCACTCACTGCCACACCAGACCCGGATCCATCCGCTGCTGAAAGTAGTCCCAACAAACAGTCAGTCTTCATCCTGTCTCTGCTCTGTAATGTCCTCTTGTCCGGTGTCTTTGTCAGCTCCTGTCTTCTTCTTCTTCTTCTTCTTCTTCTTCTTCTTCTTCTTCTTCTTCTTCTTCTCTTCCTCCAACAGCTCCTTCTTTGGTCTCATCTTCTTCCTCTGCCATAACTAACACACTGAGAACAGTGAGCTAGCTAGCTCCTCATAGTGAGACCACAGTTGTTGATGTAAGTGACACATGTTCAGGTGAGAAGCAGGAAGCAACAGGTACATAGAGAGAGAGAGAGCAGCAGCAGCAGCAGCAGCAGCCAGCAGGGAGCGCTGTGTCAATGACACAATGTTATAGCCAATCAGGCATCAGTACGATGCTGCACTCAAACAGATGCTGTTGATTTTCTGTTGCTGCCTCTGTTTTCTCTGGATCTTTTGTTTCAGAGCGCCGCTCTCTCTTCGCCCCTTTAATCACTTTGTTCTTGGCGCCTCCTCTTTTCTTCTTCTTCATCTTCAGTGTGACTCACAGTGTTGAAGTGGGAGTGTTGACTTCAACATCAACATGAACATCCCTCTGCTCCCTCAGCTCACAAACATCCAGCTCCCTCAAACATCCTGTTAGACCAGGTCCTCCTGGGTGGACCAGGGTCTGGCTCTTTATCAACTTTTAAATCCCTTTTAAAAACTCACCTTTACAAAAAGCCCAGGTGACCCGTGCTGCATCTGTTCTGTGTTTCAGTTTGTCATCTCTTTCGGTTTTAAAAACCACAGGCCACAGGATTTTACTTATATTTTATCTCTGCAGCACTTTGTAACTCTGTTTTGTTAAAAAGCTGCTCTATAAATAAAGTTTATTATCATTATTTTAATATTGTGATCTAACAAGTGGAAGTTTTGACTCCAGGAACAAAGGTCAGGAGGTCAGAGGAGACATGAGGGCGCATCATCCTGCAGAGCAGATGATCTGAGAACCAGCTCGTTATCTCCTCTCGTTGCGTCGCTGCTCGTCAACCTGAGGTGATGCAGCACGCACTGCAGCTCTGCCTCTCCCTGCGCCGCTGCTCACAGATGTGATGTGTTCACTTTGCAATTTAAATCAAGTCATGGAAGAATCTTAATATCAGAGCCGCCACATGTTTTTTTTCCTTTTTCCCCAAATCTGTCACATCATCACACCACAATGACAAATTAGTTTGTACATGTTTATCCCTGCAGATTAGTCAGATTAGTGCATGACTGTGATCAAATAAATAAAAACACTGGTGACGTACTTCACAGTGTTTACACAGTGAGTCACTCCCTGTTGTTACTGCTGACTGCTCCACGTCTGTCTGCACCGTCACATTGACATTCAGCCCGAACCACCAGGAGTTTCCTGCTCCTGCACTCAGGACGCACTGTTTACAGTAACACACTGACCTGGATCAGACCGGCCTCAATCCGAATCTGCTGCTCAAACCAATATTTGTCCGTTTTACTAAATGAGATAAGTGAAGCAGGAACACGCGCACACACACACACACACACACATGTAGTTGTGATTCACTGTCAGCCGCTGGTGTTTTTCTACTCTTGTCACAAACTGTTGTAAGTCATCAAGTGGCTGAATGTGATTAAACCGTGTCCCTGTGTCAGCAGCAGGTCTCACGTTAACAGGACGTCCTGTCGACCCTCTGCAACGCCGCACAGTTACACGTTCATCTGTTTCCTCTCATCAACAACAGAGTTCTGCTGCTATAGTGATTTATCTGATCCTCACACATCTATCTGTCCATCTGCTGCTCTACATATACTCCCCATCATCAGAACCCAACCCTGCACTGAATCTACATCTGCATCTAAATGTACCTCTCATTCCTGCTGTATTTATTCATCTATTACTCATCTGTCTATTTATATGTTTATTCATATGCTGTATTGGCTGCCACCAGGTCCTGGACATATATATATATATATATATATGACTCCAGACTGAGGGAGACACATAACAACGACAAAAGCTGACTCCCCTCAGGCTCTCCTGTCCAAGTCACAATGAGCATGCAGGGTGCAGGGTGATGCCAGTTCAACATGATGATGAGTGGACTTTGGTTTAACCCACCTGAACAACTCCTGTGTTACAGCTTCCACAGCAGCTACATGGAGAAAAACAGAACCAGAAGCAGATTACATGGTATAATAACTTCAGTCCTCAGCCAACAATATTCACTGCATGCACAGTGTGTCTGGGCTTCAGATTTATATCTGATTGACAGGGACAGAACATTTTACATAGTGCACATCAGAACAGCTGACTAGACTAGCTGCTAAGCTAACGTTAGCTCCTGCTTCCATGCTAAACTGGCCAGTTTATATTTCCCATGATAAACAGCACATGACATGTTTGCTAGCTGGCCAGCCTAGCCAAGCTTGTTTTAGCTCTGGGGATTAGATTCAGAGGGTTTAAACCAACACACAGAGACAGCGGGCTCGTACCTCGAACTCCTTTGGATCGTGTCCGATGGCGTTTTTCAACCGCACTCACCTCCATCTGGAGAGGAAAACACACATCAGGCTCGTATCTGAGGCTGGAACAGCTGAATGAGATCATGTGTTTTTATTCTTAACATCTTTACCTGCCTGTATCATCATGTCATGTCAACCTAGCTGCTACTTTGACAACTATTTATAGTAACCGTGAATTAGCTGTCACTTAGCAACTGCTATGAGGAACTTTATGAAGTTGCTGCTGCCAGGCAACCATACAACAGTTAAGCTACACTAGCATCCAACTAGCTGCCACTTTGAACAATTGGTGTAACTACTGCACAATAAACCAATTAACTTACCACCCAACTAGCTGCTAATATCAACAACAGCTTACTTTAACAACTGCTAGCAACTTAGCTTAACTTTGTGAACTGATTACAGTTTGAACTAGTGGTCACTTAGCTATTTAAAGTACCATCCAAGTAGCTGCTAATATAAGAAAATGCTTATTTTGACAACTGCTAGCAACCATTTACAGCTGCAAACAAAGTCACTTTGAACAATATTGTTCTTACTTACTTACTACCCAACTAGCTGTGAATATCAACAACTGCTAACAACTTAGCAACTATTTACAGTAACAAACAAGGAGCTGTCCTTTAGTAACTGCTTTGAACAACTTTAGAGCCAATTAGCTGACACTTAGCAACAGCTTTGGACGATATACTTTCACTAACAACTTTTTAGCCATCACTTGGAGCAGGCATGGGGAGCCTCTTCCACAGAGGCCCGAGTGACTGCAGGTTTTCAAGCAGCAGCTCACCAGACTGGACTCATCCAGTGAACTGGTCTCAGTCTTCAGACAGCCGACTGGTCAAACTGTGTACGTGCTCTTGGTTGGTTGGAACAAACACCTGCAGCCACTCGGCCCTTTGTAAAACAGGTTCCCCATACCTGACTTAGAGAGTGCTGTGAACAACTTTAAAGCTACTCGACAACCAACTACCTGCCCTTAGCAACCGCTACCAATGATGTAAAAACTAGCTACACACTGTAAACTTTACAAACCAACAAGTTGCCAATATGAAAAACTTAACAACTGCTTCAATTAACAATCAGTGCCGCCCTCCATCCATAGTTAGCATCATTTTACACAAACAACAGCACAACGTTTTATTACCGAGTGAAATTACAGGTTCCTTCTGGCCAGCATTTCAGCGAGCACTGATGTGGCAGCATCTTCCCACACAGGGCAAACTATTCAACACTCGTCAACCTTAGCTTTGTGCAACAGGAGACTTCACCGTGTTGATCACCCTGATAAACACAGCTGTACCTGGTCAAGCTCAGTGTGGCACCACCTCAATCTGTTGCTGGTCTCGATGCTGAAGAGTCTTTGCACCAAACTCAGTTTCAGAGGCCGTCATCCAGACTCATGATCTACAGAAAACAAAACACAGCAACTTCTCAGTTCGTTGTCACACTCATGTTGGGAGAATTAAAACCTGACGGCGGCGTGTTTGTCTGAAATGTATAATTGTGATGTGACATTTAGAGAGACTCCACTGGAGAGACTCTTGAACGAGATCATCTACAGATATTTACAAACGTGACATTTCAATCATTCAGTCAGTCCATTATGAGAGGTCTCACAGTTTCACTGCTAAATGCAATTTTACTAACCCATAATATGACCTAGAGAGGACGCAGGAGAAGACTAACATGGCATTTATCACACGCTTCATAGACATTCTTCTGCTGCACTGTGAACTTTATTTTGAAAGGACCAGAGCATAATAGTTATTTTACAATGGGATCATCAATCAACAGATTTTTTTTTTTTTTTTTTTTTGGTGGCACAGTCCAAAAAAATCAGACATAAGCAGAATACATCACACTTACTGCTCTTTTACATCCAAACGTCTTAATCAGTCTCTGTGGACTGCATTTAATTTTAGTGTGTTTAAAGCAGCCAATATCAGCTTCAACACAAACAACAACAACAACAACAACAACAACAAGGCGTATTTATGAAGGAGCTTCTCCACAGACAGGAACTGGCACTTCAAGGCTCGGATACTAAACCATATGCTGAACAGATGCAGATGCTCAGTGGTTTGACACATTGGACACATTCATCAATAAATCAGTTTAGTCGATTGTTGTTAAATGGTCAACTATTGATCAAATCTAATGTCAGACTCTTGTGAAACTTAACTGAGACTTTGAGGACGTCTTGATGACATGTTCCAACATCCTGTGAAATTTGTCAGATAAAAAACCAATAGAGACGATCGACAGATCAATCTGGATTAATAATAATTATCATTTCGAGCCCTGTGCCACTGGAAATCACCCCCTGTATGTTGTGTGTCAAACTATATTAACCATATGTAAATGGTTATCCCACATTAGTTCATTAGTCCATTAATGATGAAGCTGTGAAGGAAGTGAAGGCGTCGCTCCTCTGTGAGAAGTTTGACTGTAATGAGACATGAATAACATACAGTGAACTACAGTCATACGTATAAAACACATGGATCTGGGCTGGTTTTTATGGAATATGATGCAAAGTTAACAAAAAAACATTCGACATCCAAACAAAACTTTTCTGTTTCAAGATGGTAAATAAGAGGAAACTTTCATTTTTGAGCTGGAATAATCAGAATCAAAGTGGATGAGCTGTGGCTGAGAGCGATTCAACTGGAGCTGCAGCATGAAAGACGAGTAAGACAACAGTGCAACAAGAGTTGATGATGAAGATGTGAACACAGCAGCTCAGTGAGCTCCTCTCCCGCCGCTGCACTGCAGCTCGGGGGGTTTGCAGCGTTAATATAAATGTAAATCGTGGACAGCCTCGCCTGAACTCTCAGCCGACTCCCATTATGTTTCCACAGCAGAGCGAGGCCGGGTGCATCTGAGGCTGCCACTCCACTGAGCGCGCTCCAACACACCCCACATCAAACAGCCCCCACCACCGCCGCCACCGCCACCGCCCTCCCTCCACTGAGAAGAGCTCAGCCGAAAAAAATCTTTCACCTCCCTGGAAACTATACGACTGAGTGGGCTGTGTGTGTGTGTGTGTGTGTGCACGTATGTAAGTGTGTGTGCATGTATGTCCCTGTGTGTTCTGATGATGTACTAACCTCAAAGTGAGTGTGTGTGTGTGTGAGTGTGTGTCTGCATGAAAGTGTGTCTCCATAGGCTGTGTCCTTGTTCTGCCTCTGTGTGTGTGTGTGTGTGTCTATCTCTGTGAGGACCATGTTCAGCTGAGAGTGTGTGAGGACATTTGTCCAATGTGAGACAGTTTTGACCTTTTTTGTTGTTGTTGTTTAAAATCCACAGACCAGGACCTTTTCTAAAAACAGGGGGGAGGATTTTTGTTGGGAGGTGACATGTTTGGGGGTAAGTGAGGAGAGTGTGTGGTGGAAGAGCTGCAGGTCTGTGGAAACAATGGAGGATGTTGCTGCTCTTTCAGTCCCTGTCAGGTTTAACACCTGGTTCCAGAGTCAGTTCAGTCTATGTAGAGAAATCTATAATAACATGTGACTATAGTAACATTCAGTGACATTCTTCTTATTTACTTTAATCACCCACAAGACAAACATGTATTATTAGAGTAAAAGTCAGCGTGTGTGTGTGTGTGTGTGTGTGTGTGTGTGTCTCACAGTGTCCTATATGGCTGGCTTGGTGCTGTGTGAAGAGGAGCTTCCTGCTGTTTAGTATTCAGCCCAACACTCTGCCTGTCTGGTACAATATGATGCAGAGCTCTCCTATACAGAGCCACACACACATCAGTATAGAGGCATGTGTGCACGCACACACACACACACACATGTACACACACACAGACGTGCAGACCAATGCAGCAGCGCAGAGCTTCACCCACTTTCCTACCGAGGTATAGAAACGTACACTGTGTACCTGTGTCATCTCCACTGTCGCCGTCGTCTATTGTGCGACTGGAGCAGACGCCCGGGAGCTGCTGCTGCTGCTGCGCCCCCTGCAGGTCACAGCACACACTGCACCTCACACTGATGACACACAACCTGATGGTTTTGGAGAATATTGACCGAAGGAACCACGAAAGACTGCGTCTACTAAATGTTCAGGTGAGTTTTCACCAGTCTGGTAACTAACGTAGCATCGGTGCTGTTGCCATGGTTACCTCTTTGATAATGCCTCGTCGAGTACTGACTGAGGACAGCGCTTAAGCTGCTGTTGACCAGAACCACAGGAGTTAGACTTCCTGGTGATGTCGCTGCAGCTGAACCAAGTTTGTGTTTGTGACAGTGAAAGTAATGAGTTAAGGTCAAAGTGACATCATGTGGTTCCACTTCCTGTAACGTGAGCTCACGGATCAGGTCAGATCTGGGCGAACACGTTCTCCCCCCAACATCACAATAAATATTATTATACACACATCATTTAGGGCGTGGCCTCTTTGAGTGACAGGTGAGTAAGCAGACAGTTGCTAGTCCCTGAAACGTGTGGGCGGAGTCACAGAGGCGACGTCCATCTTTGTTTACAGTCCGTGTCTCAATTTCAAATTTCAAAAGCATTTTCAGCAGGTTTGGTTCTGCTCATGCACAAACAATGGCTTGGTTGGGTTTCAGCCAACATGGTGGTTTGGGTTAAAATGACCCCACTTTGTTCAGAATCGGAGACCTCTGTTACCATGGTTACAATAACAACCACACGGTTAAGGATGGAAAACGACTTAAAAGACTTTCTGAAAAGATGGGACGCAGCGACTTCCTGGACACACACAAAAACACTGAAGCTGCTGACACGCACCAGTCTTTTTACTTCGGTTTACAAGTGGGGCGTTACCACGGTAACAGCAGCTTGTTTACTTGTAAACAAAGCCGACAAAGTGGACAAAGTGGTTCCCAATAAATTGATATAAATACACTGAACAGAAAATTTACTCCACAACAAAACGACCCAACAACACAAGGACACACAAACACTCACAGGCAAATGTTTATGGGACGACACAAGCTGCACACACACACACACACACACACACAGCAGCAGCAGCAGTCAGGTGAGGTGTGTGTTTGCGGCAGAGCCAGACAGCAGCTCAGTGTTTTATTACAGCAGAGAACTTTTATCAAACCGAACAAACAGAAACACCTGGTGTGTGATGTGACGCTGCAGCGCACAAACAAACAACACAACACACACACACACACACACACACACACACAGAGGCAGGGAGGGAGGTGCACTGCTGCTGCTTCAAATCTGATCCGTGTTATCCTGGAAATCTAACAGCACCCAGACCTCCTCTACATAATTAGCACATAGAGCACTTTCCGCTCCTCTCGTGTCTTAAAAAGACAGACTGCTCCTTTAATTCACTTCACACTTCACATACAAACTGCTCTGCAGCAGCTCAGCCTGGTGTGAAGCCCCCCCCCCGCCAACCCCCCCTCCTTCTTCTGTACCTCCCATACATCAGCCCCACTTGTGGTTTCCATGGAGACTGGACTGATCGGGTGATTAGCCACATCAATTAACCTCTGACCAATCAGAAGCGGCGCTCGAACAGCAGCAGCTATCTGTGATCTGCAGATACGATCACGACTGGATTCAGAGACGCAACAAACCGGATCAATGACGTTACAGTGGAAGTCGATGGAGGCGGATTCGACAGCACAGCGGAGAGCGAGAGACTTAAAGGGACGTTTCTTCTCCTCGTCTTTTGGAACTGACCACAGATATTATTTTATTGAGATGGTTTTGCTCTTAAATTAAAATATTTTCATTTCCATTCATTGAATCTGGAAAATGAAACAAATGCAGATGAGTGTGTGTTTCCTTCATGTCCATCTCTGCCTCTCCTGCAGCCTGCACTGGCTGTGATGAACCCTCGCACGCCTCATGTTCACCTTTTACACCCCTGTAATGGTTTGTAATGGGAATGTGAAGCGGCCGCACGGCAAGGTTTTTTTCGCGCCTGGACACGGATGCACCGCCGGGCTCTCCTCACTCCGGCTCAGTGACCAGGTCTGCAGTGTCATGTCAGCACTTCAGAGGAGATAAAGTCCTCTTCAGCCCTCAGACTATCTTCTGTCAGACAATATTCACTTCAGAGCAGCAGCTCGTCTGCTCACGCTCTGCAGCCCGAGCTCCACACTGCAGGTGTGAGTCTGCTCCTGCTGTCGGACCAGTGCAGCGCTGCAAAAACACGTCGTCGTTGTCGTGTGGGTTGACGGGCGCAGAATGCTAACAAGCTAGCCAAGGCCAACTGTTGTTCTTGAGTTGTTAGGCGAGTGAGAGTCACGTCAGCAACCTGACGTTTCTCCAGCAACAGGAGGCTGATGATTACGTCTGGAAGGAAACACTGGGTTGTCTTTTAGCTGAGGTGGCGTCATCTTTACATCAGTGCTACTTCCACAGCAGCTTGTGAAGGGAAGTGGTTAGAAGTTCACAGCAGGAGCTTTTAGCAGTAAGTGCTGTGTCAAAGGCTCAAATACACCGTTTATTATAGAAAACATATTGAGTCTAAACCAAACCAGACGTTTGGTCGCTGCCATCCCATAATTCACCTCTGTTAGAGCAGGGCAGGAGGGGGGGGCGGAGCTGTGTGATTGACAGGTTGACGGGTGGATGTGGTCAGTGTGTGAAGCTTTAATGATCTGTAACAAGCAGACGAGGCAGGTTGTCAGTGGCAACAGAGTCCACGATCGTTACACCGGCTTGAATTGTGTGTGTGCGTGTGTGTGTGTGTGTGTGTGTGTGTGGAATCACAGGTGATGCTGCTGATAATTTCTCACTTCTATGAACAAAAACCCAAAAAATGGAGGATTTACTCCTCAGTGAGAGGTCACAGGTCAGAGGTCAGAGGTCAGAGGTCAGAGGCCAGAGGCCAGAGCAGCAGGGCAGAGGAAAAAAGGTTTAAATAAAGCTTTGATGTTGATTCATAAGAATGATTTCACACACACACACACACACACACACACAGTGAGTGACCCCCATTGATCACAAAGACATAATCAGATTGATGGGCGTCTTGGCAGCAGCTCAGATCTAATAAACCACAGACAGACAGAGAGACTGTCTCTCTCACACACACACACACACACACACACACAGATCTGGGTCAAACTTTAAACACTGTGTCTTATTTTCCGTCCATAGCGTCACACTCTGCGTCCTGTTTGAATTAACTTTATTGAAAGTGTCTGAACTCATTGAATCATTAATGTTAAATATCATAAGTAACTATTGTTAATATTATTACTGGTGACTTGAAGGACAGCGTCACACACCTGTGGTACCTGTCCACCCGTCACTGGACTTTGTCTTGTTTTTTATTTATTCTAATTATCAGGTGATGTTTGTACCTCGACTCTGTAGTTAAGAAAAGGGGAGGGGCCAACAGGTCTGATTGTATTTCATTATTATAATTAATATCTTGATACATTTGCGTGTTATTGATCGATCAGATTTTGTGCCGAGGTCTTTGTTTTACGTTAAAACATACGTTGGACGTAACGGACGTCCAGCGTGACGTCATCATTTATTCAGTGTGACTGACATGAAGCAGAAACACGACAGCGATGTTCATCTCTGAGTCGTGATGTGAACGGATCAACAGGTGTGAACTGGTCCGACCGGTCGAGTGTGAGCCGAGTGTGTTTAATCTACTCTCCCACACACACACACACACACACACACACAGAAAACATCCAGGAGGGAATCTGCTATGGGAGACCAGCTCCAACAGGAATCCTTCAGGTCCAGGACTAGACCAGGTCCAGGTCCAGGTCCAGGACTGAGTCAGCGTCACCTCCTCCATCAGCAGCACAACAAAAACAACAAATGACTACGAGCCAGAAAGTTACTTTTCAGTTACAAAGTTACTTTCTCTTGAAACTAACTCCTTTTAAGAGGCAGTGCTTCGTAAACTAATCTCATTACTTGATGAAGGAAGTAACTAGTAACTGTAATCAGCTGGTAGTTGTCAGTGTTTTGCCCGACACTGGTCAGAGAAACTTTAAAGGGCAAATATTATGGAAATGTCACTTTAACATCTCTTGGCTGTTTGACCTCTGACCCCCAAATGTGAGAACTGACAAACAAACCTGTAACTTGCTCCACAGGTTGAAATCCATGTGGCTTTTCGAGCTGTTTCCTCAGTTGTCCCATAATGAGGTCATTAGATGTCGAATTTACATAATACCACCCCTTCCTGGTACTGGTCGAAGGGGTGGGGCGGGGCTAACACAACCTCAGAGTCACCACAACCTCAGAACCTACACAACCTCAGAGTCTACACAACCTCAGAGTCTACACAACCTCAAAACCTACACAACCTCAGAGTCACCACAACCTCAGTGTCTACACAACCTCAATGTCTACACAACCTCAGAACCTACACAACCTCAGAGTCTACACAACCTCAAAACCTACACAACCTCAGAGTCACACAACCTCAGTGTCTACACAACCTCAATGTCTACACAACCTCAGAACCTACACAACCTCAGTGTCTACACAACCTCAGAGTCTACACAACCTCAATGTCTACACAACCTCAAAACCTACACAACCCTCACCATGGACCTCAAAGTTTGAGACACTCATTGAAAAACATGCGTCCTGTTGTTTCTGTGTCCACATGAAACTGATGATGATGACGATCTAATGTCTGTCTGAAGTGGGGGGGGGGGTGGAGTCAGACAATAATTAAGCAGGTAAATTCATTGGATTGATTTCTCCCCAGGATGACAACGGACTTTGACCAGCCACCAGATCACCTCAGGAGACCGGCTGCTCGTCTCTGAGATGACCTGCTGGTCTCATTCAACTGGTCCCGGTCAGCTGGTCTCAGTCAACTGGTCCTGGTCAGCTGGTCCTGGTCAGCTGGTCCCATAGGCAGCTCTTCATGTCTCTGGAGACGTCGGAGCATGTTTCCAAACAGTCGTTGTTCTCTGCTTCCTGCCCCCCCCCCATCTGAACTTTGCGCATCAGAATCATGTGACTGCAAACCACCTATAGACAGTCTGGACGGGGGGGGGGGGGGGTTGGATCAGGGGCCACAGTGAGTTTTAAAATGTGACGGCTGGGATCAGATGGATGAAGAGAGTTTGAAAAGAAGAAAACTTACATTCAGTCTTAGTGGAAGCAGCGTGGTGGTTGTTGTTGTTTGTTGTTTCAGTTTTAACATGAAATCTGCTCATTTTATTAGAAACTCACTCAAAGTTTTGTCTTTTCACTCCCTGTTGTTGTCTGACGTTTTCACGCTCACCTGCTGACAGGTAAATGTGTCTGTGTCCACTGTCACTGAGACCCTGTGTTCACACATTCATTCATCTGCTTTTTAAGTCATTTGCAAAAAGAAGAATAAAAAAAAGTCAAAAGTAAAAAGTGCACTAATAAGATTCATCCTGACAGAAGCACCTGTAAAGATGAGCAGAGTGTCTCCTGTTCACCTGTGGCAGGTGTGTCTGATACTTCAGGCCACAACATCGACCACCTCAGGTGAAGTTGGTGGCAACTTGTGGCATGAATCATGAACCGCTTCACTCACCCTGAGCGTCATCACCTGACTGACTGATGATCACCTATAGAAACTACAAAGGTGCATGACGTGCTCAGAGAGCCGTTAAACCAGCAGCACCTGCAGGAGCCTGTAGTGATAGATGATGATCTATCAGTCAGGTTTAACATCACACATGTGCAGAGGAGCTGAGGATGATGATGGTGGTGAGGAAGATGACAGAGACTCTGGAGAACAGCTGATAAACTTAATAAAAAGGTGCCATAAGGTCACTGCACACTCACTAATTAGCAGCACAGACACACTCCAGCTCGCTGTGGAGGCATCAGGGCAACATTACAGCAACACACACACCGACACACACACACACACCGACACTGGAGGAATATAAAAACACACACACACACACACACAGAGTCTGAATGATCAGATCCCACCATCAAGGTCTATAGGTGTCAGTGTGTAGAGAACAATATGCAGCTTCTCACACACCACAGGTAACAACACACTGATTATACATGAGCAACACAAAGATGACACACACACACACACACAGGTGCCATCAGGTCACAACAAAGACACACACACACACACACACACACTCCAGCTCCATCATATAGATCACATACATCCAGACTGACACCTAAACAACAGCAGCAGCAGCAGCTCGGAGATCTGTGTCCGTGCACGGGGCGCGTGCACGCAGAGCCACTGTCAGAGGCTGAGGTTAGTTAGTGATGATGATGATGATGATGATGATGATGATGATGATTACAGGAGCGGGATGAAGACTGTCACCGGGACTAACGGAGGCATGAGTGACACGGAGACGGAGCAGCAGCACCAGGAGATCGGGTGTGAACACGCACACGCACACACATACAGAGAGAGAGAGAGAGAGAGAGAGAGAGAGCGAGCGAGCAGCACATGAACAGAGGAATGTTAGAGAAGAAAGAAAAGGAGAAACATACTGGAATGGCGAAGATGGAGAGTCCTCTCTCTGTCTCTTCTTCCTCCTCTCCTCTTCCTCTGGTCGGAAAGTCTGCAGCCGCCTTCTCTCTCTCTCTCTCTCTCTCTCTCTCTCTCTCTCTCTCTCTGCCTCTCTCTCTCTCTCTCAGTGTGTGTCAAGGACTCTCTACCCCCCTCTCTCTCTTTTGTCGCTGTGATATCTGGCCATGCCTTCAGTGGCGGAGAGATGGAGGGGGAGGAGGAGGAGGAGAGGGAAGGGAGGGAGGAGGAGAGGAGGGTGGGGGGGGTGGGCAGACAGACGGGAGGGAGGATAGGATGATGGTGATGATGATGATGATGAAGGTGGTGGAGGGAGAATCAGACACTGCAGCAGCAGAAGAAGAAGAAGACGTTGGGTTTACCCCTCTCTCTCTCTCTCTCTCTCTCTCTCTCTTCTTTCCTCCTCTTCCTTTTCCTCTTTTTCTTTATTTCCCAGGGACGCGCACGCAAACACCGGCAACGCGCCCGAACCGATAGAGAGGCAGCGGGGGCGCGCACATGCAGGCTCTAAGGGTGGCAATGCATTGACTGCCTCTCTCCACCACCCACCTCTCTCTCTCTCGCTCTCTCTCTCTCTCTCTCGCTCTGAATGAATTCCAAGCATGTAGACTGTGTGTGTGTGTGTGTGTGTGTGATCTAGTCTGCGGGGTGGAAAATCAAAACAACACCCAGAGAGTGACTGCAGGGCTCACACACCCACACACACACACACACACACACACACACACACACACAGTAAAGTCTCTATAGGAGTTGAACTGCGTCAGGGTGTAATTCCCTTTGTTCAGCTCCGTGTGAACAAAGGAGTCAGACTTTAACTCTGTTGTTCGCAGCCTGGAAGCAGATAATTGGCATTAAATTGTTTTCTGATGCTTCATTAATAATAATCCATTGATTGATTTAAAGAACCGTCATGTGGAACTGAACGCCTCCTGAATATGTAGAGAAGGTGTGGACGGGTCTGTCCACGTCTACAAACTGTCTGTCCCTGAAAACGCAGCAGGAAGAGACGGAGTCGTGATCAAACGTGTGTCTAAAACGTTCATGAAAAGTCTTTATATTAAAACAGATATGTTCGGTTTTGACCCTGTAAAATAATAAACTGTTAATTATTATCATCTAAATGTTTCTACAGCAGCGAATCTGTCACTGCTAACACTGCTAACACTGCTAACACTGCTAACAGATGTGCTCCGGTGGTTTGCTAACATTAGCATCATCACATTGTGATTAAAATGACAAGCTAACAGTTACAAATGTAACAGCAAGCTACACACATCAGCTCGCTAACAGTGGTTAGCTTGACTGTAATTTAAAGCTAAAAGTTAGGAACTAGCTAATATTCATACTAATATTGTAAATAGTAAATAATAGCTAGTTTAACTAGTGAAGTAACTTGTGGTCAGTTTAAGTAAGCAGCTAGTAGAGCTGGTTAAACAGCTAATTAAACCTAGCTAACATTGGTTAGCTCAACTTTTAAGGCCAAAGTTTGAAACTGTGTGACATTAGTTAGCTAAATGTAGAATGACTTCATGTCTGACCTCTGCAGGAGCCCCACAGCTGCTCCCAGGTCTGGTGATGGGGTCGAGGTTCACGATGGTCTGGACCAACCCGGAGTCGTGAGGCCTCCAGGGACAGCCAATCGGGGAGAACTTCCTGTACAACGGAAAAAGTTAAAGCATCAGTCCAACATGAGGAACTGTTGTTCAACCATTTTGACTTTATTTGACAAATGTTGAGACAGAAATAAAAAAGACACTTCTCAGTAAAAGTTGAGATTGAAACCTCCCACAGCATCTGTAGAGACCTGACGGTGAGAGGAAGAGTGGGGCAGATCCAAACCAGATTTGCAAAGGTCACTGAGTTTGACCCCAGAGTCCTCAAAGGACCTGGATGCTGTTGAACCTGAGAGATTTCACCTTCTGATTTTAACATGGCCCATACGCAGACAGGTTTTCACTCTGTCCTTGTGGACCATCGGACAATAACATCTGTCTGAGCACTTCCTGCTTCCTTCCCTTCATGCTCTCTCTCTCTCCCTCCATCACTTCCTAATTTCCTTCCCTAATCCTTCCCTCCATCCGTCACTGTCCATCAAACTTTCCTGTCATCCTTTTCTCCCCTTTCCTTATTCCCTCTTTCTCTCTCTCTCTCTCTCTCTCCTTTCAGTAATCCCTCCGTTCCTCTCCTCTTCCACCTCACTCCGTCTCAGCTTTGACAGCAGACAAGAGTGAGCTGAGGACACAGAGACAAAGAGAGAGTGGTAGAGCGAGCTTGGTTTGAACATGCTGACCTAGTTAGACTCTCCCTTTAATAAAATATTGAGACAGAGAAAGAAACATGCAGGTCTCTGTCTCTACATACAGTGCACACACACACACACACACACACACACACACACGTATATTTCCCTTTATGAAATGAATAAGTGTGAATTTTTATCACCAGCGTCTGCGTCAAACTGAACAAAATGTCATTTTACTAATGTTTGATTATTGATTATTTCTGTCTGTGGCGACTCCTGGTGGACGAATGAAACATTAACGATTAACACAGGAAGCTAAACTTGAAAAAATGTGAGATAAATATTAATATTAACAGATTAGTTTAAAAAAATCACTGAAAAATGTTTTAAAATCAGTTAGCCATCACGCTAGTTAGCTGGATGCTAGCATCACGTCGCTTGTACAGTGAGAATGACCACGCCGACCTGCTGATAGTTCGATCTGAGTCCCTGTGTGTTTGTATTGTCCGTGCGTGTGTCCCTGGTAAATGCACTACATGAAAAGTGAGTAGGACTCATTATCAGTCCGTCCAATGGTTGTTGAGCTATCTCAACCACAGCCAATCAGATTGTCGTCATTAGCGGCTGAGTGGTTTGTGGACATGTTTGCTGGGAATCTTTTTGTAGATTTACATAAATGAAAAAAAAACCCTGACTCCTAATGAGAGAGTTGGACATGAAGACGTGACCTTGTCCTCTTCCTTGGTGTGGCCTTCACTGTCGGCCGCAGAGCTGGGAATCTTTCTCCCCATCAAACTCTGACAATAAAGGAATGAGACAATAAAGGTGGATGTGATGTTTTCTGGGAGTGATTACAGAAACTTGAGCAAGTTTCAAGTCTCTGCAGGTTGGTTTTGTCTGAAAACATCCACACACACACACACACACACACACACAGATCCATCATGCTCAAGCTGGTTAATCAGATTTCCGTCGTTCCTACCTGTTTGGATCTGAACCAACAGACACATGCTGTCGACTTCTCTGGATGAATTCAGAGACACACTCCCTCTCCCTCTCTCTATAGGTCTGCAGTGTGTAGGTGTGCAGCAGTGTGTAATAGGTTTTTCAGTGCAGTGCAGTTCTGCAGCCTGAAGCCTCCACTGGGCTCAGTGGGAGAAAGTCAATTACAGCAGGGCTGAGCCTGGCCTGCGGGGGGGCGTATGGGAGGGAGATAAGAACGTAAAGATGGCTGCCGCCAAGCGCTCCCCCGACTGCATGCATGGGCGGCGAGCGCTGCACTTTGCCCTCCTGCATCTTCCAGACACAGAGCTGGAGAGCTGCA
Source organism: Caranx ignobilis (assembly GCA_021432705.1). NCBI lineage: Eukaryota > Metazoa > Chordata > Actinopteri > Carangiformes > Carangidae > Caranx > Caranx ignobilis. The sequence goes on along the minus strand of MU269984.1, from coordinate 20,997,212 downwards.
GCACAGCAAACTCTGAGACTGAAACACACGAGAGCAGATGTGGTGACTGTTAATCTTTAATATCATCTGGGCTTCGTACACAAGTTTCTTATCGACTGCTTTTAACGATTCAAAGGTCCGATCGATAAAATCAGATCGTGTAAGTCTGTAGTTTATCCACAGAGTTTATCACAACTTGGATTTTTAGTTTTCAGTTTTAGTCGTAGATTTCATCGTCATTATTATCAGGTCATCGAGTTTAAGATTCTTTACTGAGGTAAAAGTTATGACAAACATATAAAGTCAGTCACATTCAAATGAAAGTCACAAGTAAAATTCACTCCATGTTTTCCACCTGCTCTGTGTTTTATCTGAAGGAGAAGATTCATAAAAACCATCTCAGTGTAGTTCTCCACCTCCTCTCTCAGCTTCTCTCTGGAGCTCTAGTAACAACAGGTCACAGTCAGCCAATCAGAAGAGAGGAGGCTCTGAGCCTCTCTTCTGATTGGCTGACTGTTTTCTGACTGATCCAATAAAAACAGAGCAGATTTCAGAATAAAACACTCAGAGAAACCAAATCCTGCAGGTTGTTGCATGGTGGGTGACTGCTTTGTTGTGACATCACAAAATCACAGGAAGTCCTGACGGCTGGTTTTATACTGTATGGAGCTTTAACACAAACATCTACCTTTATATTATAATGAGCTTAAAATATCAAAAATCAAAATGGCTCCTCTCACGTTGTGTTTTGTTCCAGAAGAAGTCTCAGGAAGGTGAAGGGTGACAGGTGCAGGGAAGTAACTTTCATCAGAGAGACGGTGATGGTGAACACGTCCAGGCAAGAGAGCAGGAGGACAGACACACCACAGACTGGCAGAGAGCAGCTGTACCTGACTGGAATACTGGTGCAACTGGGAACAGATGTGTGAGTGGGTGGTGGAGAACTGGGAGGCTGGAGGACTGGATGCAGCGACTAGAAAACTCCCAGAGACGTGTCCAGAGGCCTGAAGGCAGAGACAGAAAGACAGAGACAGAGCTGAGCAGGTTAAAGATGCCATGTGTGAGTTTATCCAGTGTTAGCATCAACGTCAACGTCTATCACTTCTGTTCTTCCACTGAAATTAGCATGCTAACGAGCTAGCTCTGCTGCGAGGCTTCATGAGATGAGGAAAACAAGAGGATCAAAACAAGTAAAGACTAGTAAATGGAAGGAGTTTCACACCAGGTCACAGTGAAACACAGACAGTGGTGATGAAGCACCTTTAGACACGTTTACTGTAGGTTTTGTATGTAAAGAAAAGAAAGAGTTGGTTTTTCCTGCTGCACCTGAACTCGACGCTGTGACGGTGAAGTGAGGGTGAAGCCGAACAGCGATGAACAACGGGCTGGAAGTCGTGCACAGCTCTGAGCTGCAGATTCAGGTGATCATTTGCTGTAGGTTCATCATTACGAATGACCGCTCTCACACTGTCACACTGTTTTCTCACCGCCATTTGTCAAACTATCGATTCTTGCTGCGGCTGTTAAAAGCGAGGACGGCTCGTCGGCTCCTTCGAGGGGCAGGACTCGGTCTTTAGGGGTTAAACTTGGAGCTGGGCTCAGTTTTAACGCTGAGTTTAGGGACCATAAAGAGAGCGTTACGTGAGCCAAGGGTCCTCACAGGGATGGAAATACAATAATGTGTATGTGTTCCTGAAGCCTAAAGCTCCTCGCTGCACAGGATTAGCAGCCTTGCGTTTCAAATGGAGAGAGAGAGAGAGAGAGAGTCAGACTGATGCTCCCTCTCTCTCTCTCTGCAGAAGCTAATAAGTTTGCTTCCTGCAGTGAGCTGATTACAGCATTATACCTCATATCCCTCCATCCACCTCCCAGTGCACCAGCACCCCCACCCAGCAGGCTACATACCTCCACCACCAAACACCACCACCACCACCACCACAGGGTCGGAGCGGCCATACATTCATCAGCCTGCCCTCCTTTATCCTCCGGTGCACTCTTATTACTCCACGATTCATCTCCACAGCTCATGTTAGTGGAAGTTAAAGTTTCCCATCATGCTGCACCAGCGCGTGCGTCCTCCTCCACCCTGATCCAGCTCGTAAAGAAACTTTTCCCATGCTGCGAAAAAAACAAAAACAAATACTGTAAGCTTTAAGACACACGTCTGCCTTTATACCGTATGGAGCTTTAAGACGCACGTCTACCTTATACCGTATGGAGCTTTAAGACGCACGTCTACCTTTATACTGTATGGAGCTTTAAGACGCACGTCTACCTTTATACCGTATGGAGCTTTAAGACGCACGTCTACCTTTATACCGTATGGAGCTTTAAGACACACGTCTACCTTTATACCGTATGGGCCCTTTAAAGATGCAGCAAATCTTCACATACACATTCATCACACTCCATATGGTGCCTATTCCCCACACCTCTCTATGCCACCTCATCCACCCATAGATCCCTGTACTAATCCATGTACCCCTCACATACACAAGCTCCTTTAGTGGAGACATAATTACTTATAAAAGTCAATATATCCATATTTAAACCCCATGAAGCCCTATAACGCCGCTGTATGTGTGTAATGTGGGGTTATAGAGCCTCATATTCTCTGAGAACCTTCTGGTGAATCCTGACTGTGGAGCTCGAGCGAGATAATTACGATTAAGTTTTACTCATTCCTGTAGATTATAGAGCAGAGCTGCTGTCGAAGAGCTACCATCCTCTGCTCCGCTCTGTGTGTGTGTGTGTGTGTGTGTGTTGGGAGCGACTGTCTATCCCTGATGTCTCTGCTTCTGCTGCTTTATATTCTGCTCCTGACTCTCACTTTCACACACACACACACACACACACACACACTGACGGTCTCAGTATAGACAGATAGGAGAGAGACTGAAAGAGAGTGAGATATATGAGGCAGAGCACCAGGCAGGCTTCAACATGAACCATCTCTCCACCATGTTCCTTTTGTTCTGGAGAGCCGCTCGGCCCAAACGTCTGTTTGGATAAAAAATAACGTCTTTACACGTCAATTCAGTCTAAAGACGACAAAACCAGGTGAACGTCTCCAGGTGTTTGGATGTGGATGCTCAGCCTCGGAGGACAAACACCCAACATGAGCATGACTTTATTCACTTCTGCACTTTCTGGACATTTCCACCACCATTCAAAATTAAAGGTGCAAATACTGATCGAGTCGCGTCCAACACACCTGACAGGTACATGACCTCACCAAGCCTCAGTGCGTTCACCTGTCCACACACCTGAACGGCAGAAGTCTCTTTACTGGAACATCCCACTTTACATGTGAACAACACTAAAGCTTCTCATCACGACTCCGGCGGGACTCGAACCCACAACCTTTGAATCACTTCCTGTATGCCTAGAAGTCCAACGCGCTATCCGTTGCGCCACGGAGCCTCACACACCCACACACACACACCCACACACACATACATGAAAATTCAAACCTTTACCACAAACACTCATTCAGCAGTGACGGGGTTAATGGCCTCCACAAGCTGTGCTTTTCAAAGTAAAGGTAACGGTTGAAAAGTCTGTCCCTAAATACTTCCTTCACTTTATTTTGAAAAGACTTTTGTAGGGGACAGTTGTAGGGTGTGTGGGTCGAAACAAACTGTGTGTGTGTGTGTGTGTTCACTAATAGTGTGTATGGCTCACACAGACTCTGAGATTCACAGACAACAGAAGAGATCACAGACAGTTCTTTGTTATTGATCGTGTATCAGATGATCAGTAATATGTGGCCACTGCACGAGAGACACTGGTGGTTATCAACTGATCCTGGATCAGATCAACAAACAGCAGGAGCTGCAGCACTGTGTGTGTGTGTGTGTGTGTGTGTGTGTGTGTGTGTGTGTGTGTGTGTGTGTGTGCCAGGCCGTGTTGTCCTCTCTGTAGGTCATTCAGCTGGCTCACACATACACACACATAACACAACACAGCAGTGCATCATGGGTAAGAGAAACATCTGGATGCTAAAGACACAGTCCTCTCTGCCCTCGCTCTAACACACCTGACAGGTGAGACTGAAGCTTCTCCACTCCGACGGGACTCAAACCCACAACCTTTCACTCACTTCCTGTACAAGTCCAGCACACTGTCCGTTGTGCTACGGAGCCACGTGCACACCTGTACACATCTGTATCCTGTCAGGGAAGGTGAAGGTGTTGACTACTTCCTGACTTCACCACCCTGAGGCTCTGAGCTCAAACCTCATTGGTTCCTTCACAAATAGGAACTTTATTTTGAAAAGAAAGAGTGAGTAATGAAAAGGAGGAAAAAATGACTCCTCTTTCTCGTCTTTCTTTCTTTCATGCTTTCCTTTTTTCTTTCCACCCTTCCTTCCTTCCTCCCCCTCCTCTCTCTCTCTCCTCTCCTTCACTCCTTACCTCCCCCTCCTCTCTCTCTCTCTCCTCTCCTTCACTCCTTACCTCCCCCTCCTCTCTCTCTCTCCTCTCCTTCACTCCTTACCTCCCCCTCCTCTTCTCTCTCTCTCCTCTCCTTCACTCCTTACCTCCCCCTCCTCTCTCCTCCAAATCCAGACAGTTTCCACCGTTTCACCTGTGGTTTCTCAGCACCAGCGCCTCAGGCACAGATCTCCTCCTAACACCTCCTGAAAGAGCATTACCACCTCCTCCCACACACACACACACACACACACACACACACACACACACACACACAGATCCATATTTGAATTCCGTTATCTAACGTTATTGAGGCCTGTCATGTTGCGATGGGACGTACGTTCAATGTTTGGATGAGGAGATTTGGGAATCGTCAGCCTGTGTGTGTGTGTGTGTGTGTGTGTGTGTGTGTGTAAATTATTCATCTCCCCTTGAAATGCAAACGACAGTCGAGGCGAGGGAGCAGCCACGCTATGTAGGTCACTTCCTATCTCACACGGCCGTGGCATCGGAGGGAAAAGAGATTGGGGGGGTGGGGGGGGAGTGAGGAGAGGAGGGGGGGGGGGGGTGCTGATGAATCACCAATCAGAGACACACTCAATCACCACCGACAGGAAGAGGAGGCAACGATGAAGATGAACTCTTCCTCTCTGGTCCTCAGCTCCGTCATTTTGCCTCAGACTTTTTATTTCTGTGTAAAACTATACTCCAACCATCACACTGACCTCTGACCTCAGCATCATGACATCACAGACATGGTTCCCCATGGAAACACAGTTGTAAATGAGAAAGAGACTAAAAGGGTGAAAAGATCTTAATAGGTGTGAACAGGTCCATACAGGTGTGAACAGGTGTGAACAGGTGTGAACAGGTCCATACAGGTGTGAACAGGTGTGAACATGTGTGAACAGGTCCATACAGGTGTGAAGAGGTGTGAACACGTGTGAACAGGTCCATACAGGTGTGAAGAGGTGTGTACAGGTCCATACAGGTGTGAACAGGTGTGAACAGATCCATACAGGTGTGAACACGTGTGTACAGGTCCATACAGGTGTGAACAGGTGTGAACAGGTCCATACAGGTGTGAACAGGTGTGAACAGGTGTGAACAGGTGTGAACAGGTGTGAGATCTGGTTTCTGTCAGTGTTTGTCATTGTGTTCTTTCAGTCACATGATCATTGTCACTGTGGTGGAGACCAAACCTGTGACCTCTTTCTCTCCCTGTCTCTTTGTCACGGAGGAAGAAGAGTGGAGGTGGCGGGGGGGGGGGGACGTCTGTTGTCTCCTTGGAAACAGGGAGCCATTTTGGATTCTCACAGGGAGGCTGATGGCGTAAATGCAGCTACCATCAATCAATCTGTGGCTCCCTGTGGTGACGGGGCATCTGATCCAGGCTGTACACACACACACACACACACACACACACACACACACACACACACACACACATGCACAGAGAAAACACATTAGTTTGTTTTCTATCATGATGTTTTAGCTCCTCTGATCGACTGTGAACTGTCCAGGTGTTTCTCACCTGTCACCCCGTGTCACCTGGGATTGACTCCAGGCCCCGCCCCCAATGTACTATATCCATATTAATGTATCTGTTAGCAGGTTTTACAAAGCTGACCTACCGTCCAGGTCAGCTGCTGTTTATCCTGACGCTCACCTCGTTAAGAACTCGACACTGACTCTGAGTCACATGACGGGAGTCAAACAGAACCATCACCGGCTCTGCTGTGAACCCTGGAGGATCCTGGGACCTGGTTCCACCTGTAAATGCAGCGAGTGACGCTGGTAAAAATCACCGTTGAATAATATTTGCTGGAGGACGACCCCCGTGTGTCGTGTTCTTCCCTCTCAGGACAAACTTTACATTTTCAGTTTCTAAGAATAGCTATCTGTCTGTCTGTCTATCTGTCTGGTATTTCGGGAGCATGCCAGCGTCTCTGCAGGGTTTTGGGCTTTGAAAAGATTTTTTTTTTTCGAGGTCTGATTTTTGCATAAAGAATGAGGAGAAGATTTGGAGCTGAATTAAGAAACATTAAGCCGGAGAGAGCAGCAGAGTCTGCAGGAGGCTGATTAACATTTAATACAGAGAAGAGACAGACGGATGGATGGATGGATGGATGGATGGATGGATGGATGGATGGATGGATGGATGGATGATGGACGGATGGATGGATGGATGGACGGATGGATGGACAGACGGCGTTCTGTCTGTTCTACTCTACTGCTGCTGAGTGAATGAATGGATGTTTATCTGGTTGCACACACAACCTCATCACGATTAGTGAAACTTTAAAAACACTGAGGAGAGAGAGACACATCTGTCAGAGCAGCAGCCGCTAAGTGACCAGAGCTGGAGAAAAGTTTCACACTGTTGAAACATTTCATAAAGACAAAGAAAAACCAACTAAAAGTTGGAGTGACAATAAAACCCTCAGTGGGTCTGAGACTTCAGCTGTGTGTGGAGCCATGACGACACCGTCCCCTGCTTCTCTCAGAGCGGAGGTCTGACTGGAGCTCCCTCTCTGACGTCACCTTGTTGAATCGTCTTTTCCTGCAGTGACTTAATGTGGCCTGCTGTTTATCCCTGTGAACCGTCTCCTCCTCCTCCTCCTCCTCTTCCTCCTGGACGGAAACGTGCTCTCATTTGCATTTTCCTTTGCCGACTTTCTGGAAATCGAAGCGTCATGATGCAACGATGCTGAGCCTTGGTGTCAGCGCTGTGTGGTGGTTTGTAGAAGGAGCTGAGGAAGCTGGAGTCATTAGCAGAGATCATTAGCTGCGCGGGATCTGTTGGTGTCTGATGTTAATGACTCTGAACACTTCCTCTTCTTCTACTGTATCTGAGCTCGTGACTTCTGGACTTCACAACAGGACACGTCCGATGACTGATCCCCAGGTGTCAGAGCAGGTAATCAGTACATCGTGTTTTTAAAGGTGAACCAAAGGTTGAGTTTGTGTTCTCCAACCAAGGAAGTGGTCCATGACATTTCAAAAGTAAAATGACACTTCCTCCATGGTCAGGTGCAACATATCCCAGGATTCACTGGGAATTAAGGGAATCCATGCCAACAGAAAGCCTGAGGATCACACTGTTAAATGTCAGTGCTGGGGAGACCACAGCGACTGAGGCCTACGAAGGCTACGAAGGGTCACGTCTACACACGTAGTTCAACCACAGTGAAACAAGTGCTACTCCTGAACACACCTGATGTCTGTGCTAACAGAGCTGCAGTCAGCTGAGGAGACAGATGCAGCCGCTGACATCCTCTGGGTAAAAACGATGTCATTGAGTCTCCTGCTAAAACGACGCTGAATATAAACATCAACCAAAGAACAGCATCGTTTAGGCTCGGTTGAAAACATCAGAATACAGGGATTAACGTTTGTAGAATCACAGTTATCATGAAAAACATGACGACCAGATTTGTGGGCTGAAGAAAAACCACAACGGCCGCTCGTGGATCTTTGGTTTTCTCTCTTGCTGAGCTTCTCAGCGAGTGAACGACAGCCAAGAGCGAATCTATAAAAATCTGCTCATCAGTGGATTCAGTCTGTGCATCGTTTCTGCTCAGACAACATGCGCTCTGCTGTGGATGTCGTGGATATTTCACTGTACTGGCAGCGAGTTACGGTGACGTCTGGGTCAGGAAAGAAGAAGAGCTGAGTTTCATCTGACTCACTCTGCTCATCAGAGAAAAAGTGATCATAAATAAGAAATGAAGGTCACCAGTCTCTTTGTCTGAAACAGCCTCATGAAGCTGCTGTTTGTGAGGAAAGACCGAAACTTTCTGGCTCCACTGAGGCCGTAGTTTTCTGTCTTAATCAATTACAACACACCCACACGACGATGATGATAACAATAATAACACTGATGATTATAATTCCTCCTATAGCTGTGAAGAGGAAGCCGAGCTTTCCCCTGCAGCGAACCGTGTGCGGCGCTGGAATCTGAGTAACCAAATGAGCAGAAAACGAGCTAATTTATGTAGAAATATGCAGCCGCTCGCTGGCCCGTGGCAGACCCCACAGGGCCTCACTTTAACTCCCCGTAATCAAGTGCTACGGCGGTGGCAGACGATTGGCTGCTCTGCGTCGTTAGTGGCTGTGTTGTCACACTTACAGGACCACATTTCCCATCAGCCTCCTCTCTCTTTATGAGGATCAAACATTCCAGCAGATTCTCCTCTGACCCCGGCTTTGTTTTTTTATTCAACACTGATTTCCTCCTGCGTGTGTTTGACATGTGGGTGATGACGACGTGTCGGCCTGTCGACGCCGGGCTGCTGCTGCTGCTGCTGCGACGGGCTCCGGCTCTGGATGAAGATGTGTTGCGGTTGAGGCAGGATGTGTGTTTGGGATTCAGGCAGTCTGCCTGTGCTGCCGGCTGCCTCGCTGGATGTCAGCCCGCTGCAGACCTGAGCAGCATTTTAACAGCCAGCAGGCAGCTCGCAGCACCACAGTGTCCCATTTCTACAGCGCACAGAGCCGAGCTGGGGAGTAATGAAGTACATCTACTCCAGTACTGGGCTGAGCCACGGCAACGAGGCCTCTGCTCCCAATCTGAGCCATAATCCTCCTTCACTTGGCTGCATTTAAACACAGACACATTACACTTTATAATCAGGATGGTACATTCATCCTACAGCCACACGACGTTAAAAGGTATTTTGCATAAATTCTACAGTGGCAGCAAAGCTCTCAGTCAGTCAGTCAGTCAGTCAGTCAGTCAGTCAGTCAGTCATTCATTCATTCAGTCAGTCAGTCAGTCAGTCAGTCAGTCAGTCAGGTGGGAAATGACGCAGCACGTGATAAGATGTCAGCTGAACTCCAGCTCTGGCGTTCGATCAGTTGATTTTCTGCTTTTGGAAGTTATTGACGAGCAGGTGAAAAACAAGCACCAAGCAGGAGGCTGCAGTTCCTCTCCTGACCAGCAGAGTGGGTCTCCATCATGAAACAAACATGTTTACAGCCTGGTACACTTCATCAACCACTGAAGGTGTAGAGTACTGAGGGGGCGGGGCCTCTTTGACTGACAGCTGGGTGACCTTACGTTTGCTACATACTGATGAGCACCTCTTTGACCATATCTGGATTACCTGTTTGTTAATGGGCGGAGTCAGACGCTGCCAAGATGGCGACGCGGCAGCAGCACTGAGGCAGCATTAACTAACTGAATGAATGTGTGAGTGAAAAGTTTCCCATCATGCCGTTGGCAGCTTTTCCCTCAGTGATGCTCTTTCTTCTCACTGTTCCTGATTTTCTCCCAATTCTTTGGCTTTTCTTCTCCGTCTTCCTCCGTCACTCATCCTGCCTCCATTCCCTCCACCACCTTACTTTCTCTTTCCTCCCCCTCCTCCTCCTCCTCCTCCTCTTCCTCCTCAGTGTTTCAGTCTATCTTTGTCTTTTCCTTCTCCCGTTTCCTCAAATGTCCTCCGATTCCCTCTTCGTCGCCGGCTCCTCTTTTCTCTCCCTCCTCTCTCCCCTCTCTCATCTCTTCTGCCCCCCCACCCACCACCCACCCCCCTTCTTCCATCACATCCGTCCTCTCTTTCGTCTCCTTCCTCCCGCCTCCCTGCCTTCTGAAACATCAGCGTGCACAGCGGGCTGTCGAACCACCCGCAGTATCTATCTACCCACAATCCCCCTCTCCTGGTAATGAGGACGCCGGGCGATCGCAGAGCCGAGTTCAAACACTGGAAGCAGCAATTAAAAGAAGTTTATATGAGTCAGTTTTGGTGAAGAGGTGAAAGAGGGACGGTTGTGTTTGATGCTGCAGTCAGCTGAGGCTCCGCTCACGTCCTTTTACTTTAATTCTGACACTTTGTTTTCTCCGCAGCATCTGGTCAGAGCCGCCCTGGACCTCCGCATCCTGAGCTGTGATCAAAACAACACAGACACATCAACGCTCGTCTAACAAACACAGGACTGAACTGGCTGCCAGCCGCGTCACACCATCTACAGCTCGGATCCTTAAGGTTACAACCCTACAACAGGACCAGGAAGCTTTCTGTGCTGGGTTTTAATCTGATTTGGTTTTATGGAGCCACTTTGCTTCATAAATCAGAGTCCTGAGAGCTTCTGCTGCCTCTGGTTGTGTAATCATGGGATTACCTTTCAGAACAGAAATGTGATGAGCTGGTCAAGTACGATGGTCCTGGGCCTGGACAACGCTCTGCACAACAGTGGTTTGGCAGTTAACCACATTTTCAGTGACGTCGTCTCCACCCGCCCTCCACCCGCCCTCCAAATGTCCTCACACTAACTTCACTATCCTGGTCACATGACCTCCATATCCACCCACCTGCCTCCCCTCACCTGTTCTGCAGTCAAAAGGTCGTTAGAAAATCTCCCCTGCTCACCACGTCTCCACGACCTCGACAGGAAACATCATGAGCAGCTGTGTATCGTCTTTTTTTGTGGTGGTGATGATGATGATGATGATGATGAAGGTGGAACGCTGAAGAAATCCTGCTGTTTTAGATTTTCAGCATAAACCTGCTGCTCTGTTGTTTCTACATTCATGGTCTGCAAGGCTGCATTGTTTTAATGTTGCTACAGCAAAGAATTATGGGATGGCATTTTCTCTTTTCAGTACAAAACCTGAAACTCTAGACTAGAGTCATGTTGCCATCATGTTTGATGCACGTGTGTATTTGTATCTGCACATATCGATCTTTATCTAAATGGAAAGTCCTCCGACTCACTTCATATACAATATATTACATAATACAGTTGTTGTTGTTGTTGTTGTTGTTTGGAGGCCACTGTCTCATTGTTTTTATTGTGTGGAGATCTATTGTCTAATGGTTATAATTGCTGACTGTTGCATAGATAAAGTTTTCATTGTTATTATTGTTTTGTTTCTTCGTCATATTCTTTGCTGAGGGAAAAGGAAGAGCACACTGCTCTCTGTTTTTAAAGGAGAGTGGATAAGAAGCATTGAAGCTCCTCTTCCTCTTTATCATTTACAGAACTGGACCAGATCTCATCATGGCTGCCGCTCAGATACTTCCGGGTCGTCCCTGAGCCCCGAGCGTCCCGGCCCACTCACACACCTGCTCCCGGTTTTCTCATTAACCCTTAAACCAGCCGTCCCTACCACCAGCTGTAGCGCCTGGAGTCACCTGCTGTCTCTACCTGTCCGCCTTCTTACCTGCCTGTCCGTCGTCCATCTGTCCGTCTCTTCGCCTGGTCCTCTTCATTTTTATCAATTAGCGTTCCCTCTATGCACCTGCCTGCACCAGTGCTGCCTCCGCCAGCCGTAATGGGGATTAGCTGCCAATGAGGAAAAATACAGAACATCAACAGACTGATCCTGTTTCACATGATGTGAAACTCGGTGTAATTAAACTCATCCAAAACAACTAATTACTGAACAATTCAAACTCGTTAAGACAGTGACAAACTCCACATCCCTGTATTTCAGATGCTCAGACATCCTCCTGGAAACGGCCTCCTTCCTCCTCGTTTGCAGGCAAATTTCATGAATAGTCAATAAGTTCAATGTATTTCCATAATGAGTTTTACTTTCATGCCAATATTTGAATTTTTTTTTTTTTTACATCAGAGTAGGCGTCATAATTTTCAAGTGCTGAAAATCTCATTTTGCAGTGGAACTTTAGAAATACAGAGATGGCTTCAGGGGTGCAGAGCACGGCAAAGTTTCCACAAGGGCACAGATTGATTCATACGTCTCTGTCCATGATGCAAATCAGCAGGGAGACGAGATAACGAAGCCCTCCAAGATCAGTTAGTATAAAGCAAAAATTGATCAGGGTCCATCACAGGGAGGTGTAGCTGAGGGCCTGTGGTGCATTCACTGACCCGACTGACCAACAACTTCATCCATCCACAAGCCTGAAAACCAGATTTTTTTAACGTGTTGTGATTGCAGGGACCTCGTATCCATCAGTGGCACTCGGATGATCCTGGTGTCCATGTGCTGTCGGCTGCAGAGGTAGGAGTTGTGGTGATCAACCAGCACTCAGGCGTCCATTTCAACCGCAGAATGGACAAAGAGCAGCACAAGCTGTGTCCAAATTCATAGGTCACGTCATTCAGACGCTGCATTTGAGGACCGATTGCAGCACGACTACTAGATAAAGGCTTCTTCAGGTGTTGTCCTGTTTTCCTGGCTCCAACGGACGGATCCTTCATGGCGTGTTCAATCCCGAGGTTCATTATCAGACAGAGAGTCTGACAATTACATCGTTATATCTAAGTGTTGGGTTTCTGCTCAGTCCAACAAGTACAACTGTTACAACCGAGGACCTTAAAACTTGAAACTGGTGTTGATAAAAACAGAGTGTTGTCAGTGTTGCCAGGCAACAGGAGCCATGCTTTAAAAACCCCACGGTAAGGGAGGACACAGCGAAAATCACCAGGCCAGACCGTCTCATTTCAGTTCAGCCGTGGTGGAGACAAAGGGCCAAAGCTTTGTATGAACCCACACCTGACCACATATCTATCTACCAACATACCTACCTACCTGCCTACACACCAGCCTCCCTGTGTACCTACCTGTAACCTGACAACCTACCACCTTACTTACACCTCCCAACCTGTGTACCTACCTGCTTACCTACCTGATGACCCATCAACATTTTCTAATTGTCCAGTCTCATTATTAGAGCAAAAGCAGACAGTAAAAGACTGGGATTGTGTTCTAAAGATAAATCTGGTGGGGTTTTTAATGAGCTGAGACTTGGCAGGTTCTTTGTTCTCTCTGACCTCCAGTTACTTTCTGATTTTCTCCGATTAACACATCCTCAGCTGGAGAGGAGAAGAAACGAAGAAAAAACACCCAAGCAGTTGCTATGGGGTTTGGTTTGTGAAAACAAGTTGGAGTCAAAAATAAGGAATGACAGTCGTTATCTAATAAATCAGAGGGGTCTTTGAGGCAGTACCCTCCTGTAGAAAAACACTACCTTAAACTAAAACTGCAAAAAAAAAAAAAAAACAACCTCTAAGAATCTCTCCTTTTTCGTCATATCAAACAATCGTGTTGGTAGCGAGGGAGTTGGGGGAGCTGGTTTCAGAGCTGGATGCAGACAGCTGTCATGGAAACAGATGCCACTTTGTTCTTCCTTGCCATCTTTGATTGTGACTCCTTCTGTGCCTCCTCCATCTACGGCGTGCTGAGCTCTGCTTCTCCTTGATGCCGGATCAGAAAGGAAGCACCAGTGTAAACACTGTCTCGGGACCGGATGAAGAAGTAATTTGATGATAAACGCTGGAGAGGAGAGTGGGAACCGGGCTCAAGAGCTGCGTTGACAAATACCATATGTGTGCTGATAACTAAAGGACACAAAGGGCCTCGAGAGTTCCCTGTTCACGTATGAACCGATCAGTAAGGTACTGTCCTCCAGCGGTCCATCAGCCAGGGTCGTGGATTTGAAAATAAAGATAATGACTCAAAGAACAAAAGAGCAGGACCCCAGGAACTCACAGAAGGCATCTCTGCATGTTGATGCAAACTGACATGACCTGAGTTATATAGTCACCACCCAGTGACTCCAGACGTTTCCTCAGCAACAGTCTCAACCTCAGAGACTCGGAAATTATGTCAGTCACTCCAGACCTGAACTTGGCAACTACAGATACAACCTCTGGACTCGTACACAGCCTTCATCTTTACCTCCAGGACTTGGTCATGATCTTGACTTGTTGGAAATTCCAACACAACCTCAGAGACTCTGACACTGACTCAGGGACACAGGATATGACCTGAGACATTAACCCTGAGAGCTGAACTTCACAACTCACTGACTCACATTCGGCCTCTGCAACACAAATATGACAAGTTTTGGACACAGCCTCAGCGAAGACACGGGTTCGGCGTCTGAAACGTGACCTGCACATCTGAGACGACCTCAGGGATGTAACATCAAACATGACAGTGGTGATTCAGAAATCATCAGTGCAGAGGACAAGAGCTCGGCAACGTGGACGCTGACACATTGAGCTGGACATGAGCTCTGCAACTCAGCCCTGATCTCAACTACTTGGACGTTGACTTAGTGGCTGAGTAATTACTTTGACATAAACTTGGTGACTGAGCTGAGACCTCGGTGACAGAGACCTCGGTCAGTGACAGCACACCGTCATTCAGATTCAGTCTCTAACTTCGGAGGACTCAACTTGGAGCTGGACTCAACTTGACGACTTGGCTTCGGCACGGCAGCGTAGCCCAGGCTCATCTTCTCTCAAGCAAGTGAAGGTCTGCATGAAGTTTTCTTTCTTCCCCATCAGCACTGCGAGCACTTTAGCAAACATCCCCCGCTCCATGTCAGACGGTTTGAGGTGTCAGAGAGTTCTTCAACCCCAAGCAGAACATTCTGGTTTGTTTTACACAGCTCTGGTCTAAAAATTGACAAAACCTGAAGTGTGCGCAGGATGTTTCTAATGTCTGGTTTGTTAAGTTTCTTTACAGTTTGCTCAGTCTTCCTCCCCTCCAGCAGGGCAGCGGCGGACTGATGCCAGAGCTCAGTCTGCTGAGGAGGCATGTGGGCATGTGTGAGTGTGTGTGTGTTGAGGAGGAGGAGGAGGAGGAGTGCTAACAAGGCTCAGCCAGCGAGGAGGTGAAGCTGCTGAGGGGTGACCTTTGACCTCCTAGAGGCGTTCTCTCTCAGACTGGGCTGCCTCTGGCAGGGTCGTGGTGGCCCACGCTTGCCGCAAGGCAGCGGTCGAGGTCAGAGCGAGGAACCCCGAGCCTCCGTCCTGCTGTTTCCAACATCGACACCGACCAATTGACCGGCTGCAGGAGGAGGAGGAGGAGGAGGGAGGAGGGAGGAGGGAGGGAGGGGGGTGAGGCTCTTAATTTCTCTTTCTCTCTTTTTCCATCCACAGAAAGAAAGATGGAGGTTAGATTTCATGTGCGCGCAAAGAAGGGAAGTACTCAGACAGTTTACTTACACTTTAGAAATGACTCAGTAGTTAAAGTCCCAACTGAAACCGTAACTTCAGAAAAGACTCTGCTGTGGTCGTGTCTTACACACATTATCACTATGACTGATGCTGAATGTGCCAGAAGCCTTTGGTTGTAATTAGTGAAGAAAATCTTGTGTTTTAAAATGTGTTAAAAAGACATTGTAAATAACTGGCACTTCCTTAATAAAAACTTACTGTCCTGAAACAAGAGAAGCAGAAGCAGCAAAAAACAAACAGGATTCATCCTCTTAAATCAGTTTGTTTAAAAATGAAGAGTCTGCAGCTTGAGACCAGTGACAACGAAGGAAATCTGTTCTTGTGCAACATTTGCATTTGAAATGTAGTGAAGGAGAAAGTGAAATAAATAGAAATGAAGTTTTACCAGTTTTGAAAATGGCAGCACAACATGAATCTGTACAGACGGAGCGCCGAGGGAATAAAGAGCCAAATAAACAAAGTTGTTTACAGCTGCAGCTCTTGAAGTTGGGTGTCGTTGTAGTTTGTGTTTCACATCACGTTACTGGTTTTGTTCCTGTTTCTGGTCCCGTAAAACCAGAGAAACTCAGCGGCGCGTCGGGTGAGAATGTTTTCTTGGTTAAATAAAGGTTGATGATGATGGTGAACCTTCATCAGGTGGACAGAGGCGTCTGTGAACAGAGACACAGACTCACCTTAAGGTCCATTTAGCAGCTGCTCTGGAGCTTTTGATCACATCACATGACTTTGATCAGCAGCTGTTATGGCTTTGGTTGGTTGTATTTCTCTTAGATCCAGTCAAGTCTGGCACTGAGTCCAGCCACGGTTCATTCAGCTGAATGTGACGAGCCTGTGGAGCTTTGTCTGGATTTAAGAGTGAGAAATACGGTGGAGTGGGTGAAGCTCAGCCTCCGTCTTCACACTGTGACGTTAGATGTTTAAGTCTAAGTTGAAATAAACACTCAGGTTATTAAATATCAGTTGGTACAAGACGCTTAGAAAATTTCACCCTCACTCAAAACAGCAAACATTTCATCTGTGGAGCTTTGCACTTTCTTCCTTTGTTTACTCATCATTATTGTTTTTCAGTTGGTCTGGTTTCGTGCTTCATGACTGTGGCGTGGTGGTGGTGGTGGTGGTGGTGTCGTCTGTTAACGTGCTGCGTGTGATTGGATCCCAGAAGGAACGAGCCGTGTTTTAATAAATGAAGCGAGACGTTGAAGGTCCTGCTGCTCTCTGGCTTTAAACTGCACCTGCCAACAGAACACGGCTCTGTACAGTAAAGGTCAGTGCTGCTACACTGGCTGTTCTGGAGTCTGCTGGTCAAACTGGGAGCAGACGTCTCCCAGTTTAATTTCCTGATTGGATTTGTCAGGGTTTAGATCCAGATCTAAAATTCAATTTCACTGTGATAAAATGTATTTACATGTAAGTTGAGGACGACAGTCCCCGAGCAAGGACACGTATGAGACAGTGAGTCAGGCAGAGCTCACCCTGATCCTTGGATAAACCCTAAATTCTTGGGTGTGTGGCTCTAATGATGATGATGATGATGATGATGACGGCACAGAGCGCCCCCTGCTGGATGAACCACTGTACTACAGGCAGACTGAATTATAACTACACCAAACTCTGAACCACTCCTCTGGGATCTTTCCTTCCTTTCTTGTCCTCACCTGGCAGTGCTCCTTCCTCCTCTCTCTCCTCCTCTTCACTCTCATCCATCACCTCCCTCCTCCTCCACTGCTCTGTCCTCATCCTCTGCTCCCCTCAAATCCTCACACACAGATAAACAGAGTAAACCTCTCGCTGTCTGACTTTGATTTCACGCTGCTGCATCATGAGACAGAATTCCCCTGGTCACATCAGGAACTTTTTATTAAGAGCAGAAACACAAATTATCACCAACATTCGACAGAAAACAGATAAACTAAATGATTTTTGCCTCAGACATAAGAGGCGCCGGTGCAAAATAAAAAGACCCCCCCCACCCTCCCAAAAAACAAACAAACCTCGGAACCAGCTCACGAGCACGTGATCAGTCCTGCAGCAGAGCTCTTTAATGGGAATCGTCTCTTTCATCATCCTGCTGCTGGAGCTCAGGCAGCGCCGCTCCTTCTCTCGACAGCCTGTCGGCCTCCTCGTTCCCCCTGTAGCCGGCGTGACCGGGGATGTGCATCTGGAGGAAGAGGAGGAAACGTCAGTGTCGCTGTCTCAGTCTCATTTCTACTATTATTAATAAAAGTCTTTATGGTTGTAACATTAAATTGCTGATCATCTGCTGATGAAAGTCACTTCTCTTCCACTGAAACTTACAGGCTGCACTGATTAGACTGTACAGGTGTCCCTAATAAACTGACCACTGAGCAGCTTCATTATAAAACATATTAAAATGATTTAAAAACAACGAGCAGGTAAAACGTCTCCCTCGTTTCCTCCCAGTGAATCAACTCAGGATCCTGTCTGATGCACCTGCTCTTCATTCTGAGTGTGACGAGCCTCTAGCGCCCCCTGTGGTCACTGCCTGACTGCAGCCTGTAGACTGGTTTCTTACAGCACACAGAAAGACAGGATGGATATTTACCCAGACCACCTCCAGCTCTGAGTTGAGTCTGTCCAGCTTCGCAAAGTCGTCTTTGTTGATGACCTGACCTCCAGACTTCAGCCTCCAGCCGTTCAGCTTCCAGTTCTTCACCCAGGTGGTCACACCTGCAGGAAACACGCGGCAAAACCTTCAGGCCCACGTCTTCAAAGTACATGCAGCTCTGGTTTATTTAAACCACCGACACACTGGAGCATCTCGCTGGAGCTACGGGCTGCTGCTGTCTGAGTTTCAGTCAGACTCTGAGACAAACGTTTGAAAGCATTCATGTAAAAATCATGAGTCTATGAATTTATAAAATCACAGGAAAACACCAGGCTGAAACAAACAGGATGTGGTGAAATGCAACAATCTGGATCTGACACATGTGGATGATGAACTTTTAAAGTTCAGCAGGTTCCACATTCAGAGACGTCTCACCGTTGATCGTGAACTTGCTGTCAGTGTAAACAATCAGCTTCTTGATGTTCATCTGTTTGGCTTGTTCCAGCGCTTTGCAGGCTGCCTGGTTCACACACACACACACACACACACACAGTGATAACAAACACACACAGTAAGGACGGTAAGACACAGTTACACAAATCAAACATCTACAACACTAATTTCAGTCAGTTTAAGTCTTTAGAATAAAAACACTGAGATTCACTCTGGGTCTTTTTGTTCACACGTTCACAGCTGACGAACATACGTTCAGTAGATGTGTTAATATTTTCCTTGAAGTGGTTTAATAAATCTAACACCAGAGCTTCACACAGGTAACTTCAGTGACTCTCTCTCTCTCTGCAGGTAAACAGGACACGTCAGCATCATGTGAGCTTTGTCAGAACCACGCATGGATCCATTTTTAGGTTTTGCATGAAGAGAAGCCTCAGTGTGACTGGGAGTTCAACTTGAAACCAACATTTCTGCTTCTGACCAGCTCAACGACTTCTGATCAGACCTCACAGACCCGCACCACTTGAAGCTTTAAAATCTTGACAATGCAGTTTGGAAAGCGTTCAGGTAGATTTCCTCTGGACACCTGTCAGGTGGATGTGGAGGGAGATGTTTACCTGCAGCTCTGCTCTCTGGTTGGTTTGTCTTCCCGCCAGACGCTCAGCAACATTTCTGCAGGAAAGCATCAGTAAGTGTGACAGGCTGTTGAAACATGTGTCTCCTCAGTGTGTGTATGTGTGTGTGTGCTCTCACAGTGGGTGGTTGGCGCCCCAGTACACGCCGATGCCGGCTCGGGCTTTGTTCTTCCCATTGGACGTGCAGCAGCCGTCAGTGTAAACGACCACAGCGTCGCCTGGACAGAGGATTTATTCCATGTCAGTGAGCGAAATGTTCACATGAGCACATGTATCTGATTCCCACAGATCTCACCCATGTATGTGAAGCCGTCTGTGCTTTCTGAAGAGGAGCTTTCTGACTGTTTGAGTCGTTTGGGGGGCGACACCACCTCGTCCTCTGAGTGACACCTCTTCTTACCCAGAGGGATGTACTCCAGAGCCTCTGGGCCTCTTTTAGGCAGAAGAGCAGCAGGTGCCTCTGAACTCTGAGCTGCAGGACACACACAAAAACACAGATTAATGTCATATAAAGATTTCACTTTAACTTTGAAGAAATGCTGTTTTCAACGTTACATGGACTCATTTGCTGACTTTCTGATTAGATTCAGTTGGTAGAAAAGGTTGAGGTGTACCTTTCTTCACGGCTGGGGGTGCAGTAAGTTCAACCCCTCTGATAAACGCCCAGGCATCTTTCTCTGAGGCAAACTTCTTAAAGGATGCAGCTGGAAACTTATCCACCTGGGTCTTACATTCATCCCTGCATGATGGACAAAAACAGGAAGACAATCATCAATAACTCCAGAAACCTGAACACAAATCCTGACACATTCTTACAGTTCACATTAAAACCAGACCTTAATATTCTTATACATCTGTATATACTGTCTCATTTTTGTCATTCATTGTTTATACACTTGATTGTGTGGTCACAATATGCAGCACAAATCATTAAATGCTGTATGGCCTTTAAAATGTACTGTCATCCTCAGCCCCGCCCACACCGTGTGTTGCTTTGGAAGGAAAAGGTAAAACACAATGAAATTGACAGCTGGAAACGTGTTGTCTCAGCCGAATGACAGTGCAGACTGTAGATGATCACAAAATGCTGCTGAGTTTTTATTTTAGTGGTGTTTTTATTTAAGTGGCTCAAAAAGACGTTAAAACACGTAAAACCCGGAGGGAACATGGCGGATGACTCCCCGAGGTACAGGAAATCCACCTCCCAGAGTCAGTGGCTTTGGTTTTCTAATGGATACATGTGCGGATGTTAGGATGTGCTCAGTCTCACCAGGTCTTGTACACTCCGGGTTTGAATCCCTTCTTTACTGCGTAGTAAAACTTGCCCTTCGCCATGTCGTCGGCGGCGCTGCAGAAGCTCCTGCGAACTGCTCTGAAAACACCAGTCAGTCTGAACATTACTGTTCGCCACGAAGCTGTCGTGATACGGAAGTGGCTGACATCCTGATACTGGCTCAGACACAATGAATGTTAGTCAAAACTCACTGCTCTGTCAGTCTCCAGTGTTTGTTGTTTGTCCAGTGACGGCAAATGTGGGATGAACTGAGCAGTCAGAGCTAGCTGCTACTATCTGCTAGCTACCTAGTTTGCTGTCTACGACGTATCACAAAAGTGACACAAACGCCGAAAAAGTTTCTCCAACGGACACGACACCGCTGTCACAGGTCTTTCGGCCGTCTAAGACCGAAATCCAGCTTTTGTTTCAAACCAGAAAAGCGCAGTAACAAGGAAACGAAGTTGAAAAGGTGATGTTTACAGCGGCTTTCATGCTCTCTGTAAACTCTCGCGACGTTCTGGTGCTGCGTTCAAGAGCTCTGGTTTAAATTTGAATCTGGACCTTTGCGGTGTGTCGTAAATTTTGATTGGTCCGAGTGAATGTAAAGAAATACAAGCAAACCGCAGGCAGGATATAAGAGCAAATACAATGTATTTTGTTTATTTTGTGGGAGTGGTCCACGGTGTGTGTGTGTGATTACTATTAACGAACCACTACAACACACGAACACAACAAAAGTGACGAAATAAACGGTTCCATTAACACGGGGCTGCGTTTCCCCATTCTACTTGAATGCAGCGTCATCGCCCAACGCGCGATCCCACGGCCTCTCGCGATACGAGCGTACCTCGCTCGCATTGGATTAATTCAACTCTCGCGATGTTCCGGTCTCTTCCCTTGGCCGTCGTAGACAGAGGTTAGTCGTGCCATTTTACACTGGACTGAAGTTTCCGTACCAAAATGTGCTTTAATGTCGTTTAATTGTCGAATTCACTCACCGTACACATAGTTAAATGTTCGATACCTTAGATTATGTGGTTTGCGGCGGTGGATGGCTGTTTGATGGCACAAAATAGAGAGTAGTAGAGTCGCTCCGGTGAATGGGTTCTGACTGATGGGCAGTAGCTAGCAGGCCGTACATGTGTTCAGTCCAGGAGGAGGCGGTGGACTGGATCCATTCACCTCCATACACCAGTCGTTTTATTTAAACACATCTAGTAACGGCTCTTTTCCTCCTAAAAACTTAGCCTAATTGCTAAAGGGCAAAAACTGACAGTCGGCTAAACTGTAACAGCTAACGTTGCTTTATATTGGCTAACATGCAGGCTGGCTTAGCTAACTGAGACTGACTTGTTATTTTTTCTGGTGCGAATTTGTGTTGTTTGTTCTGAGGCTCAGAACTTACGCCTTAAACAAGTCTGAATGTCATAAAGTTAGATGTTAGTGGTCAGATCCCAGTTAGCATCGAGCTGGGACGTCTGTTAGCTCAGCGCGGTTTAGCACAGCTCCGCCAGGATTCAGCTCCGTCCGATGTGTTCAAAGATCCCGGCGTGTGTGTGTGTGTGACCAACATGTGTTTGTCTCTCTACACAGACAAAGGCCATGTTTAGTACCAGCGCCAAAATAGTGAAGCCTAATGGCGAAAAGCCGGACGAGTTCGAGTCTGGGATCTCCCAGGTAAGAGGACCGGCTCTCAGGTCACTGCTGTTTGTTACAACACCGTGTGAAGTGATGCTTTAGGAGCCAGGATCATCCTGTCGGACAGACCGTGAAAGCAACATGGAGATAACTGCGTTTGCTCCACAAACGTGATGCTGTCCTCATGAGTGCACTTCTGTAATTAAATCTTGACACTGTTTGCTGTGATATTTAAGGACGCTCTGAGATTAAGCAAAAGACAGAGATTAACTGTAAAGTGAATCCACGAGGGAAATGTGCAGTGTTCGTATATAAACATGCAGTTTTCCAGAAAATATCCAGTTATTTGCAGCATGTGTAGATGATAACAAGGTTTCACATTGACACTATAAAGTCTGTAGTCTCTTGATTTCAAAGTACAGTAAAAATCAGATTATATTGGCTTTAGCACTGTTAGCTCACATCCTCTGTGGACGTAGTTCTGTGTGTCCATGTGGTCTCACACTGACAGATGCTGAGATCAGAGCTCTGTGGGGTTCAGGCCCTGTTTGGTGGATAGTTTTCTACAGTACTGATCAAAAACAGACACGATCCTCTGAACATGTTCAGTTTTAAACGTGTGTGTGTGTGTGTGTCCCTGCAGGCTCTGCTCGAGCTGGAGATGAACTCTGACCTGAAGGCTCAGCTGAGAGAGCTGAACATCACTGCAGCCAAGGTAGGAGCTGTTCATGTGCTGGGAAGCTGCTGTGTATGTGATCATGTTTCCCACCGACGTGGACATCCAGAGAGCTGCGTCTCCTGGCTCTGTCCTGGTGGCGTATGGGAGCGTAGCTCTGAGCTGAGACGTACAGTCCCGTTCCACAACGTCGGAGACAAAGCTTTGTCCCCGGCCTCGGCTGGTGAGGACGGGCGTCCTGCATATTCCTACATCTTCCCAGAGTCCTTATGGGACCATGACTGGGGAGCTAAACCATGCAGTGCACACTGTTTAATGTCAGGATGTGATCAGACCTGTGTGGGATGAAGTGACTGATCTCAGGGCATCAGCTCACTTCATGCATCATCCTGCTGTGATGCTGGTTTGTTACAAGCTGAGACGTCCATCTGTGTATGACATGAGGTCTTTTCTGTCTTTGTCTTCAGGAAATCGAAGTTGGTGGCAGCAGGAAAGCCATCATCATCTTCGTTCCCGTTCCTCAGCTGAAGTCCTTCCAGAAGATTCAGGTGCGTCTGGTGAGGGAGCTGGAGAAGAAGTTCAGCGGAAAGCACGTGGTCTTCATTGCACAGGTGAGGATGATTATATCTAGAGCTCTGGCTCATGAGTCCAACAGTCCAGATGTGTCTTCAGAGTCTGGTCCAGGCTCCTGGAGGCATGTGTGTTGGCTGCAGCCACATCTGAGCTCTGGTCTGGTCATCGTGGCCGAGGGTCCAGAGAAGCAGCTTCAGTTCAAATGTGCAAAAACAAACGTCTTAACCTCGTCGTTCCTGTGGTTTTCTGTCGTTTCTGACTTGTTTTGAATTCATCTCTGCGTGGAGTTAAATGTTCTGTTGGATTCATCAGTTCAACCACTAGTTAATGTCCCTGACTTTGATAAAACCTGAGGGACGAGCTCAGAGGAGGAAACACCACACGAGTGAGTCAGAAGAAAAGCTGTGAACTTGCTGTGTCTGGTCGTCTGTGTCCGACGTGGACATCCAGAGAGCTGCTTCTCCTGGCTCTGTCCTGGTGGCGTATGGGAGCGTAGCTCTGAGCTGAGACGTACAGTCCCGTTCCACAACGTCGGAGACAAAGCTCTGTCCCCGGCCTCGGCTGGTGAGGACGGGCGTCCTGCATATTCCTACATCTTCCCAGAGTCCTTATGGGACCATGACTGGGGAGCTAAACCATGCAGTGCACACTGTTTAATGATGACACGTGACCAGACCTGGGTAGGATGAAGTCAGTGAAGACAAAATGTCCCTCAGTCTTTTCAACATCAGGGTCAAACTGTTAAACAGAGTGGTAGGTTCTGACTCAAGGTTTTCTGTTCTCATTTAAATGTGAGTGAAACTTTCCTCAGAAAATATCTCTGGGTGGATTTTAAGAGTGAAGCAGGTTTCTGACTTTACATTTGAGTAAACGTAGAAAAACAAAGATCTTCAGGTCAAATCCTGGACATCAGTCTGAATCTTTAAGTGTATCTCTGGTGTTTCTGCTCTGTGAATCCTGGCCTGAGTTTAATCTGAGGATGTCTTTGACTTTCAGAGGAGAATTCTGCCCAAACCCACCAGGAAAAGCCGCACAAAGAATAAGCAGAAGCGTCCCAGGAGGTGAGTCACACTGAGACTTCATGACAACAGAGAGACAGTGATCTGTTTACATGGATGATCCGTCTTCAGGTTGTTAACAGAAGGTCTGATCAATGAGATAAACATCTGGAAACTAGAGCTGAAATAATGATCAACAGGGGATTTTCATTCTCGCTGGAACGGCTGCTTTTCTTCTGACACTGACATGTGATCTGAGAGTTTTGATGTCAAGTGAAAAACCGACGTGGACATCCAGAGAGCTGCTTCTCCTGGCTCTGTCCTGGTGGCGTATGGGAGCGTAGCTCTAAGCTGAGACGTACAGTCCCGTTCCACAACGTCGGAGACAAAGCTCTGTCCCCGGCCTCGGCTGGTGAGGACGGGCGTCCTGCATATTCCTACATCTTCCCAGAGTCCTTATGGGACCATGACTGGGGAGCTAAACCATGCAGTGCACACTGTTTCACATGTGATCAAACACAATGTGGAAACTAATCAGACTGTGAAATGAATGATTTTATATTTGCGTCCTGACTCTGTTCTGACTGACACTCATGGACCAAACCTCCAACATGAGTCCACTGACAAGTTGCAGCTCATTGATCCAGCTCTGATCATCAGCTGACAGCTCAGGGTCTGATCGGTGTTGACGTGACTTCTTCTCTGCTTCTTCCTGCAGCCGTACTCTGACCGCGGTGCACGACGCCATCTTGGAGGACCTGGTGTTCCCCAGTGAGATCGTGGGCAAGAGGATCAGAGTCAAGCTGGACAGCAGCAGACTCATCAAGGTCCACCTGGACAAGGCTCAGCAGAACAACGTCGAACACAAAGTGAGTGCAGCTGGCGAATCGGCCAATCACAGGCCAGTGTCTTGTTGCGTTCACTGACCCGACGTGGACATCCAGAGAGCTGCGTCTCCTGGCTCTGTCCTGGTGGCGTATGGGAGCGTAGCTCTGAGCTGAGACGTACAGTCCCGTTCCACAACGTCGGAGACAAAGCTCTGTCCCCGGCCTCGGCTGGTGAGGACGGGCGTCCTGCATATTCCTACATCTTCCCAGAGTCCTTATGGGACCATGACTGGGGAGCTAAACCATGCAGTGCACACTGTTTAATGTTGTTAATGCTGCAGTGACTTTACACGGGTCACGTTGTTGCAGCTGATCAGTCGATCACTCGTGTGTTTTCACCTGTAACGTTATAAATAAACTAGATGTTTGTGAACAAAGTCAAACTGATGATGGACCTTCAGTATAAATCAGTGGTCAACTTGATGCTGTGTCTAACGTCCGTCTCCTGTCGTCCTCAGGTGGAGACCTTCTCCGGTGTCTACAAGAAGCTCACAGGCAAAGACGTCGTGTTTGAATTCCCAGAATTCCAGCTGTAAATGCAGATGACAAAATAAATTTGTTTACTGTCTCTGTTGGACGTCTGTCTCCTCCTTGTAGACAAAGAGCTCTGACATCTGCTGGTTGTTTTAAACAGTCCAGAGACACAAAAGACCCGGTGGGACATTTTACAGCTGTTTGAACATTTACTGAAGAAACACGATAAAATACATGAATGTGATCAAACCACAGCAGAGGAGCCACTGGTTCCACTGGTGCCACTGGTTCCAGTCTCTTCATAAAGCTCTATTAGCTTCTAGGACCCTGTGTTTCCATGACAACACCACCAGGTGACATGATGAGGGCAGGGGC
This sequence comes from Caranx ignobilis, assembly GCA_021432705.1. Lineage (NCBI taxonomy): Eukaryota > Metazoa > Chordata > Actinopteri > Carangiformes > Carangidae > Caranx > Caranx ignobilis. The sequence goes on along the minus strand of MU269984.1, from coordinate 20,971,311 downwards.
TGCTGTGCACAGAGCCAGTCTGGACAGTAGGGGGCAGCATCAGGTTGTACAAACCTGCAGCCAGTTACACAAAACACTTAAAGTTTTCTACTTAAACTTAGCTAAGGGAGATGATTAAAGTTAAGAAGTTTTAACACACAAATATTTTACTGCAGTAAAGTTCTGTTACCATGGAGACAGCTGATCCCAGTGATGCTGTCTCATCCCGTTTTCATGACTTACCTTGAAATAATCTTAGTTAAGGAGAAAGTTAAGGCCTGCTCAGTGCAGAGATTCTCCTTAGTTTAAGGTGTAAAAGTTAAATTTCGTTGACTCGTGGACACATGTTGCAGTGAAGATGAAGTCAGAGCGGTGGATTCACTGACTCTGACACTGTTTTTATCTTCAGAGGGACAGTGACTCAGACTTGAATGAAAATCTTAAGGTGTTTTGTGAACACATTAAACTCCCACAGGAAGCTGATGACATCACAGAGCTCCGCCCCTCAAAGCTTCTTTCAGTCAGAGTCCATACACCTCACCTGTGTGTGTGTGTGCGTGTGTGTCCACTCTGTTCAAATCACAGTTTTAATATTAAAACATCTGATGAAAGGCGAACGTCTCTGATGATGGGTGAGACATCTGGATGATGATGGTGATGAAGGTGGTGACCTCTGACCTCTTCAGCACCTTTGTTTGTCTCCTGCAGCTTCACTTTGCATCAGTGTGTCTCTGCTGTGAGTCTGTTCATGGACTCAGCTCAGTGGCGCCCCCTGCTGCCGCCCCCCTCCCTCTCTGACTGACCTCCTGCAGCAGGACCAGGTTGGACTGTCTCCACTTCCTGTACGCCGGCGCCGTGAGCATCGGGTCTGTGAGAAGCTGCTGCAGCGCTGCCAGCTCCGCCTCCTTGGCCTGAGAGATGAAGACAGAGGTTTCACTCAGTTTTAGTTTGACTTGACTTCTCCTGCGCTGCAGCGGGAGGAAGCTGAGTGTCGCCATGGTAACAGGGTAGAAAAGAGAAGTGAGAGGTCTGAAGCTAAAATAAGTTTATTCTGTTTTTTGTTAATTCCACAACTGCTGAGTCGTGTTTCTCTGAGGAGAGGACAGGTGAGGACAGGTGAGGAGAGAGAGGGAGGGAGGGGACAGGTGAGGAGAGAGAGTGTGTCTGACCTTCATGGTGCTCCTGAGGATCCTGAGCAGGTGAAGCTTCTCGTTCACCTTGTCGTTGTCGCAGCGTCTGATGAATGACATCCTGAAGTCTCGTCCCAGAGGAGACAGACGTGCTGCCTTCAGGTGCTGGTACAGGTCCTCCATCTCATCGGGGGGCGACTCTGGAACAGAGCAGAGGGTCAGGAGCTTCACACAGATGTGATCCAGCTGTGGCTCATCCAGCTGTGGCTCATCCAGGTGTTTACCGTGCACTGCTGCTTCCTCCCCCATCTCCTCCTGTCTTTTCTCTTCGACCTGGATCAGAGGGATGGATGCTGCTCCATCGGCTCTGTCTGTCTCCACGGCGACCACAGGAGGAGGAGGAGGGGTGGAGGGGCGGGACTCACAGAGAGTGGGCAGGGCTTCTCCATCAGCTGTTTCCTGTTCAGAGTCCTGAGAACAGGTGGACACACCCTCGTCCTGGTCGCTGTCCTCACTGTAACACTCTGATGGAGACAGACGGGTCACATGATCACGAACCAGTCTCGTGTTGTTTGGCTCCGCCCACTGGTCAACTATGGTCACAGCACATTATGATGTCACAGCAAAGGTGACCTTTGACCTCTTGGATAAAAAAAAATATCACATCTGCACAAACTGTGTCCTATTTGATGAAGCCTTGTTGTGTGAGGTCACAGTGACCTTGACCTTTGACCTTTAGCCTCCACAGTCTGATCAGTTCTGATCTAGACTCACATAGTACAATGTCAGAAGAATGAAACAAAGATGTCTGACCTTCAGTGTTGATCATGTCACATGACTCAGCAGCTTCTGACAGCTTACTGATCCACCTACACACACACACACACACACACACACACACACACACACACAGAGTGACTCAGTATATTTTAACTTCTTGCCACAAAAACAAAGAAGCTGATGAAAGCCTGACTTTGACAGCTGGTTCCTCTTCCTTTGATTGTTTCTCAATATTATGACATTATGAACGATCAGTTATCAATCATTGACTATTGACTGCACTGATGTGACAGTTGTTATCATAACAAGGTTCCTTGAACTGTGTCTATACATGAAATGATGATTAATGTAATTAGTCACTTGTTCATGTCCTTGAAGCTGTCGGCAGCGATGAAGACAGTCACCACCAGAGGATGAGCAGCTGTTATAGCACTGAAACACACACACACACACACACACACACTTAGCATTAACAACGTAGCATCATTGCATTACAGCAGTAACTCCTGAGCTAAAGTATATTTGTTTCATTTACTGGATGAATTTGTTAATTGTTGTTAAAATGCAGCTGCTGCCATTTTGGATGTTACACGTGTCCATATCAATCAATTAACAGTGCAGCTGATCACTGATAATTACTGTTAGCATTGATTTGATGAAGCACATGAATAAATAAACAGTGTGAGTGTTTGACAGATTAATTATTGATATGTTATTGTCACATCATCAAGTGAGGATGATCAGTTCTCAGAAACGATCAATGAAGAAGTTAAAACTGTGAAGAAGAAGTCGTTATCACACGCAGCAGCAGTGTGTGTGTGTGGTGAGTGTGTTGCTGCAGCTTCACACTGACAGAGTGTGTGTCTGTGTGTGTGTGTGGTGAGTGTGTTGCTGCAGCTTCACACTGACAGAATGTGTGTGTGTGTGCTGCTGCAGCTGTTTGATCACAGCTGAATAAGACTCAGTGGTTTCTGAAGTGAGACAGAGAGGTGGAGCGAGGTGGAGTCGTACTGTTTCCTCCTGCACTGTTTGGCCTGTTCGATGGTGAAACCAGACACGTTGATGAATCCTTCAGCTTTCTCTGCCTGAGGAGAGAGAGAGAGAGAGAGATCACCTGTCACTCACTCTAAAACCTGCAGCTGTGTGTGTGTCTGTGTGTCTGTGTGTTTGTCTGTGTGTGTGTGTGTGTGTGTGTCTGTGTGTGTCGGACTGTGGCTGAAACTCTCTGACCTACTTTTACCTCACCCACAGTCGGACTGAGTTCAGAGCGTTTATAGCCGCACAGCTGGTAACCATGGTAACCACATGGTAAGGACAACAGCTCCTCCCTCACTGGTCACAATCATATGATGTTGTCAGTCAGTCAGTCACAGAGCGTCACATCAACACCTGTCCCCCTGCAACAACTGCAGGTGGGAAACAAAGAGCTCCAGACTGAAGCTGATAAAGAGCTGCGACTGATCATGACGTCATCATGAAGTCATATTCATTCATTATCATAAAATCTACTGATATTGCACCACTGAATTATAATGTGATCAATAACTGATGCTAATGTTCTTATTTTCATCTGTGTACAGGACAGAGAGAATCTGAGACACAATGACGTCACCGTGACGTTATTAACAGTCACTCATTTGTCTTCATGGCTCCGCCTACTTAATGTTAAAGGTGGAGTCTGGAGGTTTGTTCGTTGCAGGTTGTGAACACAACATTCAAACTGCCCCCCCCCCGGGCTCAGCTGTGCAGCCTCCTGCCCCGGACACCTGCAGCAGGTGACAGGGCGGGAGACAAACAGTCCGAGTGAAGCGCTGGAGCCGCGGGCTGATACCTGACCGTCACCGGGAACAGGAGCCTCGAGGCCTACGCTGCGACGAGTAGGAAGCGGATGCTAGCGACGGATGCTAACCGCTACCGCTAGCGGAAGTTAGCGTCGAGCCAGCAGCTGTTAGCCGTGGACAGTTAGCGGGGCTAGCAGGCCTCCTACTGGTGCTGCGGGCGGTGCAGACACAGTGACCAGCGCACAGGACTAGAAGCTCACAGGTGTTGAGTCTAACGTTTGTTTTTGAGCTCAACCCTCCAGACTCCGCCTTTAATTAGCACAGACGCAGAGATGGGACCAGTTCATAATGGCGTCACTTGTTAGTTGCTCCCTAATTACACGACGGTAGCTACAGCTGAGAGGTGTCGTCGTCACTGTCACTGTCGTTCTTGTAGTTGTTGTCTTCGTCGTTGCTTTCCTTGTACTTGTCGTCGTCGTTGTAGTATCAGTAGTAATATCAGTAGCAGTAGCAGTAGTAGTATCAGTAGTAGTAGTAGTTGTTGACTCACCATCTTGTCATTGTACCAGTACAGGCAGCTCTTCTTCAGGACAAACCAATATTTCTTCCACCTGCTGCCGAGGAAGCTCCGCCCCTCCTTCCGGCGGTGCAGCCAACCCTCACAGTCGGCCACGCCCAGATCTTTGACGGACACACGGCGCCGACTCATGATGGCTGCCGTCGCCCTGGAGACGCAGGTTCAGGCGGTAAAAACTGTTGGTCAGAGTCGTAACGGAGTGAAAACTAAACTCACAGACGATGTTCACACGTTGTGTTGGTGACACTTCCATTTCCTGTTTCTAATGTTATATAATGGAAGAAAAGAAAGACACTCACACACCTGCCTGCATCGTCACGTTACTACCTGTCTGTCTGAGACGAGTTTATGTAAAACCAGGTTCAACTGTAAACCGGAAGTAGTGACGGCCAACTCAACACATGTAGATAGTGCCACTTACCGTCAAACCCCACTGACAGGTACAACTTATAGAGGCAAGAAGAAGAACAACCGAAGTGCCCCAGCCTGGTCCCTCACTGAATTTGTTGCACGTTTGTGTATTTGTGTGTTGTTCCCTCAGGGCCACCGTAGCAAGGTCAGAAGTGATAAAAGTGACCTTGGTCTGAGTATGTGTGTGGCTGTTTTGTTTGTGAAGAGGTGAGACTTTACTCAGAATCTGTGACACCAAACCACTGCAGGGTTTATTTAGAAGCTGCTCTGGAGCCTTTGATCATATCTGACCTTTATACACACACACACACACACACACACACACACACACACACACACAGTGGAGAAGTCCTGCAAATACCAAGAACTAGAATCACCATGTCAGGGTCGCATGACTCCGCCCACCAGTTCACACGCTACACACTCATGTGTAGAAACGACTTTGACAGAATTTAATAAAAGGTGTTTTTTAGTGTCAATTTAACTTTATTTGATTTGCACCTGATGATGATGATGATGATGATGATTATCATGTGATCTCAGCTGAGTCTGTGAGGTGTAACAGTAACAACACCTGCACGCTTGGTTAATGACAACAGTGTATTTTATGATCAGCTCATGAAATCTTGAGTTATTCTGTCTGTTGTGTGATCACGGTGACCTTTGACCTCTGACCAGCAGTAAAACTTCACATGAATCCGGACCTGATTTAAAACACAACATGTCTGTTTATGAACCTGTGGAGCTTTTACTGTAAAAGTCCTGCAGCTCACACACTCAACACTCAGAGCTCAACACACAACGTTTCCCAAGACAGTGAAGGTGACATCTGACCTTTGACCCTGTGTGAGGTCTTACCTGCAGCCTGGACGTCCAGCAGCTCGTCGCGTCTGCAGCCGACTGATGGACCTGCAGCTTGTGAAACTGTACGACGACGCAGAGACAGACCACAGAGGCAAAATCACACTCTGACACACACGCACACACACACACCACACACACACATCGCCTCAGCGACGGCATCCTTCCTGTTTCACATGTTCTTTATGATTCATCTGTCGCGCTGAGACTTCCTCTTTGTTTTCAAGACACTAAAACTTTCACATTTATTTATAAGCATCAGTGATGCAGACGGGGGGGGGGGTCAGCTCCCAGACCAGGGACCTTCTCAAGAGTCCTGGTTCCAAACGTCTTCTATGAGATTATAACTGTCCCCACTGCTCTGCTGAGGACACGCTCCAGGTCCATTCTTTGTTGTGTGTTGGCTCAGTCCTCCACAGCTGGACTCCAGTCAACATCTGCAAACATCTCAGCTACAACAGAGGCAGCTGAGGTTCCATCGCGTCTTCTCTCTGTCCCAGGCTGTTTAGTGTAAACTGACAGATAAAACATTAATTCTGCATCTCCTTGGTTTGTCTGTCTGCTCCAGGGCTGAGACCATGAGGGGCCCCGGGGGTGGGGCTGAGCACTGAGCTGCACCAGTTCATCAGCTGCTGTAGATGTTATAAAGCTCTTCTCTATGGATAAACACCATTATAATCACTGTTATTATGAGTTAATGACACGAGCAGAGGCTGAACCCACTGACACTGAGACCGGGTGTTCTTCACTCGATGCAGTTCTGACCTCCTCCACTAGATGGAGCTCAGTGATGTGAAATGTTCACACTCCTGTGAAGTCAGTAACACTGTGTGTGTGTGTCAGTTGTGTTGATGCTGTTAATAATGGATTCATCTGTGTTTGTATTTTACACTGAGCCTCTTGTTTGTGATGTAATTCACTCCACTGACCAATCAGTGACGTGTTTTCACCACATCACAGAAGAGTCACATTTAAACTGAATGAAAATTTCATTTAAACAAATTGCACTTTTATTTTTAAATGTTTGACAAGTTACAGAGCATCAGACTCAAACACTGATCATGTGATCGTCCCTGAACCACGAACGACCGGTGACCTTTCACCTTTAAGTGAGACTAAGCAACTTCAGCTGAACAGCGCCCACTGTGGACACAAGGGGTCATTACAGGACAGCGCGTTTCCCTTCATGATGCCTCACAGTGAGTTGGGACAGAAAGTTAAAGCTCAGTTAATCAACAGTGTCTCGTTGGTGGGAAGTAACTAAGTACTTTTAATGAACCACTTTATTCTTCTGCTCTTTAACTTTCTGCCTCTGATACTTTTAGTTTCTGTTTCATTTCAAAGATTCAGTTTAATGACAAAATATAAGATGAAAATAAACGATGACTTACAGTTACCCTGCAGATTATAAAGGTTTAAACATCAACAGCAAAATATATATTATTATATTCTGCATAATCAGGACTTTGAAACATATTCATGTGATTATTTTTGTACTTTTGTGATTATTTCTACATTTTATTCATACGCTCTTTAATTTTGCATTAATTCTTTAAAATGTTGCGTCGCCTCATTTAAACTGAATCTTTGTGTTAGAGAATAAAAACATCTTTGTCCGTCTTTCATATCGAGCTGTGGAAACAGAAGCTGTGGCATCTACAGTTTGTCTCATAACCTTCTGTCACAGGCTTCATGACACTTACAGAGAGTGTCGTCAGTGTTAAGGCACCAAACACGAACCAGAGACATTTATCAAAAATAAAAAGCTCTTTGAGGAACCGTGAACGTCAGAGGATCCATGAAGGTTCCCTGAGGAACTGAAGCGTTCTTCCTCTGGAGTTTATACCTAGATCTGTGAGGTTCAGTTTTCAGACTGAACTCAAGAGAAACATCTAAAAGCATCATGACATCAAAAATAAACTTGATGTCAAACCTGAATTCAAGACACATGTGTTGTTCCCTCTTCCTGAAAATGTTTGTCATGTCAAACATTTTATTAATCTTCTAACTTGCCTTTAACTCTGAACGATCCATTCCACTTAAGAACAGGTTACATTACAGCTGAGTGAAGCCTCGTTTACAGTGTTGAGGTGTTTTCAGTAAAAACTGTCCATTTAATCTGAAACATATTTACATGATGAGTCCAGAGGAGGAGAAGGTCCCGAGCCGAGGAGGTGAAGGTGCTGATGTTTACAGATGTTTCATTACTGATAAACCACAAACACTAAGAAGAAGAACGATGATAACCACAGATTTGACTGATTGTTGGATGATTGTGATCATTATCAGTGAAAACAAAGTGAAACCTGTTGAAAACAAAAACCAGCTTCATCTTCTTCAGATCTGAGAAAAACCAAAAGCTAAAATCTGATGGATGATGGAAAAAAAAAAAAGTTTCAGCAGCTCAAACTCTTAAAAAACTTAAATCAGGTCCTTCGTCCTTGTCGTCATCAGTTCTTCTGTATCCAGTGACTGAAACATCCAGAACCACTGACCCGTCCTGTCTCTCAGGTCAGAGGTCACAGTCTTGAAGTTCTGCTGCCTGATCTGGTTCTGAGGTCCAGGGCTGCGTGACCTCTGACCCCACAGTGGAGGACAGCTGGGCCTGGAGCACAGGTATCAGCAGAACCTTCTCGGTGCTGTGACGTGAGACTGATTCAGTTCTGCTCAGTTTCCTCTCGTGGTCCAAACTTCAATACCACAACTTCTACCAAGCTGTTTCCTGTCTGAGAGGCTGAGCGGTCTGGACCTCGGTGTCAGTGGCTGAGCAGCCGGAGTCGAGCCAACCAGCCTCCAAGCAGCGACGTGGACTGTTTGCCCACGGCCTGAGGGGGGGGAGAGGCAGCGGCAGAGCTGGAGGGTGGCGACTTCTTGGACGCTGCCTCCTGGTAGGGGATGGTGGCGCTGTTGTGCAGGTCAGCGTTGATGAAGCACTGGCTGCCTCTGATGTGGTCGACGCCGCGGACGGACGGGTGTCCGCGGTACGGCAGCGGGAAACAGGGCTCCTCCTCCAGGATGCTGTTGATCCCCTCGTTACTCAGGTACCTGTGGAGGACGTCTGTACCTGGTCAGGGGACACAGCCGGGGTTAACGAGGGGTTAACGATGACATCACGGTGATTAAACAGCGAGCTCTTTACTGCAGAGGAACTGCTTCCTCCTCATTCACCATGAAACCAACATGGTGTGTTGTTAAATTCACCAAGGTCACCGACAGCAGACGGTTCACACTCTCCATGTCGTCATCGCTGTGACAAACCACAGCAGCTCAGGCTGAAAGCTGCTTCACTGCTTTGCACTGAGTCTAGTTGACTGTAACCTCTGAGACAAGAAGCTTCAGATCATGTGACTTCATTCAGGAAAAGACAAGAACCAAAGGATTTAAGAAGCAGCTTCATGTAAGTGACTCTGTTGTTCCAGAGGAAACAGTCCATCTCTGCATGAGCCTTTATTCAACTGCCCTGGTGTGAAAACACACTGTTATCACACACACACACACACACACACACACACACACACACACACACACACACACACACACACACACACACACACAGGTCTTGAAGGTGAAGTGCAGACTGAGCTGTGACTGAATCAACATCACTTCTCAGGTTAATGATCAACCAGGTAAAAATTTGCCCCTGGACTGTTAATGAAGTGAACGAGCAGCTGTCACACACACACACACACACACACACACACTCTCTCTCTCACACACACACACACACACTCTCTCTCACACACACACAGCTCACCTTTCCTCCCCTGAGCTCTGGACCTGGGGGGGCGCTCAGACACACCTGAGAAGGCCTCGGCCGGCATGGAGACGGGCCGCGTTTTACCTGCATGACATCATGAATATTAATGAACCCACAGAATGTCTGAGTCCGTCTCTGCCTCCAGGTCTGAACATGTGGAGTCATGTGACTCAGGTCACAGGGTCTGTCACATGACTGGATCTTTACTTCTGCTCAGTAACGTGTTTGTGCTGTGGTGCTCTCTCAGGAGGTTAAAGTCGGGATTGTGTGTGTGTGTGTGTGTGTGTGTGTGTGTGCTCACAGCGTGATGAGGAGCGCTGTCGGAGGCGGACTGGGACCGGCTGGTTCTGGTTCTGGCTCTGGTTCTGGTGTTGTGTCCTGTGGTCGTCTGCCACAGTGAACCGTCTCCGTGTGTCTGAGTCCAGATGTGAGTTTGGAGACTTTGGTCCAGGAGATGCGTTCGTGTTCCCGTCTCTGCAGAGGAACAGGAGCATCATCAGCATCATGTGATGAGCTGAACAGTCAGTGATGATGAGGAGGAGCTGTGATGAAGGCCGATACTCACAGAGGGACGTACGGCGCCGCAGGAGGAGGAGGGATGTACAGATCCAAGATGGTGGTTCTCCTCTTCCCCACAGCGTCTGAGGCCTCAGGCTGCCGAGGTCTGTGGAGACCTGCAGCTCCCTGAGACGTCTGAGAGAGGACAGAGAGAGGACAGAGAGAGAGGACAGAGAGAGAGGACAGAGGGAGGACAGAGGGAGGACGGAGAGAGGACGGAGGGAGGACAGAGGGAGGACAGAGAGAGGACAGAGAGAGGACAGAGAGAGGACGGAGGGAGGACAGAGGGAGGACAGAGACGTCAGTGAAGGACCTGAGCTGCGTGGACAGGTGTGCTCCTTCGTCAGGAGATGATACTTCAGACTTGTCTGATTCAACCATGTAGTTTAGCTGTGCAGCTGCAGCAGGTGTTTATCAGAAAACAACAGTGAGGCGTTCGAGGTCTGCAGGACAAACAGCAGACAAAGCTCTTCTCCATCCTTCCTCTCGTCCATAAACAGGAAATTCCCTCGGCTCCTTTTCTGCTTCGTCTGAGCTGGAAAATCTCAAAGTTCAAGACGCAGCAGAAACAGATAAACTCTGCTGATTAAAGCTCCGTCTGTTTCCACTTCGACATCCAGGAGGTCACGATCTACGGTTTTTATTTTTAGCCAACACTGATAGAAAATGAACAAAAATCATCCATGTGAAACCAATCAGACTAATCGATTGACAAACACTGGTGATTTCAGCGCTGAATGTCCTCATCGCTCTGTGAACTACACGACTGAGTCATTACAGCTCAGTGGAAATAACCTTCATGTGCCGCGTGGCGTCACTACACAGATGCATTATGGGTGATTAGAGGCTGAGGAGATGCAGGCGCTGATGACCTTTGAACTGAATGCTGGGAGTGACAAAGCCTGACCTCAGATCTGTTTTGATAGAGCCGGATTAGAGAGCGAGCCTATCTCCCCCCAACACACACATCCTGGACCCGAGTCAACACAAAGGCCCGAAGGTGAATTCTGAATTGTCACATTGTGAAGTAACGTATGAGTCACACACACACACACACACACACACACACACACACACACAGCCTCATGTTGGGAGAGTTTCCTTTCGGCTTTTTTCTGTTGCAGGAAGAGACATGAAGGATCCATTGTTCAGTCAGAGCTCAGAGCTCAGAGAGAGAGAGAGAGAGAGAGAGCAGGAGCTTCCTCCTGCGGAGCCTCGACCTCCACCACGACCTCAGCTGCTGTCAGCCACGTCTGATTAACTCCTGTTAGGACCCCTGAAGATACACTCCACTGACTTTGTTTCCACCATGACAGAAAACACTGTCACATTTTACAACAGATTAAACGTTGTTTGTGTGTCTGCGTGGTGCGTTCAAGTGCTCCTCAGGAGCTCCAGGTGAGCTGCTACCTGTACGAGCGGCGGCCTCCAGCGCAGGTTCTTCAGCGGAGCAGCTGCGAAGCCTCCACAGACTCCGGACGGCCTCTTCTTCAGCACCAGCGCCACGCTGCCAGTCTCTGCCCTCAGCTTCTCCACCAGGTGCTTCAGCTGCCAGCCCACCTGGACCAATCACAGAGCAGAAGGCTCAGCTGCAGTTAGCTTAGCTTAGCATTAGAAGCTGAGTAAGTAAGAAACATCTGCACAGCTGGAACTGTCCAGCTCAGAGATCAGCAGGTGTTGGTTTCTGTGTTTCTTCTCTGGTTAAAACAGACCAGGAGCAAACTAAAAGTTTGCTCCTGGTCTATGCTAAGCTAAGATAAGCTAAAATAAGCTAAGCTAAGCTAAGATAAGCTAACCCAGCTGCAGACATGAGTGGTATGGATCTCCTCATCTTAACGCTGATAAAAGCAGATTCCTCAAAATGTGGAGCTTTTCCCTTGGACTTTGAACTCACCACGGTCTGCTTGTTGACCTGGACGACTTCGTCTCCAGCGTGGATCCTCTGGGTTTTATCTGCAGGAGACTGAGATCACACAGAGACACAGAGACTCAAGGGTCAACACGGGTCAGAACAGAACACGTCTCCAGTCAAGACATGTGATAAACCAGAGCCTAACAATGACCTTTGACCTGAGGAGCTCACTCACGTTCTCTGTGGTTCCTGTGATGACGTGAAGGCCGTCGTAGGTGGACTTGATGTAAATCCCCTGGAGGAGACACAGATGAAGGATCAGTGTGTGTGTGTGTGTGTGTGTGTGTGTGTGTGTGTGTGTGTGTGTGTGTGTGTGTGTGTATAAATGCACCCGTGTGGTTCCTCTGCTGGTTTCAGGCTCGTTCCTTTCTGGAGGTTGACTATTAGTAATAGATTACTTGTCCCTGCTGCCAACCATCTGAACTCACCAGTCCCTCCCCAGGCTTGATGTTGGTGATGACCACCTCCTCCAGACAGGCCATCTCACTCTTGGAGGGGTCAGAGGTCACCTGGGCCGTCTTCTCACAGATGCCGTTCAGAGCTCGAGACTGAAACACAAACACAGAAATAAAAACCACCTCCATCCAACGCTGAGCTGTGGCTGTGAGATCAGGCTCAACACACGCCACGTGTCTCAGCGTTTGAATAAAGTACACCGACGTATTTGCACAGTGCAGTTTCACAGCCTCAGGGACTCAGACATTAACAGCAACACACAGAGACATGTCAAAAGTTCAAATCTCTAAACTGCAGTAGATGAACCTCCAGCTGCTCCTCACACTTGTGTTTCCTGGTGTTGTGATCAGACTGTTACACTCACCACATCTCCTCTCATTTGCTACGTTGATATCGTTCTGTGAACTTTGTGTATCTACAGAACATCTGAGCTCCCTGTGGACATCATGTGACAGACAAAGCAGCACCACATTAAAGCTCAGTGGGAGCCTGAGGCCTCCACACCGTCCTCCATCATCACACTGCCGAGACGCCGACGCCTGCAGCTCTGAGGCCGTGGGAATCAGACGGCGCACACAGGCAGGGAATGACAGGTGAACAGGTAAACAAGCTCCAGTGGAACATCAGTGTATGATCCAAGGTTTACATCTGGGACCAAGAACAGGCCACTGCCTGGTATCATCATCCTCTTCTTAAATGTCGGCGTCGGCGTCTCGGCAGTGTGATGATGGAGGACGGTGTGGAGGCCTCAGGCTCCTACTGAGCTTTAATGTGGCGCTGCTTTGTCTGTCACAGCTTTAGCACTTTGTGCTCTGTGTCCACAGGGAGCTTCATCTTTGTTGTTTTTCTCCTCTGTCTTTCCTGTCTTTGTGCAGGAGGAAGACACTTTCACAGTAAGTTCACTGAGTGTTCAGGCACAACAGGTGCTGCATTCGAGGAACCTCGTCATCTCATAACCAACAGATGTCAGTGTACTTTGCCTCGCACAGTTCAGGACCAGGACCAAGAGGGTTTTTAAACCTCAAGTCTTTTTAAGGGAACAACAGACTCTGGTACTTTCGGTTCCTGTTGGACGGCTGCAGCTCAGCTGGAGTCTGAGGAGATGAGGTCACATCCAGGCTGAGAAAGTGTCTGAACATCAGATCTTTCTGCAGAAACCAGGTCGAACACAGGAAGTGTTATCTCCTTCCTGAGCATACTTCCTCCTGCTGTCCTGCACTGAGTGTCCCGTGGTGTGTGTGTGTGTGTGTGTGTGTGTGTGTGTGTGTAGAAAGAAGAAGCAGCACTCACCACTTCCAGAATCTTCTCCTCCATCTCATAAACAGTACAGTCCTGTAATTACAGACACAGAGGCACTGACTGACTGACTGACATTAACACACTCCAAACATCCACATCTATAAACAAAACACCAAATAAAAACACATTTTAACCTTTAGACTTTACAGCAAATTAAACAAAACAGGAAGTGTTTTCCCTTGTTCTGTGCTTTTATTCTGAAGGGGAGTGACACTGAGCTGACAAAAGTCTGACTGCAGCGAATTATCCCTGAAAATGAGGAAAAGAAAGTCACATGAGGAACCTCAGTGTCTGTCACATGAGTCACCACAGACTCTGGGGCTTCATTAGAGACTGAAGCTGCTGAGGCGTCAGTGAACGCCACACAGACCCCCGCCAGTGTCTTACCACAGAAACTTTGACATGATTTTCACAAACACATGTAAATATGTACAGAGCAGACTGTGTGTTTTAAGCTGAGGCAGCGTTCAGAGGCCTGTGTGTGAACAGAGGTGGAAGTAAACAGACGGGATGGGAGCGAGAAAAAAAGAGAAAGGAATCAGCGGGAAAACAAATATTTGAGAAATGACGGCCCACAGGAGAGAAACCAGAGGGAGGGACCACAAACGCCTCACAGAGACACCGAGAGGATTCCTCCTGCGGTCGCTGGAATAACAGCTCCCTGTAAACAGG